>RZGM01000110.1:103294-209386 GCA_027886205.1 Fusarium piperis | reverse complement strand
ACCTTAAGTCACGGGCTTGTATTACTGGCTAGCAGGGGGCGTTGTGGGGCGGGGTCGGACCCACAAGCCTTATGGCACTCCATGAGATAAGGTAGCCTAGATACCCACAATAGACTCCTCTTGGACCCTTGGTAGTATTGCCCTTTTCGTCTGTCCTGACGTCACAAGGGTAAACGGCTCAAAGGCCCCATGGAGGTCGGCATGTACAGATGCCGATGACTCCACTAAGAACGATGACAGAGAATTTGTTACTGGAATAGGCATTCGGAGTTGGCTCGGTGAGTCTTTTCGCTGCCGTGAAAGTCGAAAACACCACGAAAGATAGTTCGGATCGACCGGGGTTCAACGGATGGCATGCCGAATTGCGTGCGTACTCCAACTCGACAGCGACTGAGTTGAATCTCAAGTCAACTTGTAAAGGATGACATTGGTGATATGTCAAGTATATAGCATCTCGAATCGCCAGTGTTTTTCAACTTGGTCATCATCCACTGCTTCTCAAGCTTCCACAACATCATCACTACAACTTCTCACTACTACAACTCAACTATTCTTACAACTTCACCCCTTCATCACCTCCACCACATTTCGATACACATCCAATCATGGCTTTCGTCGCCAACGGAAACGAGTACGACTTCATCGTCGTTGGTGGCGGCACCGCTGGCAATGCTGTTGCTGGCCGTCTCGCCGAAAACCCCAATGTCCGCGTCCTGGTCGTCGAGGCTGGTATTCCCAACCCTCATCAGGTTCCCGAGATCACCACCCCGTCTCAGGCCTTCAACCTGCGCGGCAGCAAGCATGACTGGGCATACAAGTCGACAATGATCAAGCGGGATGACTACGAGCGAATCGAGAAGCCCAATACTCGTGGCAAGGCTCTCGGCGGATCATCCTGCGCCAACTACTTCACCTGGATTCCCGGTTCAAAGCCCACCTTCGATGACTGGGAGGAATTTGGCGGTCCCGAGTGGAATTGGGACGGCTGCGTCGATTACCTTCGCAAATGTGCAACCTATCACGATGACGAGAAGCTCTACCCTACTGAGCTGAAGAAGATTGGCACCGGTGGCCCCATCCAGATTGCCCACGCTGATCTGGTCCCCGAGATGCAACCCTGGCGAGACGCTCTGACTCAGGCCTGGGTCTCCAAGGGCGAGGTCCTCACCGAGAACATTTACGACGGCGAGATGCGAGGCCTGACCCACTGTGTCGACACCATCCACGGCGGTCAGCGTCAGGGCAGCTTCTTGTACCTCAAGAACAAGCCCAATGTCAGCATTCTCTACGGAGTCCAGTCCAAGCAGTTGATCATTGACCCTCGCACCAATGCCTGTCTTGGTGTCACCGTCATCAACCCTGCCAATAACAACGAGCTCAGCGTCTATGCTAGCCGTGAAGTCATCTTGTCTCAGGGTGTTTTCGAGACTCCCAAGCTCTTGATGCTCTCTGGCGTTGGTCCCGCCAAGGAATTGTCCAAGAACGGGGTTGATGTCAAGGTTGACTCTCCCCATGTTGGCCAGCATCTCCTAGACCACCCCATTGTTCCCTTCGTCCTCAAGGTCAAGGACGGCTTCGGTCTCGAGGATTATATCCTCCGTGACGGTACCGCCAACAGCGCTGCTGTTGCTCAGTATAAGCGCGACAAGACTGGTCCCATCGGCTCTGGCCTTCTTGAGCTTGTTGGCTTCCCTCGAATTGATGAGCGTCTCGAGAAGCACCAGGCTTACCGTGAGGCCAAGGCTGCCAACGGCGGTCTCGATCCCTTTGGCCCTGCTGGCCAGCCTCATTTCGAGCTTGACTTTGTTGGCATGTTCAGCACCGCCTTCCAGTGGCACTACCCTGTTCCAGAGAAGGGCAACTACATGACAGTTATTGTCGACCTGCTGCGCCCGCTATCCGAGGGCGAGGTCACTCTGAACAGCGCTGACCCCCTGGTCCAGCCCAACATCAACCTCAACTTCTTTGGCAATGACCTGGATATTCTGGCTATGCGAGAGGGTGTCCGCTGGACCTACGATGTCCTCACCAACGGCGCGGGCTTCAAGGATATCGTCGTCGGCGAGTATCCTTGGCGAATGCCCCTCGAGTCAGACGCCGAGATGAAGAGGGCTGTTCTCGATCGCAGCCAGACTGGTTTCCGTGAGTATACCTCGTGCAGGCGTATATGACACCGCTAACATACTTCTCAGACCCTTGTGGTACTTGCCGTCTTTCCAAGAGCATCCAGCAGGGTGTTGTTGATTCTCGTCTTCGCGTTCATGGTGTCAAGAACCTCCGCGTCGTTGATGCTTCCGTCATCCCAGTCATCCCTGATTGCCGTATCCAAAACTCTGTCTACATGATTGGAGAGAAGGTAAGAGCAAACCACTCTAGTTCTGAATATGATACTAACTCATGGCCCAGGCTGCCGATATGATCAAGTCTGACCATGCGGACATGTTTGAGGAGGGTGCCTTTAGAAACATCCGCTCCTTCACGAGCCGTCTGTGAATAGCTCGCAGCGTGGAATACATAGATTGTTAGTTTAGAGGCGCTTACAGAGTAACTTGATCAACAGAATTATGCAAAAGTGGCTATGCTTAGTCGAGGCTTGAGGCCGGGCACGATCATGTGAATCTCATCATGGTGGTTTCATCGGGTTGAATTGACTTTGATGTCCTCATATTGGCCCGATCAACTTTGTATGACAGCAAGTTTTTATGATGGCATCAGGAAATTGAATTAAACTTGCCTTGGTGCCAGTTTAACGTGACCTACTACTATTCTATAATGCCTCGTAGAGACCCGGGGTCGCTCTCACACGCGTCGACGGATTCCTGACAGATGCGTCTGAACGCCCGCGCTGAGCGACAAATTCTCGCGGTTATAGAACATTTTTTAATAGATTTTGCTTTCTGCAGTCAATATCAATAGCTTTATGGATCCGGAGAAATCGCATGACATTGATGCATGGGTTGGAGGCAAAGTGAACAGGAGTTTGCGCATTCAGACAACCCTGAACAAATACTATAGCAATCTTCATTCTCCATATGTAGATATGTCTGGTATCTAGGCCCCTTATATATGAACTGAAAACTATCTCAATATGTAATCCCGCGATGCCCAAGAGACATTCGAAGTATTGGATCTGCCACCGCTCCAGGTCAGAGCCAGTCACGAAGGCCAGCCTCAAAGGGGTCGGGAATAAGAAAGACGACACTTGACCAGTGGAATCTAATCTGTCTTTTCCTATTCAGGCTTGGTCGACGAGGGATTTAAGCTTACCTGCGGTTTCGGTGTGGATGCTGATCAATCCAACACCTTGGGGGCCTTGATTTCTAAGCTTCAATATCCCTGATGACCTTGAATTCATCCGAGCCCAGCCAAAATATTTAATTGATCCATGCCAATTTATTCGGCGTGACTCATAACTGAGATTGATGACCCGAACTTGAAGCATCATGGCAATAGATTCGTAGCTCAGGCAGAGATGAGGCCGCAATGTGAAGATATGTATTGCCTAGACTGTGGTATAAAGAGCCGGCAAGTATTCCGAACAACCTTGGATCAACAAACATCTAGATCACCAACGAACAAACCCAGAACTCATCACTTCTTACACTTTAAGCGCTCAGAATGGCCACTCCTCAAGCTCTCACATTTCTTGGTCTCGGGAACATGGGTTCCGCCCTCGTACAAGCTCTTCTAAAGGCTTCTAACAAAGTGACCATCTGGAACCGCACGGCAGATCGGCCTCAGGTCAGAGCCGCTGTCGAGGCCGGAGCCATCCTCGAAGTGGACATCCAGAGTGCCATCTCCAGGAGCAACACCATTGTCATCTGTCTACTCGACTACTCCAGCATCAAGACTGCACTGGCTGAGGTTCCGACCTCTGCCCTCGAGGGAAAGACCATTGTCAACCTTACCAACGGTACGCCAAAACAAGCACGGGAGATGGCAGGCTGGGCCACCTCCCACTCTGTCAAATACTACTTTGACGGAGCGGTCATGGTAACGCCTCAAATGATCGGTGGGCCCCAGTCATTTTTGGCTATCAGTGGACAAACCCCCGAAACATTCGAACCCATCGCCTCACTCCTTGAACCCATCGGAAGGCCGGAATATCTCGGCACAGCCATAGATGCTGCTGCTCGATATGACCTTGCTGCTCTGTCATCAATGTTTGGCATGTTTAGCGGAATGTTCGTCGCCATGGCACTCCTCAAAAAGGGTCACATCACAACCGACGAGAAGCTTGAACCTGTTGTGTCAGGCAGCCTGAACCCGTTCTTGGGCGCATTGATGCCGTATAATGGACTTATTGCTAGGTCTTGGGACGACGAGGCTTGGGATGATAATCTGGGAAATCCGATCGGAATGCAAGCACAGGCGTTGAGGAATATTCTCGAGGCTTGTCGTGATGACGGGGTGGACGATGGGTTTCTAAAGAACTTGACAACGGCTATGGAGGGGGTGGTAAAGGACAGAGGAGAGAATGGCGGGATTTCTGTGATTGGAGAGTATCTCTTAAACAGACGGTTAACTAAGGAGTAATTGGTGAAAAGGAAGGATAATGCCGCGGCCACTGACAGGTAGCCACAGCCTATAACCAAGCCATAGCTACATTTCATGTGCAGAGCAGAGTCAAAACCTGTTTATATGGTATAACACCACGGCTAAAACTACCTACTCCAGATGCTACAATAAATTCCAAGACCAAACGCCCAATAAGATGATCATCAAACATCACAACCCCTCATCTCACCAGTTACTCGGCTAGAGACCCTTCCATATCTTGGCCTCCTGTTCCGAGATCTGCTTGATCTGCCTGAGCCGGGCCTGTCTTTCTCGCCCGAGCTTTTCGAGAGTATCTAGCAACTCTTCCCTCTTGCTGCTTGGTGAAGTGGACGCGGCCGAGACATCGTTACTCCACTCGTAAATGGTTCTCCACGACGACGGTTTTGGTGTCTCGAGGGTGTTGCCTGGAGACGTTGGCTTTTGAGAGTTGGACGTGCCTCTTCTGTCCGCGCCAAACAAGGGCTTTCTGCGGGCAATCAGTCAACGATTACGAAAAGGGATGAAATGCGTTCATACCGCGGCATGGGGTTAGCGTTACGTGCAACCACAGAGGGGGAGTCCGCGCCATCGTCAAGGCTCAGCTTCTCCATGGAGGGCATTGGTGAGTCCTGACTGCTTGATAGCGCCTGACGAAACAACGAATGAGATTCTGCAAGGCCTCCAGACGGCTTCGGACGAGTCATCTGGGCCTTCCCGTCGGGGTTGTCCTGGACAGCCCTCTGCTGCTTGTGGAGCCACTCGCCAGCCTCAGTATCCGACTTGAACGTCAATCCGTTGGTACGAACCCATCCACTAGCGGTGGCAGTGAAGGCGTGGTGGTCGATGGCCTGGCGGAGGACCCATTTGACATGGTTGCGGAACGCTGGCTGAATGACGGAGTTGTAGGCGTCGACCCGGGACGCCCCATGGTTAAGATGACATCGGGCCAGCAGGGGCCAGTAATGTTCGGGCTGCTTGGTAATCTCCTTGTCGAATCCGGGTCTCTCGTTGGGTTTATAGGCAAACTTGGGTGCCTTGTCAGCTCGGTCCAGGAGAGCGTTGAGGATGGTGCCACGGATCTCGTCGCAGAAAACGATTTGAGGCTTGGTGCCGGCCTTGAACGTTTCCAAGTATTCGGTCACGGGCCTGCCGCAGACTTGAGTGGCCGAGTTGCTACCACACATGGTGAAGAGCAGACTATGTGCTTGTGTAGGGGGCTTCCGCGGTCGGTTGAGTGACGGGTACTTCAGCTCGGTAAGCTTGGGTGGTGATGTCAATAATCTTGATCGGGGGCAAACGTCTAGATGACTGGGGGACGCCGATGATTTGGTGGACCAGTTGCAGGAAACTAACGTGAAGAGTATTTTCACTGATCAAATTTTGGGAGATCTGGAAAGGCATGAGCTGGTGCTATTCAAGCTATGGACCACGTGGTTGAGCAAGTCATGCCATGAAGACATTCATGCGTATCTGTCTTTGTGCCTTGGAGCCATTATGGGGACGATGATATGCTGAAAGGTTATCGGTAGATGTGCCGTGGGAAGGCATCAAAGGCTCAAAGGAAGAATGCACATGACAATGCAATAAAAACGAGCACGCGCGTATGAAACCAAAGAACTCGGAGTGAAGCATCCAGAAGCATCCAGCAAGTAGTATCATTAGGTACGTTTGCTGCCGGGATATCGCGCTCCCAAGAGTCAAAGGCGCACATGATACAACGATCCAAGCCGACAGAGGTCCAGCCATCGCCGCATTCTGCAGGATTTCTTGTCGAACCCAGGACTAAGCGGGCAGTCTCAAAGCCAGGGGCCAGACTGAATCCCGAGGGCAGCGTTACCCAAGTCACTATCTCAAGCTGGATCTCACAGAGAGAACGGTTGGTCTGGGGGGGTGGGGGTTTCCGGTGCGGCAGCAATGGGCCCACCTTTGGGCCTCATCACATCTTGGAGCGTGGGTCGCTTCTTTCGAAAGGAGTCAGTTCGGGCTGAGTGTCACTTTTTTTGTTGACTTACGTCTGCCTGACCGATAGTGTCTACTGTGAATCAGGCACCTCCCTGTCCAAGACATGCGTGCCATTCTCGCAAACTAGCACAATGCCGCCTTGAAAAACGTCGTTCACCGTGGGTGCTTCCCTCGGGGAACTGTCCCGATGCGGCTCTTGAACTTTCGTGAGTATGCTTCTTTCTCAACCACTTGTGAGACCCGACCGGGGAGAGCCTAAACCCGCTGATGCGGCCTGAAGAGGCAGTGTTGAAAGCTATCAAAGAAACTCCCATGTCAAAAAGGATTAGGTTTTGATGCTGCCTTGTGTATATCACTGTGTTCTTTTATGTCGTGAACAACAAACCCTCTTAGATCCCTCATAGAAGTTAACGATGCGTCATCGAAGTAAACAAACAATGCCCATATCAAATAAAAGCAGCTGTCGAAGTAAAGATGATGCAAAGCAGTCGGTCGGGAAAAGGCAGAATTTTGTGAATAAAGGCTTCTGACCTCGAGAATTAGTGGCGATAAGCGTCGAACAAGACAGAACCATAATGAAAGGCAACATCCTTTTCACACGCATCACTTGAAAGAAAATCTAGAAGATACCTGAATCCTTTGTCAAAAGAATATGGCCGAGCTAGAAAGCCATGCTGTTTTGGTGAATTAGTCTCCCGACCAGACAGATGGGCGGTTCTGAATACATGAGCACAGGCAATCCCTTAGTTTTTCTTGTGTATTCACTTGAGATTATTGAATTTTCATCAATTTCATTGTTGTGAGATTGTTTCCCTGGGCAGTGGTTCACTTTTTCGGGCGCCTACTCGCCATCCAACTCTATATCACAACGTCGTCAAAGACAAGGCATCTTTTTCGAGGGGAAAAACAATGTCACTCAAATGACTCCTACCAATCACCTTTGCGGTTTCGTGTTCATGCCAATAATGATTAATGTGTTGTTTGATGTGCTTGATAACTCCTATCGGAGACGTTATTGACACCAAGGATGTAAATAATTGTGCTTTTCCTTTCAATATACGCCATCAGTAATAGGTACGCCGTCACCAAAAAACATGGCCACGCCACATTTTAATTCATTCACTGCCTCCCACGACCTTCAATCTATGGTGACACAGCCTTTAGACTCCTCCCCTGCTTTCTGCTCGGTGGTTGCTGCCTGGACCAGGGGGGTTGTTAATTCCACATTCTCGTAATCTTGTCTCTTTCCCTTTGGTCTGGACTTGCCTTCGTACTACCGCCATACGGGCCTTAGCATTCTATGCCTAGTTGTGAGCCTCTGGAAATGGCGCCGCTGGAAAAGATATCTTGGCATCCCTGCTCGCAGGGTATTTGGCCGTTGGGTCGTTCCGAGTGTTATTTCCTAGTTGTGGGATGCCCAATCATGGGAAGTCTCTCTCTGAATGTTATCATTTGCTCAAAATCGATGTGCTAGACTCCTCTATAGTCCCGACTTCACCCAAGGGCCAAGGCCCTCCCGTCTCGGGGAAAAGCCTCTGGGTCTACCTCACTTTCTCTCACTCGGGACTAGCCCGTTTCCCAGTTTTAGAATCATCACTTTTGAGACATTGCCTCTTGCCAGTTTTGGCGATACTCAATCTTGGAGTTTATCCTTTTGAGTTTGGGGTCCTTGTCCCTTCACGGTATTGGAACTAGCTCTTGGGACTCTGTCTCTTCCCAGCTTTGGCATGTTATCTTTCACCCAGTCTTGGGGTGTCATGTTTGGGACCTTGTCCCTTCTCAATTTTGGGAATACGTTTAGGACTTGCGAGTTCTGGGGCACGGTTGAGTGAGTCCCTTCCCAGGACTAGTCACGGTGCCTGGGACTCTGTACCTCCATGACGATGGGCGTTTGCTCTACTTTCTTGGTTCGAGATTGACCGTATTGAGATACTGTCTCTTACTACTGTTGGGACTTACTTGTTGGGACCTTGTCCGATCAATAGTGTTATTGTTTGGCCTGGTGACCGAGGCTCTGTGCGTTTTCTATGATGGAACTTTGCCCCCTCTCTGTGTATTGTATTGTATTAGTGTTAATGCCGGTACGTCCCTATAAGAGGGCAAAGGGCGCTGCCTCCTCTCTGTGGTCTCCTTGGCTAGGAGGTTTATATATTTGCGCTTCATTGCAAATGCAACACCCGCAATTTATGTATGCCATTGGATCAGCCTTTTTCATATCATGCACTGAGACAATTGATATCCAACTCGTCTGTGTATTCCCTTGCCTCTATGGAATCAAGTATAAATCATTATCATTCGTTGTCATTGCCACAAAGCCTACCATAATGCATTATTACAATCCAAAACCCCTCCAACACTTAGCCCTCAAACCACCACCATGATAGAGCCAAGACCCCTTCTCCACATCCGAGGCCCAACCTCTCGTTCAGTTCCTCACAGACAATCTCCAGCAGGTCGAGGTGACTGTCCTTTTTCTCTTCCAGATCCTGGGCCAGCCAAGCCGTGTCATCGGGCCCGCTGAGGACCTTGAGCCTCCAGATCATGTTTCCAGTCAGGGCATTGCCGAGCTGGTCGATGGTTTGCAGGAGTTGATCTTCGGTGCAGTCCTGCAGTCCGGCCCGGATAACTCTTCTGTCAATCGACGTACGCAGGGAAAGTCTACCCTGAGGAGAGGGGTTGATTTCCGAGGCCGATTCTTGCGGTGAGATGGAGCACGGCCGACCCGTGACATTGCCGGGTGGTGCCGGGCCCGACGATATTGTGATCGGAGGTGGCGGTGTCGGATCGCACGGCATAGTGATCGGAGTCGGTGGTGGTATGGTATGCAAGTCTGATACAGTGGACGAAGGAGTGTAGAGAACACCAGAGCTGGATCCGGAAGCCGATGGGGTTTCCGCTTCCGCCGGAGGAGCAGTTCGGGGCGGAAACTGAGGAGGTGGAGGAGGCGGCGGGAAAGGAAGGTCGGGCACCACAGAATTCGGAGGGGGTTGGTGGTGATGGCCACAGCTGTGGTTGCAGTTGTTGATGAACTGCTGATACTGAAAAGGCTGCAGCGGATGAGTGAGGAAACCTGGCTTTGTCTGCTGCGTTGGAGTCGCATCATCCATGGCGATATTGTGAGCCTCAGTCTTGACCTCTGGAACCTCGACCAAGTCATCGTCCTCGGAGTTGTCAAACAAATCATCGTCCTCGGAGCTGTCAAACAAATCATCGTCCTCACTGACGGATTCCTCGTAGATCAAGACGTCGCTGCCGTCATCGTCATGATCGTCAGAGCTATCGTTGTCCAGGCTGATGTCGTCTCGACAGTAGATATAGATGGTTTGTCTCAGGTTGACGTCCCCACCAACTCCGGCGATGGCGTTAGAGCCGATATTGCCACCGCGAACCCGGTTTCCGTTCAGAGACTGCTTTAGGACTGTATTCTTGCCTTTGGGGGACTTGGAGGCTGGGACAGAGGAAGACTTCTTGTCGGACTTGGCCAGTTTCTGGCTTGCGGCTGGCGACCAATCCTTCCACCAACCTTGCAGCCCGAGAAAGTTGTCTGCATCAGCTCGCCAGGCGTATCTAGTATCACCGCTTCGCACCTCCTCCTTGATCAGTCCGCCGCTGACCATGTTGCGGATGCGAGCGCGGAGACCGGTTTCAACTTTGGTTCTCATCAAGTCGACGATGTGAGCACCATGTTGGGTTAGGTACATGGCTTCTAGGAGGTCGTCAAAGTTCTTGCGCCACTTGAGCGGCGTCAGGCGATTGCGGATTATGTGATCTTGCACCGATGTGCGGCACTGCGGTCCAAAGGTGAATCTGGTGCCGGCCTGCATCAGGTGGCTGTATCGCTGCCCGCAGATGGTGTTCTTATCGTTTGAGGGACACATGGTGATGAGTTATCGACTAATAGAAGATCGTGTGGAAGACGCAGGTGGTAAATGTGTCGTCAAGCTGGACGGTTTCTATATGGGAGATCGATGATGAGGCCAACCATGAATGATGAAGTGTCTAAATCCTCACGGCTCTGAATCTCATGAGAGAAATATGTACAAAGGCTGCTGGAGCATTGAGCAATGCTTCAATGTCTGGTGATCCAAGAAAAAAGACCTCTTTTGACCAGGTTGCATTCCGCACATTGTCGTTGTGAAACTCATGACATGGTCACAATCATCAAGGCGATAAAAGAACTGCTAATCGCGTCTTTGATGCCTATTCAAGGAGCACCAGAAGTGAAGTGGGTAGATAGAGTGCGTCGGAAGGATATAGTATTTCACACCATCAGGTTTTCATGCTGTCATGTGTATCATTGTATTCTTTGATATTGTGGCTGACAACTCTTCTTGGAGATTTCATTGATGTCAACAATAACGAGTGTTTTAGTGAAAGGCCCTGTCTGTTCTTAGGCACCTGTACATTGAAAGGATGTTGTCGAGATTCCTTGGTCCCGACTCCATGTCACAACCGGGAGCAGCTTGTCCCTCTCTGCTTTGTTTCCCGTCAAATCTCCAGGCAGACTTGCCGTGGCCGATACAATCTTGCCAGGCGCAGACGTTTCCATGCGTTTCGGCCAACTAAATATACTATGAATGAAGGCAACGACCTTGTTTCTTCTACTTTCCCTCTCTTCACTTACTGTTCTTTGTTTATCTCAGGCATTATTGACGACACGTAAGGGGGCCGCCTAAACACCCTTTTTGAGAGTCTTTCTCCTAAGTCTAGGTGAATACCCTCGTGCTCTCATCCATCTTTAAATTCTTAATCCTGATAACTCTCGACAAAATCTCACATCTTCCCACTTGGCAACCTCAACCGCAGACGTCAACATCACCTTCTAAACTCACCGCCATTAACAACCAGTATCATGGCTAACCAGTCTAAACTCCATCTGGCTGAGAACCTCATGCGCTCCAAACATCCCGACGACTTCACTGAAGCCAACATCAAGTCGATCCAGGAAGTCATCTTCGCCATCGAGCGCGACATGGCCCGCGATAGTGGTCTCACCGAGAGACAGTTCAACCTTTTGAACTTCTTCATGGAGAATAGTGGTGACAGGCACAGCCTCATCATTGAATACGCCCTCAAGGTCATCGACAGCCGCAAACCAGACAAGTTCTCGCAGTGGGACAAGAAACTAATTCACTCGGCCACCAAGTCCCTTTCCAAAACGCTGGGGGCGCAGGGCAAGGAACCCAAAGATGCGTCCAAGGAAGAACAGGAGATCTACGTGTTTGACGAGATCCTCAACCACGAACATGCCGAGTCAACCATAAACTCGGCGTCCTCGATCGTGTCCCAGTCGCCCAGTACGCTGACCGGCCTCAAGTCCCTGGCCGGTATCCCCAACATCATGGACAGCAGGGACATTTCTAAGCTCAGCCATTCCGATGCTGGCCGGATCTCGGCGTTCATGAAAGCACACCCCGAACGCTTCGAACAGCCTGCTCCTTCGGCCGTGACGGGTCCGCCCGAGGAACGTACGCCTGTAAGACGTCTGCCCCCGGGCCCTAAGTTCCCGATGCTTCCCTCATACGCCGAGTGTCGTCTTGAGGACTTGCCGAACACCATCACCGAGATTGACGCCGAGATCGACCTTCGACTTAACCACCACGCAGAAACCTCCGAGTATTTGATTCGGAACAGCGGCATCCTCTGGCGCCTCAAGATGAAGCGTAACATGTTGCAGCAGGAGGAGTGAGATGATAGCGAGCCAGGCATGTTTGTAAGGAGCTGGAAACCACGCGTAGGGATGCTTGCGAGATAGGAATGCAACCGCAAATGAATTGAAATCACCGTGACCAGAAGAACACTGTAAACTTGAGTTCCCTATGAAATGCACTTTGGTATCAATGAAGCATCCAAGAGGACTTGTCGGGCACGATATCAAAGAACACATTGATATAGCAACGTCAAAACCCAATGCTGCACAGCCCCCTACGATGAAATGCAGCCTCCTCACACATCTCAACCCACCATTTTCACGCCACACACCACCACTGTCTGGACCAAGCCGTTCCCTCTGTACAGTTTCAATTCCTTCGCTGCTTGTCCCTCTCGCTCGGCCTCGGCGGTCGGACCTCGTGATACGGTCGACGTTCATCCTTGTGCCACGTGATGGCCTTGCCCATTTCGGCGCCCCTCTTCCCAACGTTGATCAGCTCTTCCACTGTGCGATTGTCCAGCAGCCAGTGAGTTGTCACCTCCTCACAAGCCACAACTAGACCCAAGTACAACCGCTCACCATCAACCTCACGGTGGCATGTGACCTCCCGGGTAATGCCTTGGGCAACAATCATGTTCCTCCAGAATTGGACCTGAAGGGCGATCCTCGAATCAAGACTGGATAGCTTGGTGATGGCCCTTTCAACGAGACTGACTACCCACTCGATAAGAGGCAACACATGCTCACGCGAGAATTCGATGGCGTCGATGGCATCCCGAGTCCACGTTCGGATGGGGTCGTCAATGTGCGGTCTCAGACCTTGGTCGACCTCAGTAAAGATGGATGGAATCTCATTCATGATGGCCCGAAGTTGCCTCCTGATGACCCAAAGTTCGTCCAAGGTATGCCGATTCCATCCTTCATGCAGCACCCAGAAGGCCTTGATTAACCCTATGACCTGATGGTCCAACGTGACCTCATTGATGGCACGGGCGAGAGCAAAAGCCGTCTTTGCCTTGACGAGGAGGTTTGTGTTTTTAAAGATCGTTACGAATCTCAACTGGATGGTCCTGAAACGCCTTTGACAGCGACTGATGCGATCTTGCAGGCCATTCTCGGGCCCAGGCAAGGAGCTGCCCTGCCATGCAGCCACCTCATAACCGACTTGGTTCAGCTCGAGATTCAGCGCCGTGATGAGAGAACATGGCTGTATTGGTAGAAGCGGGTTGTCGGCGCCAGTTAGGAATGTGATAAGGGGGAGTAATGGCTCCTCGTAGTCACGGTACAGCATGTGGGTGGGCTGCCAGACAAGATATTCGGCCGTCTGGTTAGTAGACGAGGTCAAAACCCAGGCTGGATGGCCTAGATTGGCAAAGGGGGCGATGAGGGTGGCGAAAAGGACAATGAAGAAGCATGTAAAGACTGGCCAGTGGGGATTTGGAATCCGATTCACCAAATTGGGCAAGCGTCCTTCCGGAGCCGCCTCTGGTCCCGGTGACTCGGACGAGGATCTGGACGAAGGTGATGTGCTCCGCTGAGCGTTAACCCACAAGTCGACAAGCTCATAATTGACGTGGACAAGTGCCTGCTCATGAGGGGAACTTGTATGTGAGACGATTGCTGAGTCTCGAACCAAGTGAATCGTACCGTCTGGGACAGGCATAAAGTCGGGATGGATGCATAGGCGGAGGACATAAGGCTCCGATGGAGCCGGACTAATGCGAAGGGGCAGGCGGAGTTCATGATAGTATGAGTCCATCCCATCGGTGTCGTCGAACTCGGGGCCGGGATGTGTCGAGAGCAGGGGTTCGATCGACGAGGCAGGGTTCGGTCTATGATAGGGTTGGGGTGGAGAACCGTCTCCATCTCCAGGCGGTGGTTCAGGGGAACGAGGCTGGGCTGACCAATGGCCCTCTGCCTGGCGCATCCCATCCCCCGCGGCGGTCGGTCTCGGGCGGAGCTGGGACATGTCTTTGGTTGATCAGATCAAAGAATAGGCTGGTCGAGGAAGTGGCTGGCTCGGCTGTTAGTGAACGATTAGAATCACAGTGAATGGGTGAACCAACATGAAAGTGCATGTTACGCATACTGAGGAAGCGCTGTGATAGAACCAGAGGAGAACGATTTTTGCAGGGGGGAAACTCAACCATTAAGTAGGCAAAAGAACAAAGAAGACGCCAGGGAGATGCCCTTGAATCTGCTGAGAAGCCACCAACACGCCTGGCCTGCGCGTTGGTGGAAGGGTGAGGAGGCGGGCTGCCTAAGGCATCCATTGGCTCATCGACCCGCCCTGATGACTACGATGCTAAATGATGGCCTTGTGTAGCCAGCATCCCAGCCAGCGTAGCCAGCACCCCACATGTACCTCAAGTACCCTCACCTAAATTTCAACACAATCCAGACCCGGGGGGCTCTCGCCGCCCCCCAAACCCCCGGAATTAACCCTGACCCTAGCTAATCCTAACTAATCCTAACCACTAACTCTAACCGCTAACCCTAATCCTAACCCTCGTGAGAGTTATAAAAGAAAGATACATAAGATACTTGTTGCGCCATACTTGGTGTGGCGTTGTGGCTGGCGGGCTTCCTATTTGGGCATAGTGGGGTGCTGGCTACACAAGGCCTTAGATTATAATAGATTAGACTGTGCAACATAACACAAGATCAATTACCCCCCCTCCCACAGTCAATATCAAAGAATACACCAATACACTGACAATATGAAAACACGATGCTGGGAAACTCCATAACCTTAAGAATACAGAAGCATAAAAATGGCAACCCACTCGTTCCTCTCTACTATCCACCGGACTTAGCCGCGAACCACGCCAGCCTTGACCATCAGAGCTTGCAGACGCTTCAGGTTACTAGGCGTAAGTATGGTGTCATGCTTCTCGTTCTCGTGCTCCTTCTGAATGTCTTGTCCTTCTCCCGCCAGTTCGGTACTGGCCAACTCCAACTTCATCTGCTCCATCTTCTCCATCATCTTCTGCTCCTTTTCGATCAAGACCATGTTGTCCTTCTCGGTCTGGCGTAGCTTCTTCTGGGCCGCGTCCAGCTTCTTGATCCTGTCCTGCAGAGCCGTCTCTTTCTCTAGAGCAATGCGCTTCCAAGTGGCGCATTCTTTATTGAGGCTACTCACGGTATCACCCATTATGTCCAGCTCCTCATTCTTTGCATCAACCAGGGCTTGGGATTCAATGACGGCCACGCTTACTTGTTTGACGTTGCCCTGGGGGGGGGTCTCAAGGCCATGGCAATTTCGGTTTCGAGACGGAGACGAATAGCCAGGGAAGTTGAGTCCGGTGGCCTTGCGAGTACCTTCATAGTTGGTCATGGGGCCCAGACCTCCTGACATAACGGCCTGGTCAGGGGGAACGCGTTTCAATAATCTGTCGCTCGTGCTCTCATCGCAATGAGTGTTGATGCGCCTGTCAAGACGATCTCCGTCAGCCTTGTCTTTCTCTCGGTACCCTTGATTCGTAGGCTTGAGAGCTGGTGGAGTATGTTTGATTGCCGGTCGGTCGATGTGAAGAGATCGCAGATATTCCATAGTGTCTGTACCGACTCTGTTGGTGTCAACTTGATCCTCTTCTTTGTTATCGGCTTCTAGACCGACATCATCTAGAACATGGCCCTCGATCATTTTCCGAGCATTTTTACGAAAGAATCTCAGCGTAGGGCCAAGTGAACCCTTCTTCAAGACCCAATTCTCAGGGTATTCGTTCTCATCCCCTCCGAGGCGCTCCCAGTTTGGCTGGATGGTGTTGGCGAGTTTCAAGTCTTCTTCAGTAATGGCTTCGGCGAACTTGAGCGGTCCATTTTTGACATGGGCGGCGTGAAGGCGCTGGATTTCTCGTGCCCGGAGGCGAGTCCGTTCTTCTGGAGTCATATTACCCATGACGCTTGTTGATGACGGTTGATTTATTGGCGGGAGAGACAGAAAACGAAGAGTGATGGAAGGTGAGGTTACAAAGCCGGTCTGTTGCGATGTGAGGGAGGGTTGAGGGAGAAGGGTTGATGGCATACGAGACTGTGTAGGTAAAGTAGCAAAAGGGCCATAGTTATAGCTGGACAAGTAGAGAGAGGTATTCAACGTGAATGATGGCAGTCACAGTGGTCAGAGATTCTCTCAAATTCTCTTGCTGAACATTGCAGCAAATTCCTTTGCCAGGCATTCAGATGTGGTGACATTCCTTTACAGAACAGCAAAGAATCAGGCACAGTAGCAAACAACACAGCCATCACCACATCAAGACATTCAATCCAACCCACTCTAGTGCAGCGTACGTCACAGGGAGTTAGACTTGTGCCTAGGCGCAACGATGGTTTCACCCATTGTGTTCTTTGTCATAGTTGAAGCCTCGCCCTTGGTGGGATAACTAAGTTAATCGTCGGATGGTTTGATCACAGACCTTCATGCACCAAAGGATTGTCCAGTGGCCGCCTACCTTGACTGCTACCTGGGGCGAGACTTGCGCCAGGGTCGTAGAGATTAATGGACAAGCCATTTCGTTCTTGATTCATATGCATCACACGCACCCTCTTCAGTGCCCCTTAGTTTTGACAAACCCAAGTCCAACATTCAACGAAGTCGGGGAAGACTATAGATGCCTGAATTCCCACTCTTTTGAGTGAAACAGTGGATTCTACGTTAACCTGGACTTTTGTCTCGATTATCAAAACACTTGTTCCGCACGTAGAGTTTATATTGAACAAACAGCCAATGCCTTTGAGTAGCAACCGGCCAGCACACAGTGAATGGCCCGGCAGAATACCAGATAGCAGACAATACAATGGTTCTCTTGTTCTTTTTACCCCATGGCCTAGATATCGCTGTTGACAATATTCAGCTCTAAATGGCATCTTTTCGCACTCGTGTATGTGTCACTGATAATGGGCAGAAACGGTGTCTATCGTCTGGCATCAACGACCCTTGAGATTCTCTTAAGTGCTGATTAAATACAGGCTGATAACCATGCTGTCACACCCTGAACAGATCAATTTACATGAAATACCCCTCTCTTTATCCAACCCCTCTCACATCATGGTCTTATCTCACGTCTGCTTCTCCCACCGCTCTCCACACATCTTCATCAACACCTTACCGACATCATTCTCGCCAAACTTCTGTGCATACACATCACGAATCGAGTGATTCAACAGAACCAAACCGATCTTGTTCCATGTCGAGATGGCCTTGACTACCTTGTCTCGGCCTGGGCCTTTGGGGAGAGATCGTCGTTCTGAAAAGAGCTTATGCATCTTGCCTTCCAGCCTCGCCATGATGATTCGTAACCGGGCGTCCTGGGCAGAGTCGTTATCAGAATCATCGGCCAAGACTGGCGACGTTAGAGGCACGTTCAGGAGCTTGTAAAAGTTGGGGGGCGATGTGTGGTATTTGGGCTCGAGCTGGAATAGCGCTTCGTAGGCCACACAAATGTGGTGTTCGGGTTCTAGCAGAGAGTTAGAATAACAAAATAGCATTCAAGTAGTCTTACCATCGTTGCTGCCAACATCATGGCTGACAAGGTGTTCAGGGAGCTTGACACCGGAAGCCTCGCCTTTGCCGCGTGAGTGGTAACCGCCGTATATGAGAGCAAAAATAGCCGCAGAGATGTAAACGACAGCTCCTAACCAAAGCATGATGTGCAGCTTTGACCAAAAGGTTATTGAAGAATGCTGTTTGTGTGTAGTGGACGGGTGTTGATGAGTGCAGTTGCGTGTCTCGTGAAGGGTGCTCGTGGTAGGAAATGGAGGACAAGATTGAGGAAGGAGGATTCAAGGTCCTTGGGAAAGAATTCAAGAAGTATATATTCTAAGACCAAATTCGGTGAATCCCCAGGCAAGAGTGAAGTGCCTTACATGGCCCTTCCTTTCTTTCGCTCTTCACCACCTGCTTCTAGGCCATTCTCGTTCTCCCCAGCCTGCTTGTTCTTTGACGTAGCTTAGAATTGTTGATGATTGAAAATCCCTTGATCAACATATTTTCTTCACTGCAGCTTTGAGGTCACCATGCAGGAACTGACCAGGTTGGCGGGCAGGTCACATTATGCTTCCACATCAACCAACCATCCTGGGCTTTCTTTAAGCTCACATCTCTCTCCTGAAGTTTGAAACCAGCCGTCACAGCCGACGCCATTCTTTTGAATCCTTTGAAGTCGTCGGAGAGGCCGACACCTAGAAAACAAGTTGCAACTGTGACTTGACGGGAGCAAGCCTTGGCCAGTCTGAGTGAATTCCATCCGTCAATCTAGTTCTATGTAGAGCCGAAAGGTTCTTGGTTCTTGTTCATCATTTAGCTTTTGATATGCAATGCAGGACTTTCACAAACAACATGTCTGCCTAGAGTTGAAAGGTCCTTGGTTCTTAGTTATTATTGACGCTTCCAAGAAAGTTGTCGGGCATAATATCAAACAACGCATTGATGAACACATTATAGCATCAAAGTTTAATGCGGTGAAACGCCGTAAGCAGGGCTTTCATGAAAGATATCTCTGCCTAGAACCGAAAGGCTCTTGGTTGGTTATTATTTACTGACGATGTACTATGTAGGACTTGCATGAAAGACATATCTGCCTAGCTCTCAACAACTCTTTGCTATTAAGCATGTTCCTTAAGAAACCACCCGCTTCCAGCCTTTGTTCCAGACACTGTAGGCATTGTGAACTTTGATGACGCCTCCAAGAGTAGTTGTTGGACACGCTATCAAAGAACACGTTGACACACATGACAGCATTGTTTGTTGTTGGCTTTGATGACGCACCCAAGAGGATTTGTCGGGCACGATATAAAAGAACACAGTAACACACAAGACAACATTAAAGCCCAATGCTGTGAAACACTGTAGGCACAACCTGTATAAAAGGACACAGACATTGTAGGCAGTGTCATTTTCGTCACCCCCATTTAGCCGCCCAGGTCTCCATTCTCATACCTCTCATCCCTCCATCAACAACCACTTGTCATCTCCTCATCAAGAACTTGTCCTCCTCTGCATTCCTATCCACACCCTCTCGTCTTCTTACTCACCATGCCGGGCCATCCTCTTAGCGACACCGAGGATGATGATCACAACCGAGCCATCAGGAAAGCGACTCGCCGGATGCAGCAACGACAGCAACGACAGCAACGCCACAAGAAACAAGACGAACCTGGTGGCAGCCGAACCAGAGATGACGCAGATTCCGATGAGCGCCCTCGGCCGCCTTTATTTGGGCGAAAAGGGCATCCCAGACCATCGCAGGCCGGCACTGAACGATCTGAGAAGTTCTCTACGCACTCCCATAAAGAGCGCGCGCCCCGACCAGCCAAGACATCCTGGTTTCAGATACTGCGAGTACAGCTTGGTCGGTCCTGTGAGCCTGCAGTGAAATCATTCAAGAACGTCCTTCACTTACTCATTACCACTTTCCTTGACGCCTTGACCCTCGTTGTCAAGGCTTGCTCCCTGGCACAGCGACTGTTCAACGCCCTGATCCCTCGAATCGTGGTACAAGCCGTCTTGATCGCCGTCTTTGTTCTCATTATTGTCCTTGCGTGCATCTCCGTCCTCGTCGCTTTTGCAGTCGACGGATATTGCAGTGCCGTCTCGACCTTCACGTGGGTGCCTTCACAGCTTACCGAGTTTTGTGTCGTGACATCCCCCCCGAGAGTTCAACTTCGTACCGATCTCTCGAAAGAAGACACACTCGAAGGCTGGAACCCCTTGGTCCCATCGCTCTACGTGTTCCTCAGGGAGAGCTTTGAAAGTGTCGAAGTGGACTTGGCCGCCGCGCTGGCTCTAGTCGAAACGTCCGATTTCGACCTGTCCACTGGCCACTTCAAGGATGGCTACATTGATGGGATATCCCTGTGCAAGAAACTCGAGTTCGAGTTCATGAAACAGCAACGGGCACTTTGGACCAACGTCGATCTCTTCATCCGCGAGTTTCCCACTGATCGGCCTCGACAGCACTGGACCTGGGATCGTCTAGGTTTTGTCAACAAGAAGATGATTGAGGAGGCCCAAGAGCTCAACAAACAACTGATTGATCTTCTAGAAAACGGGCTGGCTCAGACTATGGACTTTTCGAGGAAGATCCCTCAAAACATGTTTAATACGGTTTTCGTTAAACTCTTCAACCCAGATGTCGATGCCTTTCGAGCCCAGGTCAATAATGCTCTCCAGACTCTCCAGATAATGCCGTCTACTGCCCCCGAGACTGACGACCTCTTTGCCAGCACGACCGTATGGTCCATCAGCAGTGGTGCCATCCTTGATCTATTGACAGGACGAGGCGAGATGCTGAAACAAGACATGGAGTGGCTGAGAGGTACATTAGCGGCATTGAAAGAGTATCAGCTAATGCTGCAGTATGGAAGAAGGGAACTGGACAAGGATGCATTGGAGGCCGTGGCCAGGGAGAGTATTGGTAGAACGTGGGAGTCTGGCCAAAAGTGGAGAGCGAGACTGAAGCAATATTTCGCCGAGGGGAATATCTAGGTTGCCCTTTTTACCTCATGAGTCAATATGTAGTCTCCTTTATCTTTAGTTAACTCTGGTTTGACTGATCGAGCATTATAGAGCTCATGATTTAGTCGTATTTGTCTGTAAAGGAACCCCATCTCCATCCCCATTCTTTGTGATATAAGCGCAGGGTGGCTCACCCTCCAAATCAACCATATGGCAACCATCTTCGATCCAGTCGGCTGATAATTAATATAGACTTTATTCACGCCACTTCTCTACTAATATTATGTGCCCCCAACGATACAGACCGTCCTTACTCCTCGACAGCTTCTACCTCAGCCTCCTTCGGAACCGGGAGTTCCAGCCCCTGTCTCAATATTGAAAACTCTAGTTGCTTCTTCTCTGAAAAGCCGTCCCCAAATACCGGGTCTGCAAACTCGGTTCCAGGGATATTCGTCACCCACTGGTGGTCCAGGATCATCATCAACTATGTCAGGTTGTCTTGGCCGATCATCATGACCTGGACACCAGATCCGTCATTCACGACCGTGAGATTGACGCTTCCATTCTGGCACGCAATCAGCAGGGTCTTCAGGGCCGTGCGGATACTGGAGTAGCCCAGTTTGCCTACCTCTGCCGCCAGTGCAACCTGGGGCTGGCTCTCCCTCGTCCATGCCGAGACGGAGCTGAGGCCGGCGCTGAGAAGCTTGAAGACCTCATTCTGGATGCCGACGTACATGCGGCCAGCCCGTCCATGACGTGTAATGAGCCACCCTTCAACAAAGACCTCGTTGCCAAAGATGACGAGACCCACGGCGACCTTCCATGTGGTGGAAATACGACGGGCCACTCCGGCTGGCATAACCTTCTTCCACTTGAGGGCCTTGAAGATCAAATCCACGACGGCAGTAGACCCGTTCAAATAGGAAACCTTGACAAGTCAGTGGCTGCGTCATTCTTACCGGAATCTACAATGCCAACTTACAATGTTGCGAGGGATTCCAGGGACGTCACGTCGATCAGACGGCAGAGGCAGGTTTACAAGAATGTTGAGAACCGCTACTGCGCCGTCGAGGACCCCAATCTCCATGGAGTAAGCACCCAGTCCAACACCATCAAATGTATAGTCCCAAAAGCTAGTTATGGCATTCAGGACCGACGTGGTAAGCTGTAGGCTCTCAAAGAAGGGCTTCACGGTGCGGGCAGCGTCAGCCCAGTCGACCCTGTTGTTGATGAAATCCCCAAAGTTACCCTTGTTCGATTTGCCCTCCCACTTTGGTGCTATGGTCCTGTCGCCCAGGCTGGCGCTGTGCAGGGCAGCCGTTGGCCAGCCGACGAGCAGAGATGCCAATGTGAGGAGGGTGAGGTGCTTTCCGGTGAACTTCTCCCACAGGTAAGAGAATACGGAAACAAAAAGCCTACGACTGAGTAGGTTCTTGAGGCTCCGCGCGGTGTGGCTGATCTTGTCGATGATATGGATTGCTATCTTTCGAAGGGCATCAAGGACAAAGCCGGAGATATCGTTGCCCACTCGCTTCATAAACGTCTCAAAGCTGCACTTTCCTCTGATCAGATCCCAGATATCATTTCCAAGAGCCTTGCCCAGGTCTCCCAGCGTAGTTATGACTGTCTTGATCTCGTCGATGGCTTCAGTTAGCGAGGGTGAGATGCCGTCTAGGTTGGAATCTGTCGTGTTCAACCCCTGTGAGCTTCCATCGCCCTTGAGGACTTCGAGACCACCTCCGTGTTGAAACTGATCCAAGGCCCAGTTCTGGCTAATGTTGGCTGAATTGGTGGGCGTGGATGACTTGTGGGCAGCGACATGATCCTTGGGACCCTTTTCAGCGGCCTCCTAGGATCCGTCTTTGATCGTTTTAAGAAAGTCGGGAAGGACACTTTGAATGGTACTGGCCATCTTTTCGTCAGCAACCTCGAAGTCAGCGTTGATAAGTGCCCCGATCGAGTTGGACCAGTCAGTGACAAAGCCCCAGTTGGCGATGAGGTCGACGAGCTCGATGATGGTGTTGAATCCGAACTTGATCTGATCAAACACCCAGACGAGAGCCTTTCCGATGGCCTTTGCCGTATATTCCCATGCTCGGCCTGCCCACTTGACGACGAGTTTCCAAGCTCCTTCTATCGCAAAGTGTCAGTCGTCTTTCCTACTCCAGGCTTTGCATCTAGATCTACCAGCCACATGCCACAACTCTGTTGCCCACTTCTTTATAGTCTTGGCCACCCGGGGAGGGTTGGGGTGGCCTCCAGCCAAAAGCGGTGTAGAATCTTGTACACTAAGTCAAGTACATGTACACAGTAGATCATGCTGGCTTTATGTTTCATCTCCTTCAACTCTATAGTTGGATACTCGCTACACTCCGCATCATGTGAAACCTCAATTCTCCACGAGGTAAGAAGACACTCCTCATTAGCAAGTGCTCGGTTAGGCACACAAAGACAGATGCACATAGGCAAGATCCAGACCGGTCAATGTAAGCAGTAGATGTCTCTCAGCCTTGAGGACAAGCTGTTTTGTTTCTTTTATGCTGTTCGTTGGCCTACGTTATTGTCCTTCTAGGTGCAGATGAGCAATTTCACGGATCACTCGCGAGTTCAAAAGAAATTAGACTGTTCTAGACCAAGAGATAAAAATATGCCCTTACATAATTAACAGGACTCTGTTCCATACTGGATTTTCTACTATGAGCGTGCGTTCATGAAGTCCCTTCCTGTACCTAGGTTAGGTAGGGTTATACTTATATGGTGTGGCGTGGCGGTGCATTGTGGCGCATAAAGGGATCTCATGCCTATCGTGGCGGTGCGTTGCTGCATCAACCAACTTTCCCAATCCATCTCCAACCTAACGCCCAAATCCATTACCATGCCCGACATGATTATCACAGCTCGTCATCTGGGGCATTTGTCCTCTTGAAACTGCTCCCAAGTCATGTTCGACCCTGAGCGCCTGATCTCTTGGCTCGACACCATCCCCGACGTATGCGATTCTCCACGAAAGCTTGACCCTGCAGCCAACAAACGAAAAGCCGGGCAACAGGAGCCCAGTCCACCAGCCTCCAACAAGACTTCAGATACAATGGAGCGCCATACGCCAAAGAGACGTAAACTCGCCGACCCGAACCGTACACCACGCGCTGCCGACTTTCCCCTCGCCACCGCATCAAGTGCGAGCTCCGTTTCATGGTCCGAATCGAGCGAAGGTGCCTCGCGGTCGAGCTCTCCAAAGAAGCAGATGTTAGGGCTGCGACTGGAAGAAAGAGGATTAGAGTGCCGTCAACTCAACATCGATACCGCGCCTCCCGCTGCAGCAGACTTGCTCAATGTGATCCGAGAGATTGGGAGCGGCATCGAGATACTCCCCGAAGCCCAGAAGGAGACTATTCTCAGCAGCCCCCACGTGCAGGGTCAAAATACACGGCTATGGAGATTTGCGTTCAAAGAGGCGGGTGGGCCTGATCTTCTCCCAGGGCGCATTCCTCCTCCAGACGAGATCTCTCTCATCTGCGATCACGCCCGAGAATGCCACGACAAGAGCCATGAGGAGTTCTCTTGGAACGTGGAGGTGCACCACCGTCTTTTACAGGCCATCTTGAGGAAGCCGGGGACTTGTAAGGGCAGACCGTTCAACTATTCAACTTGGTATGCCTTATTTTGTGTGCACCGTCACTGTGACTTGGCTAATGTCTGTTTCCAGCACCACGGCTCGACCCCATCGCAAATACGTTCCTTATTCCTCGACAGCCAAAATGATCGACTTTTGCCTATACCTAGACGACCAAGTCGACACTGCGGTACTTCAAGCCCTCGGCCGTCGAACCCCAACCTTGACTGTCAACCACACCGACTTTGCGCCCGTGCAACTGACGCCCATCGTCCTGAGTATCGAGACTAAGCGCCCGGGAAAGGAGCTCGACGCGGCCCAGCTGCAAATGGGCGTTTGGCATACAGCCCAATGGGCATTCCTCGAATCCGTAATCGGCTTGACGACAAATTCTCTATCGGTTGAAGAAGAAATACTCCGAAGACAAAAGGCAGACACTGCGCTCTTGGAGCTGGGGCTCATCCCAGGAATCATCATCCAGGGACATCGCTGGCACTTTGTCTTTTCGACCCGCGAGGGCAACAAGACGGTTCTATGGACGGAGCGACAGTTTGGAACCACGCAGAGCATCCTGGACACGTACTCGGTTGTTGCTGGCATCCGTGAGCTTTCGCGGTGGGCTAGGGATGTCTACGTGCCCTGGTTTCGGAAGAGCATTTTATCTGGATTTCAAGTTGAAGGCGGATGAAGAGCTCCTAATCAGTATTTATATACTTCTACCCTTACGACATTATCCACATCAAGGGAGCAAAAGCGCTCCCCTTGAGGATTGAGCCGATCACCTCCAAACAGCCCAAGCACTCGCCCCAACAGCAGCAAAGATTGTCAGCCACCTAATTAACCCCCTGTTCACCTGCTTCTTTGCGAACTCTTCTATCGCTTGGCTGTCGTTAATCCTCGGAAAAGGGACATCTTTGGGGACAGGTAGATCCAAGGCTCTACACAACGGCTCCCACCCCTCTTTAACGTCCACAAAGACAAGACGATCTTTTGGCACGTTCTCTTTGAGCCAAGCGACGTGTTGGTGATAGGCCCTGCTCCTCACCGGCTCCCTTTCGCCATACATGATCAGCCACTGCCGACGCAACGCATCGATGTAGTCGACAAAGAAGCGCATCGATGGCAGTGGGAACAGAACGAAGCGAAGAAACCATTGCGTCGCTGCGTTGCTGACGGATTCCATACTTTGTTGCCACGCATCGACATCGCGGACGGTACAGATTACTTTGGCATCCGGATAGAGAGTCATTAATTCCGACACGAGGCCGCACCCTGGTGAGTCGGTGATGGCGACGAAGCCATCGATGCGACTCTTGATGAGGTCCAGGTTGGCGCGTCTTGCGAGTTCATCTTTTGGGGGCGACTGATTCATGACTTTGATCCAAGTCTTGATCTCATGTTCTGGACCGAGGGTAGATTGTGTCCCACCGTGATAGACAGGGCCATCAAGCAAGATCTCGAGGGCTCTGCTGAATGAGGCTGTTCCGGTGCGAGGGAGGCCGGCACCAATGACTTGGAGTCTGACACCTGGCTGCGGATGGGAATATTGCTGGCCCATTTTGAATGAGAGAAGACGAAGCGATGAGAAATGCCGTAGTTCACTAGAATGATTGAGTAGCCTTGACTGAGTTGCCTTCATTTATACCGTTCAAGACCTTCCGTCAGCCTAACCTGCTGAGGTGAGACCCAGCGCTGGTAATGCGTTCCCTGCGTCATGGACCAGCATCCCTGTAGCTGCTAAGAAGTACCCTAGCTAGAGCGTAAATGTCACGTTGCTTCAAGTACTTTTTAGCAGGGCTGATATGCTGATAGAGAAACTCCTCAAGACTAGCCGAGATAGGCTGAGATCATCACAACCCCATTTTACCGGTCCCGTTTATACATGTGCACATCACCACAATTCATAGACACTTGACACACGACTGATTGTCTTGTTCAACTCACTAATGGCCAGCAGCGCATATCTCTACACACATCCATCCACGTAGAACAATCACCGCCACCCTCGGCCTCATCCCTCCTCCTCCAAACCTCGACCAGAACCTCCTTTGTAACTCGATAGCTCTCGAACCCAGACTTTGAGAAGCCCTTGTCTAGCCAGGCCGCTATGTGCTGTCGCTGTCGAACAGACATGGCCTCTGCCCCGGCGATGAACGCAGGCCATGCCGTCCCGGGTCCGAGAAGGCCGTGCTGTTCGAGCGCGTCGTCGAAGGAGTGGAGGAATTCTATCACGTCGTTGACGCTATCTTGAAGAACTAGAGGATTCACGTTTCGTATCCTCCGGTAGAAGAAAATTACGAGAGCAGAACCCAGGGCGCGGACCATGTGCATGTGTGGTGTACCGCCAGGAACAGGACTCAAGCTCGCAGTAGAATCCGTCTCTTCCTCGTGACGCGACTTGAAAAGGCACACAGCATTTTCTAGATACGATGCTCTTGGTTGTAACGAGACGAGGATTTCGGCGTCGGACTTTTTCCTGGTCGAGAGGCGGTCCATGACGTTTGCGAGGCGGGTTATTTGCGACACGAGGCTGAGCCATGTTTCTGGGACGCCGTATATCTGCATGTACATGTTTTCCTGGTCTTGCGACGTATCAGCTAGATGAATAGCTTTGATGTCGCGTCTTGACTCTTTCTGTCCGTGGCTCGAGTGTAGCTTTCGCGGCTCTAGATGGAGAAAATTGTCGAGGGTGATGTCGGGGTTGATGGATTGCATAGGCAGATTGTTTGTCTGCGTTCGTTTTGCAGTAGTGTTTGGGCGCATGAATGGGGCTTCTATAGCGTGGTTCCCGTCGCGGAAGACGTATGTGCTTTCAGAGACGATGCGCATCCAGGCGTAGATGTTGTGGAGAATGCGTGCGCGGCGGGAGATGGATGGTTTGGTGAGTCCTCGCCAGCTTATTAGACGTTCCATTTCTGTGAGACACCACCTTGTGTCGTCTTTGTTGCCCGAGAGGAGCTAAACACACAAATATTAGTGATGGATCTGATGGAGGGTGCTGTGGACTAACAGATGTTGCCAAGACGGCGCTGATTCCCATCAGCTGCTCCTTGTACTTGGCCTTGTTTGGCGGCTGACACTCCTTCTCGAGACTAAGTTTGAGATGATGCTTTGCAGCCTCATACGTCCGATTCGAAAGAGACTTCCAATGATCCCCAGGTCTTGCGAGGGCCGGAAATGTTGCAGAGTTCAACGAGAGGTGATACGATGAGACAGCGATGAGCGCATAAAAGATGGCCACGTTGGCGTGTTTTATCTGCTCCTTGTCCGCGTCCAGCACCGTGAGCTGGCTCAGTGTCATGATTGCGGCGGGATAATGGAGAGTTCTCCAGGCCGACTTTTCGTTGATGGGGAGGGATCCCATTTGGCTGATGACGTCGTCGTTGAAGTGCCTCAGCAGCAGGGCCGCGTCTCCAACGAGATCAATCTGCGGCCATGCAACATCGTCGGGAGTCATGTCAACGGAAAGCATCGGATCAAGGGTTTCTGAAAAGTTGACGGCAGGTTCAGTTGGCCAGTTGAGGTTCATTGGCAGCGCGCCCAAGCCATCTTGTGGGTTCATCGGAAAGGGGGGATTGTCGAGGATGCTGACGTCCCAAGTGAATAAATCTCCCCACTGCAGAAAGTCAAGGGAACTCGAAGAAAAGTCGGTCGAGCTTGCCGGTCCTGTGGGATCAAAGATGACAGATTCAGAGTATCCTTCACTGATGTCATCGATGTCCATGCCGCTAAATGACACCGGGTCGGAAATGGCGGTTCCGACGGAGTGGCAGGGTTCTGATTCAAACTTGAAGACCCTGAAGGGGCCGACTTCGTGGGTGCTTGATACATGGTCATCGATTTCGAGAGATTTTGACTCTTCGTCGATCTCGCTGAGGGCTGCTGCTATGGTGGAGGGGACATTGTTGACGAGAGCACTGCTCATGGATTCTCTACCCTCCTCTCGAGGATTATTAGATTGAGATCCACTTCAAGGATGGATGAGTGAGCACTAACCAGTGTATAAATGCCGTCTCGAAAACTGCTCTCCCCCAGCTTCCGCCAGTTGAGGAGGTTGCCTATCATACACCTCGGCCCCGGTAGATATCAACCACCTCAGCGCAGGGGTGAAGCCCTCGCAGACAAGCCCAGCAAGCCGACACCGGTTGCATTTCGGCACGGACTGGTCGCACTTGAGGTGACGTTTCCGACAGGTCTTGCACCCGCCAAAAGAATGTGTCCGTCTAGACTTCGAGTTGCTCATGTTGAAAGAGAAGAGAGAATTGTCGGTGGTCTTGGACCTTGCAGTGTCATGAGAGATAGAGTCGTGAGTTAATGGATTTTGAAAAGGGAAGGGGCTCGGGATCTCCTTCCAGATGCGATCGAGTCTTATCTTGTGCCGAAGGAGGCCGGTTGATGTGTTGGCGATGAGCAGCCAATTGGGGGTGGATGTGAGAAATAGCAGCTCCCAATTGGTTCTTGAACATTGAGCTAGGCCCTGGCGCAAGGTTTCCCCACGTTTTGGCACATGAACTTGTCAAACGGTCAAGACGAGTTTTCTCAATGAGAGAATGATCAGGGTGGAATGTAGAGGAAGAAATCAGCTCTTACCCGTGACTAAGGCCGTGTCCCCTAAAGTTTCTGCGTCACGCATGTTGTGGCTTTTGTGGTGCTTCTAATGGCGCGACCGACGACGCCCTTTACCGTGTCATTGATAACAAGTCCCCACTTGGGAGAGACCGGAGAAGTGGAGCCCCGGCGTCTCGGGGAACCACCGGGCTTGCCATTGTGGGCATGTACAGATTGGCTTGATCATGTGGATTGTCATTCTGTCGAGTGGCTGATCAGGATTTGATCTCGCTGCTTTTTAACTTGGTCGATGATCATATGGTTGCTCAGGCCCCTCCCTATCTCGGCTGCTCTATGACCACAGTCCTGGTAAAGGTGTAGGGTATCTTACTCACACAAGGTACTGACATCATGATTTGTGCTATTGAACAACATCACATCTCTAGACGAGTATTTATCCTATTTCTATTTCTAGATTGAAGAAAGGCACGCAGTGTAGGAGTGTTCTGGTGTGAGAACACACTGTACCTGTTGATGATGGCAAAAAGGAAAATGTTAGCCGCTACCAAAAGAAAAGATGCCTGACCGCTCAAGAGCAGCAACAACGAACGCGGGAAAACCTTGCCTTCAGGCAGAATATCCATCATAGGAATAAACCGATAAATAAACCTAGTTTAAATAATCATTTCAATTATAAAATGCAGACTTCGCTAGCTATAGCACATATGAGGACCTCAATGCCCCTGTTCATCCAGCTACACAAACACTTAAGCAGTAGCAGTAAACAGCTTCTCAATTCGGCGGTTGTTCCACTCCCAAGCAGTAACATCCTCATAATTGCAAGGCGTAGCATCGGTAATGAACTCCTTCAGAGGCAGCAGAGAAGCGCTGCGGTTGGGCTTGGCAAAGTAGGCGATCGAGTATCGCTCGGGGATCACCCGCTCGTCGCCCGCCTTGATGGTGGGAGGGTATGTGACGCGGTGGCAGGCTGCCTTGAAGGTGTCGTTGGTCAGGCGCTGAAGAGAGTCGCCGATGTTGAGGATGATGTCGGTGGGCGCTGAGGACTCGACGTTTCGGAAGGTTCCCAGATTCTCCTGATCTTCGACCTGGAGACCTCCTGTGGAGTCCTGGAAGAGCATGGTGATGGTGCCAAAGTCGGTGTGCTCGGCGATGCGGGTCGCCGTGCCGTCAGCGAGCTCCGAGGCTGGGATGGCTGGGTAATGAAGCAGACGGAACTCGTTCTCGGCGCGGTTGTGGAGGGACTTGAGGTGGTCCTCAGACACACCGAGGGCGATGGCGAGTGCAGTGAGGATCTGGAGTTCGGTCTTGAAGGCCTTCTCGTAGAACTTTTCCATGAACTTGCGGAAGCCGGGGAGGCTCTCCTCAGGGACCCAGATGTTGTCGACGAGTTCATCAGTCGCGGAGCCCATGTCGAGAGTCTCCTTGATGTCGCGGGTCTTGAGAGGGCCGAGACCCTTCTCGTAACCGCTAATGTTGGCAACGTTCTCCTGGCCGACGTAGCTGTATCCTCGGTTGGGGTTCGCCTGGGGAGGGTGCTTGGCGATCATCTTTGTCTCGTGGTCAAGGTTGAAGAACTTTTTGGTCTGCAGGGGTTAGATAAGCTGCACAGATTAGGGTCGGGTTTCCTACCTGTTCAAACAGCTGCTTGATGTCCTCAGCGGGGATGCCGTGGTTCTGGAGCTTGACGCATCCTCGCTTCTTGAGGAGGGAGAGGAGGCTCTGGCAAAACTCCTTCTTCTGGTCCTCAGTTCCGAAGAATAGGGACATGTCGAGGGTATCAGCGTTGATGGCAGCCATTGTTGTGGTGGTGTGAGTGCAAAGTTAGCTGTGAAGAAGAGTAGAGTAGAAGTGTGAGGAAGAAGTGTTGGTTGATCTGAGCTTGATGAATTATTTAACCTAGAAGTCGTCTCATCTATTCTTAAATACTTCAAGACCTCGGAATCAGTTGCTCATTCCCAATCTCAGTCTTCCATTTCGGTCCCAATCGTGATCCAGACAAGAAACCTCAATCAGGAACAACACCACGTTGCCAATTAGTCCAATCTCTGTCTCCCGAAGCCGTCAAGAGCCGCTCCGCACAGCCTAGAGCTACGCCAGAACAAGTCCCCGGGCTTGCCGAACCGCGTGGCAACCAGACCAACCTAGACAGTGATCCCGAGATAGGTAGATGATCGGTTATCCTCGCTGGATGACGAGATAAGGGGAAGATTCCACCCCGCAAAAGCGGTTGAGCGCTACTGATAGTTGGCGTGAGGTAGGGACGCAAAAGAGGTAGGAGATCCCGATGTCTGGCCTAATCCGTCTTAGGGCGTTGGACTCATTGGGGTGAAGGGTCCTACAAAGTTTGTTCTTTTTCGACCTCCATCTTCAGGAGCGTCCATGTAGATGAGCTCAAATGCCGTTTCAACCCGTAAGCCGCTTGTGCCGAGTGTAGATATCGCACTCACAAGTTCACGAGCAGCGATCGCGGAGTTGGTCTTTTCGTTTGCGTGTTAGAAATGACAACATACACAGAGACTAACCTCGGGCATACTGGGATACCATTATCATGTTGGTCACCACTATGGGCAATTTGAGATGAATGGGCTATACTAGATCGACCTCCATCTGTGTGAATCCTAGACGGTTATACAGGTCCGGCCCTTGAATGAGGTCCTTCGCAGACACCTCATCAACCCCTGCAAGCTTTGCCAGCGAAGGAAGACGGAGAACATAGCCTGCCACACGCTTAAACCCTCCAGACCCTTCCCTGCAGAGGACTAACCCCCAGATCTCACAGTTGAAATGGTGCCCCTGAAAGAGTTGGGAGACCTCCATCAACCAGAGGTCTATCACTTTGCCGTCTTTGTAAGAGGAATCCATCGTGTCAGGGTAGTAAGCGATATGCACCCCGGCATAATCGGCAAACTGGGCTCTTCGTCTGGCGGGGCCAAAACGGAGCTTTTGGGACGTCATCCATGCCTGGACTTTGAGGGTGGCGGATTGGATCTCACCACTGCGAGCCCCGGGTATCTTCCATTCGACATTAAAGGATAGCACCTCGATTGTGTCCTTCGTATCCCTCTCTCGTTCCACCATGTTGATGGCGCCTGAGATTGACGTCCATGACCAGCTTGGCCCTGCACGTTGTGCTGGACAAGGTTGAGGTTGTTCTGCCATCCAACTGAGGTCAATAGCCCAGGAATTGGCAAACAGACCCACAACATAATCAGTTCCCATCGATTTGGCCACATCTTGTCCGATAGCCTCAATAGCGACGTATCGATCACCGGGGTTCGTCATCTTTCGTCTGGTGTAAGTAGCAAGAAGCTCGACCCACGTCCGATGCGCTCCATCACCACTGAAAGCAAACAGACCCATCTCATCGCCGTATCTCCTCGACTCTAGGATCTGCGGGAATCGCATGCCGCCGTCTGACATTCTCTCAGACCTGCAAAGCCAGTGTGGTTGAAGCGAGGAGTAGTACAGGATCCGCGGCGAGAGAACGTGCTCTTGTAGAGTCCAGGCACGGTAGTTAATAGGATCGGGATCAGCTTCTCGACCGGCGTGCGGGACGAGATACACTTCTCCCTTTGCGCCTGTGTTAGATGTGAATGGTATCTTGACGATGGGTTTTGCTTTCTCCGGGCATTCACGAGGCTGAAGGAATCCTTCATAGCAACTCCCGGCACTAGCGGCAGAGACTGTGACTGTGGCACCACGATATATATCACCCATCTTGGCCAACTGACTGCCTTTGTCATCATCGTCATCCTGGATGATACAAAGCGAGTCGATCCAGATATACGATATTCCATCGAGACTTTGAGCAACTTTGATAGCGTCCTGGACCGACTTGGGTAAACTGACAACATTGATAGACGTGTGATACACAGCCAGTCTCGCCTGGGTCAGTTTATACTCCTGGTCGCCTCCCCAGCAGTAACTCAGGGCTGCATATTTCAAGTTTTGATGATTTGGAACGAGGCGTACAGTTGACTCGTCTCGCCCTAGTTTAAGAAGCCGAGCAGGCGGCTCACAAATTTTCCTTGAAGAACACTTTGGGTGGTTCGCGAGGCAATTAGAGAGCCAGGAGCTAGCTTTGGATAAACTCGCAGTAGATCCAGGCTCCAGGTTTGGCAGGATGCGATTCACGGCATGATGCACGGGGTCTCCTGTCTCCAATGAGTCAATTCAAATAAGAAATATGTGAGGGAAAATTACCTTCTCGTGTGAACGCAAAGAATGGACTGACTATCCTCTTGAACCACACGTCGAGAGTATCTCCTGGACCATAGCACAACGAGATCTCTATGGGTGCCGAGTGATCAAAGGGCTCTGGGTAGCGCTCCATCCCGCCCCTCAGAATGGCGTAGAATGTGCAGCCGCTTTCTGCGCCGTGGATGATGTCGTTGAAGGTGAGGTTGAGAGATATAGCTTGGTCGCCATCTGGTTCAAAGTTCATGGGAACTTGTATTTGCATCTTCTGGCAGAATTTGCAGGAATGCACCCAAGGCCAATGCATGGTGAAGTATATATATCGATAGATTATGAAAACTATCGAGGAAATTGTTATCAGCCGGTCAACTACTTAAGGCCTCATCGAGAATTGAGCCCGAGGTGAGACGCCCAACATGCAGCTAAGAATGCCAGTCACGTGTCTACTGCAACAACATCATCTAGATAGAGCCACTTCAAGAACAATCTAAATGTTTCGTTGAATTATTAGGTCTATTCTATGTTAGTAGTAATAAGTATTCTTCTATGTTGCATCCAGGCTTGACTCGTTATTTCTCGGATGAAGGCTCATAATAGGCGCCCAATCTGTCCCATGTTAGCAAGTCTCTTCACCATCTGAGGCACATAAACTTACCCAATAATCACATAACAGGCATACATCAGGGCTCCTTTAAGCCCAACTGCCCTCACGCTCGTGCTGGTACGGCTCAAGATGAGCAGGTTGATCAACAACCCCGTGCCCACCAACGTCGTCGTCTCAAACACGTTGAAGGCCATCTCGAGATCCCGGTGCAGCATCCAGGCTATCAGGACCGTCAGGGGCGCCACGCACAGTGCGATCTGAATCGCGGAGCCCACCGCGACTGAGATCGCGAGGTCCAGCTTGTTCTTGGTAGCCACCGTGACGACCGTCACATACTCGGCAATGTTCCCAACTATAGGGAGGATGATGAGGCCGATCATGGCTTCCGAGAGGCCGCCTTCGTGGGTTACGTCGTCGATCTCTTTGACGAGGAATTCAGCGTTCATGGACATGAGGGCTGAGGTGAGGACCAGCACCGTCACAGAGGCCAATGTTCCGCTTGAGTTTGTTGGTCGAGATGGTGGAAGGGCAGACACCTCGTGGAGGTGTTCCGGCAAGAACTGGCTTGCGATAGTCCCGTCGTTTAATGAAGAGTCCCGGCTGTGAAATCCCTGGCTGGCACTTAGTGAGCGTGAGCGGGAATGTCCTCTTGCCCGGAATCCCTGCTGATATGAGGAGCCACGTCGAGAATCGGGCCGCGTGGGATCTCTGATAACAGGTTCTTCCTCAACAATCTCCGGGTTCACTCTCGACTGGCTCCTATCCAGAGTCGTGCTCCTCGCACGGCTTTGAGCATTCTGGTCTGCGAACCGGATGCTCCGAGATCCAGCGTTCGTCTGAGACAGTGATGATTGCCCGGGGCGGTGTCGGCGTTGAGGGCTCTGATGTCGGATGTTGCCTGGTTGAAGAGTCTGCAGAGGAATAGGCAGTGCTTCCGCTGCCTTAGGTCTCATCTCATACGCAAAATATATGACGTAAATAACAAGCACGACCAGCGAAGAAGCGCGGCTCATGCTGAGAGCAGCCTCACTCCTCTTGCCCTTTATATGAAACGTGTAATCGAACGCCGTCTATCAACGTCAGCCTATATACTTCAAGAAAAGAATGAGAAACTCACAGGTATCAAAATGACAAAAACCGAAATGAAGAGCAGGCACGCCAGGAGCTCTGATTCTTCCACGCTGCATTGAGGGTCATGGCTGGACATGCTACTGGCCAGAAGAGCAGAGCCGAGAATCAAGAGGAGATTCACGAGCACACTGCCTAGAATGGATGCTTGAACGATACGAATATGGTCATTCACCAGCGCAACCCTGCAAAAAGAGTCAATTCTCGGCTTCAAAGCGATTTTCGGCATTCCTTACACTCTGGTACGAGTCAGCAAAACATTCCAGCGAAAAACACGTCAAAAAACTCACAAAATAATCAACTCGACTAGATTGCCGAGGGTAATGTTCAGAAGCGCTCCGATGGTGTCGCCCGCCTCGATCGCTATCCGCTCAGTCGCGTCTGTCAACATGACGGATAACGGAATAATGGCGATGGCGTTGGTGATGAATGTGACCAGCGGCGACAGGTTGTACGAATGAGCTGCCAAACCGATGGGTACGAAAATGAGAAGCCAGTTGAGCTTGGATGCGACCAGAGTCGCTCGGATCTGACCGAAGAAGCCGAGATTGGCGTCGTTGCTGCTGCCGCCGTGGTCGAAGCCATTCCATTCCAAGGGCTGAGTCTCGAGGTCTGCCATGTTTGACGATGACAGCTGCTGATAGCGGAATCCATCTCCAAAACGCGATGATGCACGCAGTGCTCGCTTTACCGTGTCTTTTCACCAGCTGCTTCATCAGTACACGCGATCTTTCTTCACCGTCAAAACGTCCGGTAAACCCGGGGGAGGGGCCTCTCGCACCTCGCAAGCTAAAGCCTACCCCTGAGACTTGGTGGTGACCTCCAGAGGCCTCCTGGTCGAGGAGGCGCGGTGAGCGTTCGTCTGGCGAGTCGTCTTCATCTTGGCTCGCACTCAGAGTTGAGCAGTCGTTATACCTGGGAGCCTCAGCGACGAGAGAACCCATTGAGGAGATGCTGTGAAAAAGATGGCAGTTTTTTTCCTCGCAGGGGAGCTGGTAAAAACAGGAGGGGCAATTTAAAGGGACAGTTCATGTCACGATGGAGGCGGCCGCTAATGATTACCCCTGAATCCAACCTGGGCCCTTAATTGGAAACATTGGGTCCTTAGTGGATGTGTGAGGGATTTAGCCTTGTTCTCCCTTCGCTGGACCCGCGTACCTGGTCAGATCCTTTGGCTGGCATTCATTAAGCAGACGCCGCCAGTTTGTTCCATTTCCCCTATCATTGTCTCTTGGTGTGTCTAGCTAATAAAGTTCCTCCACGTATCGTTCGCTTCTCTCCCCACGGTTCAAGGCTCACCCTCACCTCCTTGTCCTTGGACGTGTGACGCCCACGCCCCACACGTGCCCTTGCAGAGTTGAACCATGCATAAAAGCAAATCGCAATTAAAGAAGTTGTTAACCGACGGGGGGCGTTTCATCCAATTGCTGCTGGTTTCAATCTGAGGCTGACTTTGTATGGACCTTTAAAGTTTGTTATGCTCACCGACTTGGAGGCACAGGAATGGGAAACGGGGATTATTATTCAGCAGTGGGAATTTGATCTTGTTTCCAGGCCATTAACCGCGTAATTATTGCCACTATCGATCAAAACCGAGAACCGCATTTCACGCGTATTGAGGCTGGCGAGACCCACGTATGATGCAAGACAAAACAAAAGAAAACAAAGTGGATATTTAGCACACTAAAGTTCGTCATCGTCCGCAAATCCTCACTAATACCTCGTTATAATGTTATTTTATAGCAGTCTAAGAATGACAGAGAAAAACACATATTTGACTAAATTTCTTATCAAGTTTCTCATAACTATTAGACCAATATAATCCCCTGTCCGTCAGAAGAAGCGACAACATCTACCGGTTCTTCACTTCGGATTTGCCCCAAGGATGTAGGAGTAACCACTTGACAGAGACGAAGCAAACCCAAATGGTAAATGGCATCGCCATGGGACTTGATGATACCATCAACTTGCTGCTTGTTCACTTTCAGAGCACACGAATGACTTTGCGAGGCCACACGCTCCCAGGCCTTCACCACACGAGGGCTTAGCTCCATCTCCCATGTACTCTCCGCCAGGTGATATGCGCACCCTCTCTGCCCACATGATATATGAATGCACAGGCATTCCCTTTGGTACCGTCCCAGATCACCATTGTATGCAGCCTCGGCATTTGCAGTGTGGTAGTACCGGCTTTATGAAGCAAGTGATCAATCCTCCGTCGGCTTTCCGAATGTCTTAGGAGTTCTGATGTTAGTGCTAGAGACTGTAAGTGCTGCCAAGTCCAAGTTAGTAGGCAAGCTTTGAAGAAATCGTCCGCGCTGGCCATATACGACAGGGAGAGATGCTCAAGACTGAGGCTTTTGGAAGCAAGGACCGTAGCGATCTTAGAACCTCTGACCCGGAGGATGTCCACCGGTAGCTGCAAGGCTTGGAGGGTATCGTCTATTGATGTATCGAGGGTGTCGTTGAAGTCTTCGAAAACCGATACTGTCCCCAGGGTTTGCGGAAAGTGTTCATCTATCACTTGCGCAAAGTCCTCTACCTGAACGTTAGTGGTCGAATGCGCGGATCCTGGCTTCATGGATACTTACTTATCCTGTGGGTACTTTCCAATGTCCGCCATGTTTCATATACGGGATGCTCCAAACGAGGAAGCTTTTCAAGTATAAAGCCAAGTGATGACTGAGAAAGTCGGCGGCGTAGTTGTCGGCGAATGACAAAACATCCGACCACATCAACTTGGGGAAGTTCTTCTTTGAAAGATAGATAGGTCGTTGAGAAGACCCGCAGTACAGCTCCTTCAGGAGGAGGCTTGACCTGCTGACCATTGACCCAGCCGTGCTGCGGATCGTGCCAGCTGCAGTCAGTTTCTTATACCGGGGTAGTGTCTCCATCAGGGAAGAAAGAATGGTGCTTGAACCAGTGCTCTGAGTCGCTGGGGGAATGTGCGTTAAGCTCCAGCCTCAGGCCGTTTGCCGTCTTCCATTTGCCAAGGACACGAAACAGCTTCCATATCCCGCTACTAATAACGGAGCAGTTCCTTTTCATCCCAGAAAATGACTCGTCCCTTTTGCAGCATCGGCACGAGTGCCTTGGCAGCTTAATGTCAAGCCAAATATGTCGAACGAGCTCCCTCTGCCGGATGACGAGACGTTCGAAATCATCGAGACAAGAGACTTGCAACTTGAGCTGACCAAAGTTTTGCTTTTCTATAAATAGCTGCCATTCTTTACTTACGGATGCAAAGGAAGCCCAGCCAGGATGCTTCTCACGTATAATCACTTCCAAGATCATGAGGCGAATCTCTGCAGGCAGAGACATACATCCACTTGGGAATATTTTGTGTTGTCGAGGCGCGTAGTGCCATTCCGTGGCATCTGGCAGTTCTGTTCCTGTCTGCCATGGTTAAAGAGGGGAGAGGTGATTAAAGTTGACGGAGGGAGATTTCGGGCTCAAGTTTATGTTTTTCTATGATTTCGCTCCCCCTCTTATAGAGAGATGGCGTTGGAACCTAATGCTGCAGAGGGCGGCAACGCCGCAACCTTCTTATCGTTATCGATCATGTTTCCAAAGGAGGCTAGTAAAGCATACAGGTATCGACATATGATTTGGATGTCCAGAGAGGTCGGACAGGTACTTGTCTGCCTATGCAACTATAGTCGTGATACGGTCATCTCCCTCAGTTAGAAAGCGTGCTCGTCAGAACCTCAGCTGACTCTTCTCAGTTTCCCATTTAAAACCCTGATAACAAGTCTGCATGGACCTCCCAGCCAGCTCGCGTCACCCGGCGTCAGCACTCCACATATCCACGCACTGGACTTTGCGGACTTTACGGATCTAACGGATTTTCAATAGCGAGCTCAATAAACCCGGCTATTGTTGAAATTAAATAGCGCGCGTATGTAGAAAGCAGCCTATCGAATATAAATGTTGCAGATTCCTTCTCTTGGCAACAGCCACATCTGCCAAGGCTCGGCCATATATCTCAACGTCAGCCATCATGTCCCCACGAGTCATCGTTTTTGGCGCATCTGGCGCTGTTGCACGATCTGCGGCCTTTGAAGCCCAGAAGCGAGGTGCCACTGTCTATCTCGCCATGCGAGACACCAACAAGGCCATCCCCGGACTCACACCTGAGATGGAACAACAGCGCGGCTTCAAGCGAGTCAAGGCAGACCTGTCTGACCCAAAGTCTGTCCAAAACGCAGTTTCTCAGTCAGAAGCAACCGCTGCATTTACGTACATCGTCCACTCAGCGCAGGATGGCATGCGTGCAACTTTTCACGCTATGAAAACGGCTGGCATATCCCATGTTGTTCTGCTGTCTTCATACACATTATACCGACACCCGGACGCGAAAGCTGCCATGAACAGCTCTGATTTCATCCCTGCGGCCCATGCCAAAGTTGAAGTTTCCCTGGTTGAAAGCGGATTGGCGCATACCATTGTTCGGCCCATGTATTTCAACAGTAACTTGAAGCAAGAGGCCGCTGGTGTCAATAAAGGAGAGATCACACTACTGCGACCAGAGGCAGTTAGCGATTATATCGCTCCAGAAGACCTCGGATCTGTCTGTGGCGTGAAGCTCGTGGACCACCCGTCAGAGTCTGAGATTGTACCTTTGTGCGGCCCAGACCTGCTCTCGCAGAAAGAAGCTTGGGAAATCGTCGCGCAGGCAATTGGTCGTGGCTTGACCATCACAGAGATAAGCGAGGATGCGTTTATCGCCAAGAAGGAGGAGACGCTTCCCAGCTTTGTTGCGCATGCTCTCGCCGAGTATTTCCTTGGAGACGACAAGGCGAGATATCCGGAGGAACGCTACAAGGAAGCTTCGGGAAACATCAAAAAGTACACTGGGAGAGATCCAATCAAGCTTTCTGCGTGGATAAAGGCGCATAAGAAGGAGTTGTTTGACATATAATGGGGTTGAACGGGTGCTAGAGTTGTAGCCCACACACATTGATGTCACATAGTTCAACAAGCATGCATGAAAAAAGAGACTTGTATGGCCATTGCCTCACTCCTTAGAAGAAAAAGAGGTGACATTATCTTCAAGAATAACTGAGAAGCTCACGATTGAATAACATATAGATAAGCGAGAGTCGGTAAACGAATAGTGATGAGGCCGACTGGGTGAGTCAATTCCTAGCCCATAAAGCTCATATCAACTCACAATAAATCAGCAACGCCAACCTTCGTTCCCACTTGTGAACAATCTCCAAGACCCAATTAATTAAAAGTGTACTCAGTATGGTTCTGAGAGCTGAGCTGAGCTTACATAATATTACAATCGACTGGGCTGTCCTATAGGTCACAGCCTCAATCAGGCTGCCTCTCATTTTCAGCTCTTCCTCCTCACAACACGTCCTCCCTCATGGCCGATCCTCTCAGTATCGCGGCCTCAATCGCCGGGCTGCTATCTACCACGGGCCAGATCGCCAAGTTCCTAGGTCCGTATATCTCAGCCGCCAAGGAGACTCCCCAGATCACGGCCCATGTGTATTCCGAAGTCCAGAGCACCCAGGTCATCTTAGCTGGGCTTCAGGACCTAACGCAAAACCTCGGCGCTGTTCAGGCACGACACGCTGCTTTGATCGCAGTACACCAGGTCGTCACCATTCTCACCGATGGAGTTCTCTTATTTTCAGAGCTTGAGGCTGTTGTCCGGTCGCTACCACCTCGCGAGGGGAGTGACCAGCGTTTACCGCTCCGAGCTCGACTACAATGGGCGCGCAAAGAGAGCACCTTCACTCCGCTTCTTACGAGAGTTCAGGGTTTCAAAAGTTCCATGACATTAATGCTCATGATTTTGCAGAGGTATTTCAGTTTGGGCTTTAAGTATAAGCTGTGCTGACTTGTTTGTAGTGATTCCGATCGAGTAGCTGTTCAGCATCAAGAACAACTCTCAGTCAACATCAATACTCTCCTAGAAAGCAACCATGCCTTGTCTCGACGGCTTATGAACTTGGAGGATGCATTGGACGTACAGACCATCGTCTCAAAGCGGATGAGCCTCATGTCTGTCTCAGGAACTGGACCACAGTCGAGCAGCTCAGTGGAAACACAAACTACTCTCACCGACACATCAACACAACCCACTAGCCAAGAATCTAACTTGGACTTGTCCAAGTTTGACTTTGAAGATGACCTCGAGTCGTCGCGCGCCTATCGCCGAGCACAACGAGACACCATGGACTTTTCCTTCCGCAGTTCAATTGCACCATCAAACATCTGGTCTATCTACTCGGGTCTCAGTCTAGGCGACATCTCCATCATGTCCGTTGTCGCACTACCAGTGTATCAAGAAGACATCACCAACTCCGAGAACTACGACTTTGGAGCCGGCATCCAAGTTCCAGCTGCCATACCGCAAACCAAGAAGGCAGACAAGGGTCTCCTGCATGAATGCATCGAGATCAAGTTGAAAATGCTCCAGCTTCCCGAAATGAACGAGTATTTCGAGCAAGATTCCAGCTCTGATATCGCATTTTACGAGCTCTGGGGCGTCCTTTCCAAAGGAATGCCCCTCTTGAAGCTCATACAAGCTTTGGATCCCCAGATCGATATTGTCGTGGATTCGAGAATGCGTTCCCCTGGTGGACGAGGTGCCGCCCAAGACGCCATCTTCCAGTTTCTTCAATATTGTCGCAATGACCTGAAACTGATTGTCGGCAATCTCTTTACAATTTCCGATTTGATGGGAGTCGATGCTTACGGTTTTTCAAAGGTGAGGCTCTTTTCTTTCTTAACACTGCTCCTTCTTACTAACTGAGCATAGGTTATCACCGTGGTGTCATTCATCATTGAAAAGCTTACAGTCAGTGGCGTTGTGAGTGCCGTTGATGCCCAGTTGGAGGAGCTTGTCCCGAACAGGGCCAATCTCTCTCCAACCGACGAGCAGGCTCGCCTCTTACTAGAGGAGTTTTTGGCCGACCAGAATGTTTTCGTCCGTCAGCTGCAAGAGCTTGTAGAGATAGAGACTTCGATAGAGGTTGACGGCACACTATTCCGGAACGACATGATCGAAATCTTTGGACACGCCGAGCCACTGACCAGCATGCATATAGGCTTGTTGGTCAGAATAGAACAGAACTTGTTTCTACCCTTTTCTGACCAGAGGTGGACTGAGGTGTTCCAATTCTATCTCGACTATATATCTGAGGAGAGCGAGTTTGTGGCGAATGAACAAAAGGCGAGGGCCAAGATTAGATCATGCCTTAGCCAGGATAACCATTCGCTCGAGAATCCACTTCAAATCCCACTAACAAGATGTTTGAGGATATTACCCCTTCCAGCCCAGCGGCTTCCAGCATATAGCGCATTCCTCAAGGTGAGCAAGCCATCGAAACCACTCAGGAGCATTACAGCTGACCACTCGTAGGAGCTGAGCAGGATAGGGAGCATGTCCAACTCTCAATGGCCAGATCTAAAGTTAGCTCGGGCAAACCTTAGACAAGCAGCGAGTATTGTCAATGAAATGGTCAGGTCTGAAGAGACAACCGAGGCGTTTGCGGAACTGAGACATCGCGTCGAGGACTGGAGAGGCCACAATCCCAACACATTTGGCACGCTGCTACTGTATGACTCGGTAGTCATCACCAAAGACAATGTCAGACGGCCTGTAAGTTTGCTCCCAACACGCCATCATTTTCAAGGGCTGACTGTGATAGTACCGCGCATATCTCTTCAGGAACATCCTGCTGATATGCAAGGAGTTGGAGCCCCAGCGAAAGCAAAGGGGACTTCTCTTTTGGAGAAGCAAACTACCGCAAAAGGACAAGCAGACAAAACTGCAACTCAAAGGCCGTATATTTCTCAATGTCATTGATTCTGTCACCGTCCGCTCAAACGGTATACCCCATTCCCTCTGCCCAGACGAGCTCTATACTGATATATCTAGGGTCTTATACATGCGACGTTCTGTGGCATGCATCAAATGAGGAAGACAGGCAGTCCTTTTCATTCGAGTTTGCCGCCGCAGCTCAGATGAATCTCTGGGTGTCAAAGCTCAACGAGGCCAGAGCCAAGTTTAAGGCTGCGTACGGAACGGAAAGGGACATAAACTCGCAGCTTCTCACAGAGGGGGTAGAGCCGGCTATCAGCGGCGACAAGGTCGATTAGGATGATGAGCATTGTCTCCCTCTATCTGTCGTACGCGGTTATCCCATCAAGGGCCGCGCTCTAATTGTAACAAAGAACACAACATTAACACTTCATAGCATCATATTCCAATGCTAACACCGTGGCGTCTTTTGCAAAACAAGACTCGCAGATCTTTGCTATTTCTCCATCATTTTAAGGCCGTCATTAACCAACACGCACCAGCTAATTAGGTAGCCAACTCGTCGAATATGCCCCCTGCGAGTCTACAATAGAAAGGACTCCTTGTAAGACAAAGCTGACTTGATCGACGTGTTTGAGCGAAATATCTACCGATGGGCATCCCGTTCTCATTGGTTAATGAAGATGTTGCACAGATACACAGTCTCAGGGGAAACATCAACTCCCCCGCCCAAACGCGACACGATGCTCAAGCTCCATCATCACCAACCCAAGACGATGGAAGCGGCTAGCCTGGCTGTCGGCGTCGTGGCCCTTGGGCTACAGTTGGCTACGACGCTGCAGACCTACGTTGAAGGTGTCGCGGGAGCCGAGGACCGCCTGCGAGAGCTATCTTTCGATGTCGCGTCTACGGCGTCAACACTCAAGCAGCTCATGGACATGCTCGATGTAGACAAGGTCGTCGCCGAAAATCGCCAAGGTCCCCACTCCGTACCAATCTTTACAGACCAAGGCCGTCGCGATATCTACTCGTTGTCGCGTCGTTGCGAAAAGGTCTATCAAGGAATACTCCTCGTTATTGTCGGCGCATCGGCGCCCCCGTCGGCCAAGGGCAAGGCGATCGCCAGCAATATCGGTCTAAGCGGCTTGACGGTGACCCGTTTGGCGCAGTTTGGTCGGGACCTGAAGTGGCCATTAGTTGAGCCAAGAGTCAAGGCTTGTCAGGAAGAGCTGAGGTGGTTGAAGATGGACCTGTTACTACATCTACAGGTTGCAACTATTGCCAGAGTTGCCCTGCGGTGAGTTGTCTCTAAATGCTATACAACATACTGACATATCTATACAAGACCTTCAGAACAGGGCGCAAACTCTGAGGACGATTCAGCCCTTGAAGCCGTGGCAGAACGGCTGATCGTCCAGAGGGCCGTGTACCGCAAGGCTGCCCTGGAGGGGCGTCGAAAGAGAAAAGGTCCAGCGAATGCGGAAAAGGCAGAAGCGGCAAGGGATTCCCTTCCGGCGCCAAGTCAGAACACTGCAAGCGGATCAGGCCTACCTAGGGGGTTGGTGGCATCATCGAAGCCGGTGACCAACTTGTAAGATTATACCCTTCTTCCAAAAGACATTCTTCTAATGCGAGATGTTCTAGGGTTGGTAGTAGTGCTAGCTCCGAACATGTGGAAAGTCTTGGTGACAACCAGGGTGGTTTTCGAGGCATCCAAGTCGCCTCATTGGCCACAAATGTGCTTCAGGTGCGTCCTCCCTTGCTCATCCTACACAGCTACTAACCACTAGCAGATTCCATCTTTCCCAAGCTCAGGGAGTTTAGTTCGCCCTGTCGAGGATTCAGGGAGAGTATCCTCTCGTCCACCTGTGTGTGACGACGTCACAAAAGAGACAACTCTCGGCAACGCCTTTGCCAGATCGACCCAATCTCCACACCCGGCAAATGGAGAAAATGGCAACCAAGACCGAGATTCAGCTGTGCTATGTGGCAATAGTCGACCATCCACCAGCCACCGCCATCGCACCGCGGCTGTCAAAGACAATAGAATTTTTAATGATCCTTTTGATATCGAGGCGTGGACATTGCCCTTGCCTGGGGTCGAGTCCCGACGTCTTCCATTTGGACGAGATGCTATATTGAAGCGAATACAAATGGTCACCAAGAACGACAACGTCTCCGCGTGGGACCAGTTTCTGGCTTTGACGCCCGATCAGAGAGAGCAAGCACGAACTTTGATTATTCGGTCAGGCGAAGCCGATGCTCGGGCACGGAGCTATCTAGCTCTAGAGACTCGAGAAGTCGAGGTTATAGTCTTTATTGCTGCTAGTCAGCATGAAGAAGTGGTGTATCTGACCGATGCTGTCGGGAGAACTTGGCAATTCTCATACAAAGACTTTAGAACCTGGCCGGTGAGCAGTGCATACCACTCCCTCTTGCATACGAGCGCTCTAACCCATTTGTAGGTTGCAAAGGACCAAATCTGTCTCTTGGAAGCCAATGATGCGTCCCTTCAGCACAAGATCACGGGCGGCCACTTCGATATCCGTGCAGAAAACGGCGCCCTGGTTCCGCCCATACAATGGAATCGATTTGTCAAACCGGGGAACAGATTCGAGATGGTCATGCGGAGTGAGAACGTCCCTTCAGGCCCTCATTATTCCCCTTTTTCCAAAGATTTCTTCAAGAAGTCGACACTCAAGAGGCTCTTTACGACAAGTCCTCTTGGACGCGTCATGGAAGTCAACAGAAAGAGGCTCTTTACTTTGAGGCGACCGAGAGTGAGAGGAAATGTGATCTTTAGACTCGGAAGACCTTCGGATCTGCTGAACCTCCCAAACCTCTCAGATCTCTTAGGCCTCTCAAACCCTGACGTCAGGAACTGTGAGATACCAGGGTTTTATATTTCACCCATGCAAGGCCAGTTGCGTAGCACCAAGATGGAAAGCGAAGAGAAAGATCCATTCAACTTTGACGATGAGGAGTGGGAGGCGGAGTGGGAGCAGGAGGAGGAGGAGGAGGGGTATGTGAACGACATTCTTGATGAACTTTTGGTCAGGTGGACTAATATCGACGTGTCGATTTCTTCTTCTTCTTAATGGAGGGACCAACAGAAAGCTCAGACTTGCTAGATGGCAACCCATTTTTTCTCCTCAGGGCAAGCTGGCAGTCATGTCAATTTTCACGCTGGGGCATATCATGAAAACAGAAAAGTAGTATTGAAAATTTGACCATCTATCTATCTGTCGTATGCGGTTATTTCATCAAGAGCCGGGCTTCAATAATAACAAAGAACACAATACCAACGCTTTTAGAGCATCATATCCCAATGCTAGCACAATGCTACCGCCTCCTCTTCTCCAGTACCGTCGACAAGGATCTTCTCCCTGCTGCAAGATCATACGCATAATCCGTACCCATCCATCGTCCCTTGACATACCACAGCAAAAGACTCAAGATCTTGATGTTCCCCATCTGGCCCGTAGCTCGCTTCCTTCCGAGGGTGACGGCAATCATCTCCTTCGGGTTCTTCTTGTACATGCTCATCTTGCCCCCGCTGAGGTATATGGGGAGATTCTTTACGAGGTGTAAGCACTGAGAGTCAGCGTGCACCGCCCTGTTGCTCTCCAAGTTTCCAGCGTCGCCGAGGACAAATATATCAGAGTGGCCCTCCACTTGAAGGTACTTTGTCTGTTTGATGAAACCGCGGTTGTCCAAGATCTCCTTTGGTACAAACGCCGTGTTGGGTTTCGTTCCGGTAGCCGGAATGTATGCTTGAGTTTTCAGAGTATGAAAGCTGCCATCTGCTCGTCGAAGTTGGAGGATCGTGTCTTTTCCGTCTTTGGTGACTTCTGTGACGCGGGTCTTGGGTAGGAGATTGACCTTGAGCTTTGACAGTTCCTTGACGGCTTGTTTCCTGACACTTTCCAGGGTCGAGGGCCCAAGTGGAAGGTCATCGTCGTAGACAAAGTACACCTCCTTTTCGCCTTTGTATTCATACGCGATCTCTCCGGCTGTTTCCGTACCAGTTGGGCCGCCTCCTGCAACCACAATTGCCTCGGCGCTTCTGATGTCGTTCCATAGAGCATGTAGCTTGCCCTTGGTCTCTTCTGTTGTCCCCAAGACAGTCCATGGCACATGGTCCTGGGCCGATGATCCAGTCGCAATGATGAGAGTGTCATAGTGAACCGTGAAAACTCCTCCGCGATTCAAAGCAACCGTAATGTGTTTTCCTTCCAAATCCATACTACTAGCCGCACCGAGGATAAACTCAAACCTCTCGGGAGGATAGTCCTTGAAGAAAGGGTAAAGTTCAAACATGGCCTTGTGCTCGGACCAGTGATCGGGGATAATGGCTCGAGGCATGGCAACGGGCCAGTGGAAATGTGTGTTGGGTGCGACGACGGTCAATCTAAGGTTGTCCTGCTTCAAGACTGAGTTGAGCATGATTTGGCGGATCAGAGGTGCGGCTGCAAGACCAGCACCGAGTATCACGATGTCCTTCATAGTGTTGGTGTGTTTGTAAGGTCTGGTTTGGTAGAAAGAAGAGAGGATTTTTTTTATCAACGAAGTATCCCAAGTCTGAGGAGACGGTCTCAATGGAAAGCAGGTTATTTATCCAAGATGTACACAGGGCTAGGCAGGCTGTGAACATGAAGTGGTGTAACCCTGTTCGGTTAGCGCTGAGGCTGACAGCGAGCCTGTGCCTCTCCCCATAGCCCCAACGAAATAATAGTAGCACATGGGAAGCTCACGGGTGGCTTGGGTCTGTACCTTCAAGGGTTGTGGCGCCTGTTGAAGATCAACGTAGAAATACTTATATAGAGCTAGGCATATGCCAGTGTAAGGCCTCTAAAGCTATAATACAAGGCTTTACCAGCCTTTGTACTGTAAGAACTCATGGAATTCGAACAAAATGGCGTTTTATCTTTCCACTTTTAGCCGCCTACTTTCTTGATTTAATTGGCTCGCCTCTTGACGGTTATTTCTGGAAACATCTGATTGATTAAATACTAGAAGCTGATTTGATTGTGTTGGGGGCTGGCTTGCATTAGCTAAACTCAATTTTTGTTCGAATTTATGAGTTCTTACGGTACAGTACTGGATTTTCTGCCAGATTTTAGGCACAGGAAGTCAAAGAGCAACGTCTAGGTGGTTACCAAAGCTATTCATATCATCTGAATCGAGTATATGCTCTGATCAACTCGACTCCAGGAGACCGTCGATCAAGGCCGACGCAGGTCCGCTCGCAGCCTTATCTCTGGGCACTGCTCACTCAAAGTGGCATCATGCTGGACTGAAAAGATTTCTGGGTGGCAATTTCTTCAAGTGAAGACGGGCTCTGTTGATCTTCTAGAAGCTGAAAGCTTTTGGTCAAGCGCTTGGCTGTGTTTGACAGCATCACACAGAGACAAAATTAGAATCCTGGGTGCAATAATCTCACCGCTAGAGTCGCAAATCTGCATCACCATATGTGCTTCATGCATATGCTCAGCCGCAAATAGGCAGGGGTCAAACCCCCAGAGTTGATGCATTGCCCACAACCACGAGCTTAATGAGATAGTGGGCGAGATTTGAACGCGCAAGAACCCGACAGTATCAAAGGCAAGAGCCAATAAATGACAAAAGTAATTCTACAAAAATGGCGAGTATGTATAAGGAGTACTTGAACATTCTTTTTTGCCAACTTCCATGACGCATCCAAGAGGACTTGTCGGTCACCTGAACATTCTTATCCCAATCTCTGGCATTCTGCCGATGTAGAGGTACAGCGGCTAGTTCTACTCAGTACAACCAATGCCCTCCAGAACATCAAAACTTGGCTACACATGGACATTCTAACAAGAGTGACAAAATCCAGCAACAGGCCTCATTGGCGAAAGCGAAACTCTCAACCAGGTAGGTAGCCGGAGCTCTAAAAATAAGTGCCGGGGAGATGGCGGCGAAGTTTCGGCATTTTGGATGCACCGTTCTTCTCCCTCCTTCGTATCCTTAAATTATTTACAATTGGCTTTCCGGTAACCTTAATCTACAGACAATGAACTCAATGCAGGCCATGCTACTAAGGAGTGAGTGACAGCACACCGCTCTCTCAGGGCTTCCCTTTCAGCTCACTACTCCGCTTTCGCTCAGGATTGCCCATCACAAACCACAAACTGTAAGTAGGTACTCCTATGAATCCCACTTCTAGAAAGCATCCAGAAGCCTTCCCTTGAGACCTTTTACCTGATGTCCACCACAGAGTACACACTCGTCATTCTCCAAACAGCCACCACACACCTAGTCACAATGACCGCTGTCCTAAGCCCCAAGGCTCTAGCTCCCAGCCCTCTCACGTCCCAACCCATCATCTCCAACGGACTCGTCTTTGTTCCGGGTCTCTAGGCTTTAGCCCCGCAACTGGAAGTTTGTCGCGGGCGACGTGTCCGATCGAGCGGTGGGTGCTCCTACTTGTCAGCACTTACTAAATTCATGAACCTAACATCTGAGTTTTATAGACCCCGGCTCTCAAGAACCTTGATGCAGTCCCGGAAGCTGCGGGGACTAGCTTGGCAAAGGCCGTCAAGCCAACCTCTCGTTGTCTAGGATGGATCACTACGCCAGGGTTAACAAGGCCTATTCCAAGTTATTCACCTCTTAATATACTATCACTAAGTGTAATGACAGGCACAAACATGCGTGGCAGCTGCAGAACTACCGCTTGGCGCAGAGTTGGCGATGGCGCCTCTCAACTAAACAGATACGTCAATAATATATCAACGATGCTGCAGGCTATATTTATCGTTCTCTACATCATATCTATGCTCCCAAAAGTCAAACACCACGTCAAGTGACCATCAGAACGCCCATGCAAGTCGTCAAATGTATCACCAACCCGTCACAGCCAACATCGGAACAACCACGCCACCAAAAATCCAAGACTTCCTGATACATCTACCACCTTCAAGTCTCAGCCATCTTGGCCACATGTTCTCGGCTACAGCCACCAATAGACACCCCCCAATATCTTCAGACATGGCTTGTGTACAGTGACATCACTTCGAACCTCACCTCGCCCCTCCTCCGCAAAAAAAGGGGGGAAACAAACGAACCCCTCGTGGTGTCTCGGGCCGAGCTGCAAGCCATTGCCGAGAAAGTGTGAATACGAACAATTATGACGATCGACGTTCGGCAGTGAGTGCCGCGCTTTTGAGGTTGGAAGAGAAGCAAGCAATCTGGGGTTATGAGAAATCTACCTTGGCGGTCATCTACCTCTTGCAGATCACAAACAGAATCGATTCAATGCTTCATTCGAGTCACCAGAAAATCACATCTTGTTGGGTTCAACTGTCACGCTCCAAGACTCCCGCACACAAGACACATCGCTCAGCAAACCATCTCATCAACACAAATGCTCAGAAGGTTCCAAATATGCATCTTCAAAAACAACAAAACAAGACATCTTCACTCGCTGTACACTAGTGTTCAAGTCCCAAAAACTCATGACGTAGCGAAAAACCGTTTGAAAACTCCCATGAATAAAGCGAAGGGACGAGAAAAAGGACCAAGTTCCCAAAAAGAATATTTCCCATCTAATCTTCATACATCCCACATCCAACCCGCCTCTTGCTTTTTCCAGACACAAATAAAAAATAATGAGATTATTAACGTTGCCAAGCAGAGAGGTGGTATTACATCCATCCCGGGATGCTTTACCATTCACTCGCTTGCTATGTCGTGGGTAGAATTAACAGATCGCCGAGACGCCTGATATATAAATGCAAGGGAAAGAATTCGAGGCCCTTAGGTTAGGTGATGCCGCCAGAGTCGTTGCCGCTCATAACCCCACCATTGGGCTATGGGTATCGCCTCAGCAGCCCACGCGCTGGCCTCCTCGCCAAAGGCCGTTTTGGTGGCTTCGATGAGTTGCTCGCTCGACCACGCTGACACGGGACTGAGCTCTAGCGGGTCCGTGACGGGGTTGGTGATGCGGTACTCAAACACCTTTGTCCAGGGAATGGTCAGCCGCCACGGTGCGTCGGCCGATGTGATGCCAATCATGCCAGCACCCGAGTTGACAACGGAAAAGGTCCATGCGCGTCGGTCATTCTGCTTCTTGATATAGGGCCGGATGAGCGACTGACCCTCATAGTCCTGGACGATGTCCGAGGCGATGCGGGTGTCCTTCTTGTTAAGGGAGCCGCTGTTGATGAGGAGATCAAGGATGGTGGGCAAGATGGAGATTGTGGTGGTGTTGGCCTCGTACTGCACCCGAGGGAGATTGGGATGACGGAAGGTGATGGGGACGCGGAAATTGCTGACGTGGGCACTCTCATAAGTGCCCTCTTTGCCACAGTCCTCGTGGAAGCCATGGCCGTGATCACCGGCAAAAACAACAAGAGTCTCGTTGGCAATACCCGTCTCCTCGAGGAGGTTCATAAGAGTCGCCATCCAGCCATCGTGATACCGAAGCGTGTTGATGTACTTGTTAAAATTGCCGTGCCACTTGTTGTCCATATTTCCGTGAGGCAAGTAGTCCTGGTGGGGGAAATCCTTGGGCGTATCCCAGGCATGGTGGGTGGTGCTCGTAAAGTGAGACATCCACATGCGCTGGTTGTTGGCCGTGGTGTTGGTGATGAACTCGCGGAGGTACGGCATAAGGACAGGCTCGGGGTAGGCAAAGTAGTTGACCTTCTGGTAGAGAACATCCGACTTGTTGAAGCGCCAGTCCTCCTCAATCTGCCTCCTCGTGATGATGTGTTGGAAGCCAAGCTTGGCATCGAACTGTACCTGTCGGTCGTACTCCTCCACCTCGGACTCGAAGAGGGCGATCTTCCACTGCAGATCTCTGAAATCGGCATCGTCCGAGGACACGTTCGTCTTGACCCTGTTGAAGAGATCGAGGATCTGAGGCATGCAAGGCTGGTAGGCGTCGGTGTCGGCTTCGTCAAACTTCTCGACGGGCATGGGGTAGGAACCGCAGTGGTTGGCGCCGTAGCTCTTGGTGGACATTGTGGCTGCGGTGTAACCACCGATGACGTTGACGCCTCCGTATCCTTCCCTTGCGGTGTCGTGCCACGTGAACTCGGGAGTCTTGTAGGCCTTGCCATTGGCGTCCTTGAAGCCCATGGACTGTCCCGTGAGCCTCTCGATGTGTGGCGACAGCTGAGACAGACGCTCGTTGACAGCCTCTCGGTCCTTCTCATCGCTGGCGTCCAAGATCAGGTTGTGGATGTGGGAGCCCTGCTGGAGGGGCCAGAATTCCTGTCGCAAACTCTCCATGAGAATAAACATGACATGCTTGATCTTGACAGACCCATCACCGAGAGCCTCCTGCAGAGTGGGGAGAATTTCGGTATCGAGGTTGGTGATCTTCAACGGGTCGTTGACGGGGTTGTAGTAAGGGCTGTGCTCCTTGATGTGAGGGCACTTGTTGGAGAGAGCATCCTTCTTATCACCCAGAGATCCATAGTAGCCATTCTTGGTCCTCAAGGGATCCCACCTAAAGAAACCACGGGGCAGAGACTTGGGAAGCCAGTCAACAGTTCGGTTCTCGTAGGACAGAGAAGCATCGCTGACCCAGTGCTGGTCCCAGCTCGCGGCCCAGCCCTTGTCGAATTCTCCGTCGGCATCTCTCCAGGTAGAGTTCGCAAGGAGCTCGGGGAAGGGGAAGGGGTTTTCGATAAGCTTGCGACGCTCGGTACAGATATCGGGTTCCGACTTGAAGACGTCGAGCAGCGAAACAGGGAGGGTGATGGACATGTAATCGTAGGGCTTGGCGGGTCGCAGAATGAGAACGACGACAATGAAGACGGACACGATGATCTTGTAGACCCAGGACGGAATGAAGGACAAGACCCTCATGAACTTGCCTCGGAGCGTCAGAGGCTTCTCCGGGGCGTGGAGGTTGCCCAGAAGTCGCTGTGGATGATCGTGGCTGGAGCGCCCGTCGAGGGAGAATGTCTCGGTCGATTCGAGGTCGGTATCGGCATTTTTAAGAGCGGAATATCGACCGCGTCGCAAGAATCGCAATCGCTTGAAGAAGCCGTAGACTAGAGGGGAAATAGCAATGTCAGCACGCCATCGGCTAAATTAGTAAGGGATAGTTGGCACTGACCAGAAGCAATGTCGTCGCCGATTGAGCCCATGAAAGATCCAATCGCTCGGTAAAAGATGCCGTGGGTGAAGCAGGCGATAATGATGAGCACGAGGCCCGAAGCCAAAACAGCCCAGCTGCCCGTCATCAAAACCTTGAGTCCCTCCTTGCTGGTGGCATACGCCGTCGCGTCACGCCACTCGAGCTCGCCTCCGGTCTTTACGTAGAATCCAAGTTGCGACGAGGAACCGCCGATGGCTAGAAGGCTGTAAGAGTGAGATGTCAAGTCAGCTGTCGCTCTTGCGCGGCAGAGGAAAGGATGCGCGCATACGTCGCGATGCTACCGAGAAAGCAGCCAGCCCAAGCCAGAGGGCCCCTCCCCTGGAACAAGAGCAGTCTTGCGATGCATATCGCTATCAGGTCGAAGACGAAGAATGTCGGCAGATATAGGATAAATGCCGAGGTAGGGACCGTGGAGAAGTGCGTCCACAGGTGTAGGAACTTGCTGGAAAGGACCGACACGAAGAAAACGCCAAAGACGAACGAGACGGAAAAGAAGAAGCACATTTTTGCGCCTGCGTGGTTGAACGGGCAGACACAGAGAAGGAGGGTTGAAAGGAGAGGGGGAGGGGGGGAGGTATTCCCAAAGACACAAACTCGAGATCAGCAAAAAGAGAGAAAAAGAGGGAGGAAAGGAAGGGAAGAAGAAGGGATCAAGAGAGGCTGAAAAGGAACAAGCAAAAGATCTGGATTCCTCTACAATGTGGGGTAAACGGGCCAAACGAGAAAGGGGTCGCGTGTCCAGGGGTCTAGGACTGGGTCTAGTGGTGGTGATACGGTAACAATAAATGGACTAAATGGACGGACTCTCCTGGGTGACCTCCTCTCACTGCCGTCTTGACTAATTTCCCTGGGCTGAGTCGGCTGATCGGCAGTGAAGCGTTCGGCGCGCGCTATGTCGAACAATGAGTTCCAATTCCGATGCTGCACCCTCTTGGGGAGGGTCAGCCCGCAGAGCGCCACGGCTAACGCCCAGGCTAGAGGCGGAATACGAGCAAATCAAGACCACGACCCATCGCCATTGCCCATGCATGCTACACGGGGGCTGGCAAACGTTGTTGCTGCTGTCTTTAACTCTTGGCTTCCTTGTCAGGTGTAGGGCGGCCGGGGAACTTGGGATGCTCGGGGTATTGACTTGTTGCAGAAGGGGCCGAATGACACCACTGTATCTAAAACCTGCGGACCGCGGTAATAAGGCTCTGAGTCCATCGCCGCGGAGCTAGTTAGCTATACGGTACTCCGTAAAGTCCATCCAAAGCAGTGCTGTGCATCGCCACACAGACACAGACAGCTTGCATCTATTGGATCCCCCGTAAAAGGCTTGTTCTTGCGGCGCTGTGGTGCTGGTGGGGCTGTGTGAGGGTACCGCTGCTGATCGTATGGGCGGACCGCGATGCAAATGTGCCCTGGGATGGCCCAGAAGCGGTCACCCAACGAGCGAGCTGCATCTCCATGACCGGGATCTGTCCATCCATGGTGTTCTTCTTCTTCTTCCTTCCAGTCTTGGCTCAGGTTCCATCGCGGGCTGTCCCGCATCTTGCGTGCGGTTGCGATCGCGGTTGGCGCTGATACATGGCTGAGGTACCTCGCGTCGGGTGTCTCTTCAGCTGCAACAGACGTGTTGGTTCCTCGCTGTTTCTCATCTGCGTCAAGGTCTCGGCGCCAAAGAATGACATCTAACGCCGTTTGACTCTCCCTTTTCTCACCGACGAACGAGATTGTCTCAAATATTGCATGGGTGTGGAGGGTAAGGAAGGGATGGGCATGGCATGGCATGAAGGATGCACAATTTTGTGCCAAGGCGGCACGCTATCGTAATAAAACTTGGCACACCAAAGGCCCCGGACCCCGCCCGCACCCTTGCACACACATACAGCTGCAACTTCCACCTTGCAACACACCTTATCACGATGCCCGGTCAGCAACATCACACGCCCAAGAAGGCCAAAATACTCGGCGCATATGAATTTATGAAGGCCAAAGGAATATATTTCCAAAAGACCGACCTTTTTTCGCATTTTCAGATCTCTCAGAGGTCCGGCAACCGGCTTCTTGCCGTGGGGTCTTGTCGTACGCGTCATAATAACCTAGACCTCAAAGAGACCCGTAGCCAGCCGCGAATTTTCAACGAAGATGACCTCGATCACATAGAAGACCTTCTTGATAATGAGGGCTTTGAGGCTCGTGGTCTCTCTTGGGCTTCTATCCCTACCGAAGCTAGGGTCGATAAAGAGGCTAGCGTCAAGACGATACAGACGTCGGCCGCGACCCGGTCTCTCTATAAGCGGCTCGCCAAGCAAGTCACCTATAAGACAAGGAAGCAACGAGACGACTATATTGCGTACGCCAATAAGGCCCTTCGCCTACGGCCAACGGCTAAAGATTGGGATACTATCTTCTTCTCTAATAAGACGCACTTTAGCTATGATAATAAGGCTTAAGCTCATATTATCAGGAAGCCCGGCATAAGAGGAGCTAACGACTATCTCTAAGAGCGACGGTAGCCTTAGAAGAAAGACCGATGGCGGCTTTATTACTGGGGCGCTATTAGAGTTGGGTTTAAGAGTGACCTTTATTGGTATAATGTGCCTACCAATAATAATGGCAAGCTTAGCTAAGAGAAGTATCATATGGAAATCCTTGAAACCATCGTTAAGCAATGGATTGAGGAGGGCCGGACCTTCGTACTCGAAGAAGACAACGATAGTAGCCACGGGCCTAGTTAATATAACCCCATATGACAATGGAAGGAAAAGCATGGTCTTAATTACTTCTTTAATTGCCCTTAAAGCCCGGACTTATCACTAATCGAAAACGCTTGGCAAGTGCTAAAGGAATATATTCGCAAGTTTAAGCATTGGGATATTGAGACCGTTAAGGAGCTTGTAGAAGAAGGTTAGAAGGCCCTGACGTAAGAAACCATTGATCACTAGATTCACTTAATGCCGGATAGGCTCTAATAAGTGATAGATTTAGATGGCAAAATGACTAGCTAGTAGCTTTCTTAATTGATGTCTTAATTTGCCCTCTATTTGGCCGTAAAATTGACCCTTTTTGCGACGCTGATTGAGGTGTGCGCCCGGGCCTGATTTTTGGTGTGCCAAGTTTTATTATGATAGCGTGGCTGGGAACCCATGGCACCAATCAACCAGTCAAAGCCAACAAAAGAAAGGTGAGCATTTCGAAAAAGAAGGATCTTTAGCGTTATCATTTAACTCGATACACTGTAGCTGAGAGATATACATTGAGTTCCACTATCACCTTAGTCAAAGACAACAGCGCTAGTGGGCTATCTGTTGTACCCGGTTATCCCATCAAGGGCCGGGTTCCAGCTATAACAAAGAACACAATATTAACCTTTCATAGCGTCATTATCCCAATACTAACACCGTATGGGCGTCCAAGGAGGACGTCGTTGTCTTTGATGGGGCAGAAGGCCTCATACACTGCTACAACGACTCGATAGTGGCTACAAGCGTGTCTCGTTTGCGTCTTGAGGATGAGACCGACATCCCCAGCGGTGGTGTCATGGTCGCCTTTGCCCCGTACTTTCCTGATGAGAACTCAGTCAAGTACTTCTTTGTGGCCATCGGTCCTAATAAAAACATCTTTTACCCGATTGTGTGCGAGTTTGAGAACGATACTAGATATAAGCTGTTCCTTGCAGAGGACCCTGACAAGGGAGCTGAGATGCTCAAAAGCCCAGACCTGATTTTCAGTCTTAAGGGAGGAAAGGTGACTGCTACGCCATGCCTCTGATGATGGGAGAGTATACAGAGAGTGATGACCGGGAAACTGTCAGTGAGATGGGTGACGCTGACTGGGAGTGGGAGTTTGAAGATGAGTAGACGATGGAGAGGCTTGATCTGTAAACCACTTCCGTATTCGCTTTCTTATATATAGTTGCCTCTTAATAAGCCTTGTAGTTAAAGTGCCTGTTTAATTGTTTAATGTAATGGTTACGACTGATGTGAACCATAAGAATTTCAAGGAACTTGCTCCTGGTCAGAGCCGGTCTTTGGTCGAGCGAGCAAATTGGCATTTAGGTTTCATGTGCTCATCGAATTACCCAATGTTTTCCCAGAGCTTTGATGGGGGAGGCAGAGATAAAGCCCCAGGGAGTATTTGAGTGGCTGCATTGGTGGCCGATCACGCAACAGCCCCGGCGATTTGGGGGCCAACCTACCTAGAGGTCCTACTGATTGGACTCCACGGTAGATAGTCTAACGTTAAAAAGTACGAAGTACCCTATTGAGATGTTCGCGTGGTCCGCGAACGCTGATTGTAACAGTGGACGACATACTATTATAAAAGTGGGCGGCTGCTTTGTCTGTCTCTTTGCTTCACATGGTTCACATTCCGTCATTGTACTACATATACTGTATCTACAAGAGAGTAAAAATAAGATGAATTTTAATAGATTGTAGATGCTGTCTAGTACAAGATTGACGTACAAATCATAAATGCAAGCAGTGAGTGAGTGCCAGCGATCAATGGTTTCATAGTTGTGCGAGATCTCTGGGACACTCTTTGGGATGCCTTACCCGGGATAAGCCCATCTCTTTGTTCAAAACATTTCATCACTGGGCTGTCGGAATCCAAGGCAGAAAAAGAAGAAGAAAAAAGGTTCATGCATAGCCTCAAACATGTCATTTTCCATGGGCTTCCGAGTCGACCATCAGGTCTAGGACCCATTAAGTACGAATGGCTATTACCAGGTTTTTGATCCTTCCTTGTTAACGAAACTCTATTAGTCCACGAATCTTGATTCCGCTTCATCGAGGCCTGGGGTTGGACGATGATGCCATAGTCCTAGACCTGTCAATATTACGAGAGGGCACGGGCTTGTTGATCCATGAATTATTCGCATGAACTGATCTTTCTGCAACCAGCCCCGTATTTTACTCTTGCATAACCGTGGAATATCCGAAGTCCCTTGAACCTAATCGATTGATCCTTTGTGAAGACTGATGGCTGCTGGAACAGTACACTACTCTCGACTTGCGGCTGAGCTGACAAATGTCCAAGACATCGTTCACCTTAGAGTAGGACGAGAGTCTAGATCTCGAGAAAGTAAACTACTTCTTAACCTTATCTCTTATTCGACAAACGGGAAGATTCACCATCCTCCCCCGTGTGCCGTACATCCGGGCCCACCACAGAGCCTTGCAATTCAGCTGACGCGACTTGATAGTGAATTGCATCATCGGGAGTAAAGGGGCCTGGACCAACGCCTCGGCACTCCCTCCGGTCACACAATTACATCTCAAGAAGACGTTTTCTACAGAAGCTCCGCCAAGAACATGTTGGTCCCACTGCCGGTGGCATACATGGTTCCACCTAGTGAGCCGACTATGGCGGCGCGGCTGATGATAAGGCTTCACGATGCGGCCGTTGGAGGATTGCGATATTCGCTCAGTTCATCCCCCGGATTTGCTATTGGATGGGGTAAGAGAGTAAAGTGGGAGGCCGAGATGTGGAAGTTTAAAATGCGGGATGCATGGAGGATTTAAGAGTTTACAGTGCGTACGCTCTCCAGATTACAATCTCACCTAACTCTTGCAAGAGCTCTCCAATAGTCGAAATGACGCTTTCAGAAGCCTTTGGCCGCCTGGCCTTTGCAAAGAAACATGACAGAACTCCAGAGGAGCGCGCCTTTGTTCGTAGGCTGGACTTGTTCCTCATGACATTCGGGTGCATCTCCCAGGGTAGGTGAGGGTTTTCCCCAGTGCAATCCGCCTTCTAACCAGTGTTTCTGGTGTAGTCATCAAGTTCCTGGACCAGACAAACATCACATCTGCGTATGTGAGCGGCATGAAGGAAGATCTTGAGCTGTTTGGAAATGAGCTAAACTTGTGAGTGCCATACGTTTGACGCAGAGGCTCCTATTGACCACAACCAGCTTCACCACATACTTCAACATCGGTTACTGCATCATGCTGATTCCTTCTCAAATCATCTTGACCTATGTTCGGCCCAGCATATGGCTTTCGACCCTTGAGATTATCTGGGGCGTCATCACCGGCCTCATCGCTATTGTACACAACGAGAAGCAGATTTATGCACTCCGCTTTGTCCTCGGCTTGCTGGAGAGCAGTGCATGGCCAGGAATGATCACCTTGTTGAGTGAGTTGCTTTTATGAGTTGATTTAAAACATAGTCTAACCGTTGGCTCTCAGTGTTGTGGTACACTCCTTCTGAACTGGCAAAGCGGATGGGCTTCTACCACTCGGCGCGAGCAGTCGGTGGCATGATGTCTGGAGCCCTGCAGGTTGCCATCTTGAACACCCTTGACGGGCATAGCGGTCTTCCTGGTTGGCGGTAAGAATGAAGTCGTATAAAAATTGGACAGCAGCTAACGAGTCTGTTCATAGATGGCTATTCATCATCAACGCCATCATGACTATCGTGCTCGGCTTCTTCGGCTACGTCATGCTCCCCGATACTCCCAACAAACCAAACCCTTGGGCCAAGTGGTGGTTCAACGATACCCATGCTCGAATCGCTATGAAAAGACTCGAGCGACATGGTCGATCTGAATCCAAGAAGATTACCTGGGCGGCGTCCAAGCAAGTATACCACATTCCACCAATTCAGTCACTCTAACAGTTACCTCCAGGCGAGCAGCTCGGATGTGGATCACATATTACATTCCTGCCTACTGGGTGGTCAGTGGAATGAGTGCCGGAGCACTAGGATACTTCAATGTCTTCCTTCGATCACTGGTTGACGGCCAAGGCCAACCTGTCTGGACCAAGACGCAAGTCAATGCAATTCCCATTGGTGGAGGTGCTATCCAAGTTGTGTGCAGTAAGTGAACCCCATTATCCAGGGAGTCTCTGCTGATTCATCATCCAGTTTGGTTTTGGTGTATTCTGTCAGATCTTTTGCAAGTTCGATGGCAGCTCATTGTCACCCAGAGTAAGTGATGGCCTCTAATGTTTCCAACTAGGATACACTAACACAGTCAGGTGCCATCGGCCTAATCCCAGCCATCATTATGACGATTTGGACACGAAACCCCGATAGTGTGCCTCTCAGCGCAGCTTATGCGAGCTACTTCATGACCTACATGGTCCAAGCCTCGGGCCTTATTCTTCTAGCCTGGTTTACCGACATGTGAGTCCTCTGGCCTGGGCATACCTTCTTCAAGCTTGGCATTTTCTAAACTCCATGAACAACAGGTTCCCAGGAGAGCCCGAGGCTCGTGCCCTGATCGTTGGAATCTCGGTCGTCGCTATCTATGCTGTTGACGCCGGCAGTCAGGTATCTGTCTGGCCAGCGACCCAAGCACCTTACTGTATGTATTATTATACGCATATTCTGTCAGCGAGATTCCAAAAGTCAACGCTAACCGCCCATCTTCCCAGACAAAACGGGTTGGGTTGTCATGCTCTCCATGTGGACAGCAGGCATCATCCTCATCGTCACTCTGCATTTCATCGACAAACGATATGTTACGTCAGTACATCCTCATCACTAGCTGGTTGCCAATAGTGTCTAACAAGTAATGCCACAGACCAAAGCGAATTGCCACTTCGGAGCCTCTCCAGACCGTAGAGTCTGGGAATGACTCGCCTGGGTCTGATAAGAACGAGAAGCGTGTTCAAGTCAGCAGTTTGGCGTAGGCTAAACCAAATGCATTATTTGTTACTGGTGTGATGAGGGCAGGTTTAAGTCTCTAAAGCGCAAGAGGAAATGGCCAACTAGGACAATGATCTAGGGGGCTTCTGATCTGAGCCTGGGATTGATTCGGCTCTTTTCTCGGCCCTTACAGCGTCTCTAATTCCAAGCATCTTCGCTCATGAATCCATTATTCGTATCGAATTGAAAAGTCATCACCAATCTCTTCCGCAATCATAACTCGTTGAGGTATAATATAACAAGGACATATAGATATTATTGGTAGCCACTACCTAATGACAAGTCACAGCTCATAGCTACAAACAAATCCCAATGCCACAACCCAATCCCTCCCCTCCGCCCCTACCATCTACCCATGCCCATCCCTAAAGTGCCAGGAAGGCTCGGTGTCATCCTTTAGAGGACATCAACACAGTTGGCAAGAGCAATGTTGATCAAAGTGCCCTGCTCATGTTAGACAAGAATCGTCCGAGTCTTGAAGAAGAGATACGTACGGTAGCAGCTCCAGTGTTGCAGCAGTAAGCGTTTCCGCCCTTGCAGTCATCTCCGAGGACCTGGACGGCACAGGCAAGAAGGCCAGTGCAGCAGACCTGCTGGTTCTCAACCGAGCAAACCTTATTGGTGTTGGTAGTGGTGGTAGTATCGCCGCCCTTGGGGCCACCATGGCGAGCGTCGTCGTCTCCACCACCAAGGATAGGAAGGCCAGGAGCAGGAGCTGCAATAGCAACAGCGGCGAGGGCAAGGATGGAAGCGAGAGTGAACTGCATTTTGAAGGTGGTGGTAAAAATTGGATAAGATGAGTGAGTTGTCAAGTTTGTAGCGAGTGAGTAATGAGTGCTGAGGGTGCTGAAGCTGATGAGGAATTGAATGCATTCGAGGGATGGAGGGGTCTAGCTTTACCCACAGCCTCCATACAAGCACTCAGTTCGGCTATGGTTTGCCTCGGGCACCAACCTCCGGGAGATCAGCTAGTGCCCATGTCGATCTTCCGCTCAGGCCCAGCAATCGTCACAGGGCTGAAGATCGCCCCGAGATCCGGTCGGTAGTTGAAATGACTACCGAAAGAGAGGTCCAGGAACTTTTGCAACGGCCACTGGTCCCCTACGCATATTCAGTTGTCTCTCGACTCTGTTGGTGTTAGTTTAATGTGACGTCAATGGGAACCATAGTAACTTGCCAAAGGTCGGAGTTTCCCATAAGATTCACAAACAGGGGAAATCCCGAGATGGGAAATTGAAGTTTTGGATAACAGTAGCATCATACTGCAGATACATAGCCAAAATAGGCAATGACGGACGGCCTGGCTTGCAGCTATTGGATACAGTTACATCGTCATGCCATTCCCCTTCCCCAGCTGTGTGGTAAGCGGCGGTAGGATACAAGGCACTATCAGAACCCAAAGTTAATTTCTGAGTAGCATCAAAGCTTGTTGGCCGAATCTGGTGTTCGTGTTCTGAGTTGGAGCTGTAAAAGGGCCGTTTCTAAGGCTAGATGCTACGTGCTGATGGTCATAGTCTGGTCGTCGAGCCTCCACGAGCTGTCTGGCTATGCTAATTGGACGTCCCTAGATCCATATAATGAGGTATGTTATTTGGATCTGCAGTGATCGACAGGTCAATCTTTTTATCGTAGTATCACCGACTTCCGTAGAAAATACTAATCGACGCGAATGTTGATTATTCGTCGCGTCCCTGAGCGTCCAAACTCACTCGATGAAGATCACTGCTGAATGGAGATAGTATCCCAGTAAGTCCTCCTGTCTATTCAAGGGTACTAAGGACCTCGACATGCGTGCATTAGCAAGAAAATCATCAGTCCCGACTACACAAATGCAATCCCCTCTCCTGACCTCATTTCTGAATCATGTAGATGACCTGCATCAATATGTGTTCTAGATTACCAATAGTGACTCTTTATGCGATAGATCTACATGTTGCCTATCCCCGTCATATTTTTCCCATTCGACCATCCCATCATCAAGTTTCAAGGCCTTGCGCCTGACCACTGTCCCCCAGTGTGGATGGACATGAATGGAACTCTCCGTAATAGCTTCAACGAGTGCCATGGTGTAAACTGAAAGGAAACTTCTCGGTGTTATTTGAAATGATCTACATTCATGGTGGGTGGTATTGATGATGACATTAACCAGTGTGAGACAACGCGTGCTGTTTTCACCAACCTTATCAAAGCTGGCTCTGTTAATCTGCTTCTCCTCGGCTTCAGTCCTAGATCTCACTTCGGGCACGTTCCGTAGGATAATCTGAGCTTTGGAGACTTATGAATGTGATCTCAGCGAGTCCTGCCTGGTCATGATGTGCGTGCTACTCGATGGCTCATGTAGAGCACATGGGGAATAGTTGGCTAGTTAGACACCAAGAAATAAATAAACTGGTGTCTAGGGTAGATTGGCACGCGTTATCCGTTGTTCGTGATTCTGTTATACCCTGGCCATTGCTAGTCTTTGTCTAACTAGTTTAGAGGATAGTAAGGCTCCTTGCGGACGGTCTTTGCATCCATCGATATCCTATTCGTGTACGTCCAATGCTCTAAGAGTCCATGTACTTTAACTTATGCCCTTAAGAATTCATCAAAAGTCTATCACTTAACCTGCTCCCCCTCAAGTGGTGCTTCTGGTGTAGGGTGGTTGAAGTTCACGGAGTCCATAGGGAACCGTTGAAGTCGGTCACGTATTGTGATATCCAAACATTTATTGTACTAATAATACCATTCGTTACTCTCATAAACTGGCCATAGGCTTTATCTGTGCCAATTGCTCTTTTCTACTTCAAGTCTTTAATGTACGAGGACGAGTTCTTGTTTTGATCAGATAAGCTCTCTTCAAGCCAAAAGCGGGCTAGTTCGTTACCTGTTTTGGAGCCCTTGAGTACAGCTGCTCCCCATCCTTCTCAAAGCCAGCAATGACATCCTGTCCCTTGTCACTCACTAGCCACTTAACAAACTCGGCTGCCTCCTCGGCGTTGGGTGCCTTTTTGCCGATCAAGGCCCGGGCAGGATTCAGGAGAGGATCATCGGCTTCTTCAGAACCAGTTTTGTAGATTCTGGTCTGGTTTCTCAGATCGGCATCAAGAGACAGAATGGTGCCTCGGTCTGTAATGGTGTATTCGTCAAGCAAGATAGCAGCAGTGAGAGCCTGGATCGGGAAGGCGATGTATTGATGATACCACGTCGAGTACGCCGTTGCCCACGGGACCTGCTTAAAGATTAATAGAGTGACAGATAACGTGGTAAGTCCAAGTATACTTGTCCAATACCTGCCCAAAGAAGAGTCTCCTTGATGTTGGTAGCAGACTTGTCGTAGCGACTGAGAAAGCGAACAGGAGGATTGGTGACATTCCCTTCGGCCGCCTCGTGGAGGTTGGCAAACATGGTGGAAATGTCGTCTGACTCGGAAAGGTTGGCCGGGTTGGCCTTGGGGCCGACGAGGAGGAAGTGGTCGCGAAAGGCGTAGTAGCTGGGTGACTTTGCGATGCCCTGCTTGATGGAGATGTTCTCAGCTGCCTCATTGTACGTGATGCCCACGTCGGCGTCTCCCGTTTTGAGATACTGGATGCTATAATACGTGTCGCTCTTGATCCAAGCTACCTGGAAGGACTTCTCGCCGCCCGTCACCCGGTCTTTGATGTATGCATTGGCGAGCTCTGTAGCGTGTCAGCGAGAGACGTTGACCGTTACGCTGTGGACTGACCTTTGATTAGGCCACTTTGGCCAGCGCCCCCATTGGCGATGCGCAACTTGATAGAGTCGTTCTTGTCGTGATCAAAGCCGCCACTGTACACGGCTTCAGGCTCGACTGCCACGGAGCTGCCGAGGAGGAGTGCGGCGATAACAAACAATCTCATGGCTCTGGTCCAGTCGCGTATATGCTAAAGAGGTCAAATAATGGGGATCAATGAAAGCCGGCCGCATCTCCTTCAATCGAGGGCCGAGCGGGCTTTTATCAGAATCCATCGTCGTAAAGGTACGGCTCAGCCCGCCTCAATCTGCACTAGTCAGACCATGTCTTGGAAGCCATTGCGAGCTTCAAGTCGGCACATCCACTAGAGGCAAGGATCGACACAAGCATCAGCAGCACCAAGCATTAGCTCCTCGCCGGGGAGTAAGCAGGAGTTCCCGTGGGTGAGTGGCACAGGGGCTGCATCATATTCGTGACAGCACCCGTAGGCCTTGGACTGCAGATGCGTCAACGAAGGGCCGTATGTCTACTCCGTAGAATGGTAGGGATATGGTATCCTGCGGATGAATTGACAAGAACTGATGATGCGGGATGAGCCGTAACAATGCGCGCATCCCCCAGGTTTGTTTTGATCGGCATTGAATGCTGCAGAGTGTGGACTGCGCTGCATCTTCATATTCCTTGTCTTATCCACACACGAATCAGCTTGCTTCTTACAGGAGGTTGGGGTGATACCTGGCTTTCTGTCATATCGTTAGCCGCTTCTTAAGACAGGGTAGCCTCCCGGCCGCCTACGATAATGGTCGATCACAATTGATCCCAAGACCTCAGCTGGACAAGCCCGTTACACGTCGGCCTTGCTAGCCAGTCCTGGAAAGCCAAGCCAATTTTTTGGCCCGATTCCGCAGCCATCTTGGAGAACCGCGCCGCCGGCTGCACAAGATCACGACCTGCTTGACCAGTGGGAGAATACTTCATCCCTGCTACTTCTTTTTCGGCTCGCACCGCGTGACCCGCTAGTCAAGTTTGACGGACTGACATGGCGGTGAGATTGTATGCGAGGTCGGAATTAATAGAACACAACACGGCGTCTCTTGAGCTAATAGAACACCGCGAATCTCGTAGGGTACATGACCTTATAGGCCATGGCTATAGTCTGTGGGATCACATTCAATGCTTCCTACTGCAAAAGAAGACTGAAGGAGGATCCATTGATCATGATGTTCATGTTGTTCTAGAGATATGGGCCAGGCTGTAGAGAGTTGGCCCCGCAGTGTCCTACTCCAGGGACCAAATAGAACTAATACCACTCCTAAATTGAATCATTAATGGTGGATTATTGGCTTGCAGCTCGCCGAGTTTGGTCTGCGATGAGCATCACTTTACACTGTGATGCCATGTCATCCTCAAACAGCCCAACTTTACGAAACCGGTTAAAGATGGCATGTTCCTCCCCAAATTCGTCACTCCGTGACGTGGCATTGAGCAGCAACCGATAGACCCACGACAATAAGGATAAAAATACTGGACAGCGAGTCGACGAAACTTGTTTTCTACTTGCGAACTTGGTTTCTCGGAACAGCCCGACTGGGCTGATGGTTTGTCTGATTGGGCGAATGGCACTGCAATCAAAGCTTCGTTCAAGCCACGAGGCCCGGTGACTTTAATCCACCAATAATAGCCACTTGAACATACATGGGAGTCACGGATTGCCTTCGGATCGACCGGCCAAGATACGGGGCCATCAGAGTTGAGAAGTATTGAAAGCAAAGCTCTGAGGCAGTGTAATTAGTCGTCTTAAGGTTAAGTTAGGAAGTAGGAGGAATATAAAAAGAAAAGCTAGTCTAGGCAGCAATAACATAGTATCTCGGCGCATTGGCAAACTGCACCCAATAAGTAATCTAAACACAATAGAGGGAAGATGGCGATATCGCGGCAGGTGCACTTGAAGCAGGTTTTTGCCTTTTTGGTGTGAGAGCACATTGTGAGTTTGGTGTGCTCTTTCGTGTTGTTCGGGATCGTAAGCTGATGGGTGGCAAAGCGTGTTGTTGAATATTGGTTGCGGTTATGGTTGTTCAAACTTGTTAATAATAATAACAAGAAGACTTGGCTTCAGTTGGGAGGCAAGCCTTTTTTAAAAACCATCCCTTATGGAAGCATTCGTGTGAATATTTACTCCTGTCGGCTGGTTGAGTTATGTGGTGGCCGCGAACAAATCTTCGAACAAAGGAGGTGAGCAAGGGATCTTGCCCTATTGAGAGTCAATGGTCTGTGGTAGCACCATTGAACATATTGCATGTTCTCCTCGGTGATTGAGCCAAGGGCGAGCGCTGACGATTGTTCTGTGCAAAAAGCTACAAAAGGCGTATTGTAGTGTGCTGCACCTTGTGTTCTTTGTTATCTATTGTGGCGGGTGGTTCTTTTTAACATATGTTACACAATGGCACCTAGATACCGCGAAAACTCACGAAGCAGTGACTACCATTGTTGCCAATGTTCTTACTCAGGCGCCTCGCCTCCTTGCTTGAATGCGGCTTATGTACTCTTTGATGTGGTGCCTAACGTCCTCTTTATGATCGAAAATTAACAGTGGTTAAACAAAGCTACCACGATCTTTACATTTGAAACTGCTAAATAAGTAGAGGGTTCTTATACTAGCCGTCTAAATCGCAAGAAGAGCCATTGACATAGCACTCATCAGTCCGACAGCAGCAGAAACTCTGCTGCTACCACCAACGGCTTGGGTGTGAGCCGCTGTTCCAGATGAAGCTGCAGGAGTAGAGTAGCTATGGATTGTGTTCCATTCCCTCCACAAACACCTTGCTGTTTCAGTAGCTTGAGCTCGTCTCTCATAGCACCAGTGTCACCTCGAATGAACTGCCAGCGCAGCTCGCCCTCGTCAATAATAGACATCTTGCCGAATCCAAAGTTAGTCTGGTCCAGGACCTGAGTAAAGTTCTTGATCGGTTCATCTTTACCCAAGAGGCTTTGACTCTCGATATTTCCGGCAGCACCGTCGGTAATGTGAGTGATTGGCTTGCCATTGTTGACGCGATAAGTGGCGTTATCAATGATTGAACTCATGTCAATGGTGCCGTTGAAGCCGAGAGGGAGAAGACGCTCATTCCAATGAATGTGTCCGGCGGTATAGACATCGACGTCGTGCTTCAGCATCAACTCTTCCCACGCCGCACGCATGTTGACCTGGTAGGTCGAGACCTTGGTGCTGTAAAGTGGATGGTGAGACATGACAATGACCCATGGGGTCTTGCATGGGTCGACGCTGGCCGGGTCCTTTTCAAGCCACTAATACTGTTGACATGCCTTCTTGTCATTGATATCTCCTTCGACCTTTCCGAACGAGCCATAGTCGGTCACATAGGTATCTCCGGGAACAAGAGTATCATTGTGCTTCTTGGCCTAAAGGATAACTCCGGGCTGTTGGGGTAGTCCGTCAGGTCCCTTGTATGGGTATGTCTCATCCACATCGCGGCCTCCAATGGCCTGGGCTGCAATGGCGCCGTACGAGAGGATTGCTGCAATAGTAAGTCGGTTCGTGGTTACAATGAATGGAGATTCTTGATTAAGAGGCTTAAAGACGTCCAGAAACCCCAGACGAGATATCCAAAGCATGAATTATAATCCACCCATGGTACTTATTGCCCCGACTCTGGTAGAGTTCAATTCTCGGCTTACCAAAGATGAACACCGAGGCTTTGGCACTGTTGAGAAGGCTATGCCTAAATGGTTCCCAGGTCTCTAGCCAATTTGAATCCGTGAATAAGTCCATTGGGTGATTTCTCTTACATGAAGCAGTGAGACCATTCTTGGGTCAGTGTCTAGTGTGGCTAAGTCGTTGGCTAACCATGTTAATGTGGATCTTATCTTGCCAATATGAGGTCATCGCGTAGCTCGCAAAACTTGTATCGAATCAGCAAACGTTGCGAGACCCTGACTGCGCCACAATCAACGGGGAGTGACTCTTCGGTGTCTCTCAGCACGCGTAGGAGCACTACCAGGAAGTATAAAGCCACTTAATCAGTTGCCATTATTTGAACGTGTCACATAGTAAATCCATCAATAATAGTCACCTCTTAACCATGCCTAAAAACAGACCTTCCAAAGCTAAACGAGACGCAAAAAAGTATGGCAAACTCCACAAGGAAAGGGAGAGGAGGGAACAGGAGGCCGCAGAGAAAGTGGTCAACGACGAATCCCTCGATTTCTCAGCCAAGATCGACCATCTAGCCAAAGTGCGACGGTGGTTCACCGCCGACACCACAATCATCGACAAGTACATGTCAGACGAGTTGTCTATTGCCGAGACTGTCGAGATACTAGCCAAGCCAGTTGACGAGGCATACTCATCAGCAGGCTTTGGTCGACAGTGGCACAAGCAAGAGATGATCGCTCGCGGTCAACGCAAGTATCACAGCCCTGAAAAAGCGCTGGAGATGTGGGGACCAGAGCAGGACTGGCCAGAACCCGAGACGAAATGGGACGCTTCAAAGTGTACTGAGATGCTCTTATGGGATCTGTGGTACTCCATCCTCCACGCCGCGAAACGGATACCATACACCGACGATTCCCGGCACGACAAGCTGGTTCAGCTGGTAAGGGCTTTTAAAGTCCGGCCTAACCCTCCTCCACCTGTACCAATGACGACCCCCCTCAAAAGAGAATGGATCTGGGAGTCTGGGAAGCTCTGGACCGACTTGACTGTCTTGGGCACTTCAGTAACTGAAGCCTCCAACGACTCTCCTGGCTGCGGAGCCGGTTGGTTGTGGCCAGAGCTTCGAGCATGGGAGAATGTCAACGCCTTCATGGCACGGCTGACAGCGAGGCACATCACTACCTTGCAAAGTTACGGCTATTGCGCTTTGGGGGATGCCATAGAGCGTTCCCTCACCCCAGGGTATATGAGAACCTACCCCGCATCGGACAATGAGATTCTCTCTCATAGAGTCATAACAGCATCGTTGTGGGTGACGATTGCTGGCGATCAAGTTTTCGCCGACTACCCCAAGATCCGCGACAAGAGGGATATAGAGGTTGTTGACAGGATTCTGGACCTGAGAGATGATAAGCTACCTTGGGCCCGATCTAGGAAGAAGTACAAGGGTCGAGCACGTTGGGAAACGGCTCAAAGGGAGTTCACGCGTAGACGATTTGAGGTGGAATCGCAGAATGAGAGCTTGCCTCTGGAGGCTCGGGACATGGCCTCCAAGGCCGCCAAGGCCATGAGTCCATTTGTCCAGTTTGAATAAAATTGAGAAGATGGATCACTATTTTCTTCTGTGAGCGATGGTTCCAATTAGATTGCTTGCCACTGAAGGAAAGAACTCGTTCTACCCTCCGCGTCAGATGTGTCAATCCTATAGAACCCCCAAGCTTTCATCCTATATATCCTTGAATCAACGGCAGAGAAATTCTTCTGGGTCGTGTTGTACACACGTCTCCATTTCTCAGCCACGTTCTATTCAGCGATCTCCTGTCACCATGTCCCCGTCCCACAGTAGACATCAGTCCTCACGATCGCCTGGACTGTTGCACTACACTCCCCTCCGGTTCAAAGCTATAAGACTTTCACCAGCATGCTGCTGTACCAGCCCATACCTGACCCCAACATTCTTCCTGTCCAACTCACCTCCAGACCCCAGCTCGCTGAGACTCGGCGCTCTTGTGGCTTCAATAATCGAGGGTGGCTTCATATCGCGCATCAGCCCTTCCTTACGAGCTGCTTTAAAGTCCAATGAACAGCTATAATTTGCTGGCATGTCTTCTCTCCTCGGCTGAGCCTGCAGCCACCGCAAGTTAGATTTGTCCTTCAGGCTTAGGCTGGGCAGGCTGTGTCCCGGTCCCCCCGTGAGACACGCTCCTTGACATGACTGGTGAAAATAGAATACGTGAAACTGGCTAGTCAAGGCTCAGAAAGCGAACTGCGAAAAATATTCCAGTCGGTAGTGAATAAAAACTAGTTTCGTGGCCCTCCAGGTTCGGAGTTCGGAACTGAGATCGTCTCCTCCCACCCAGCCCAGCGCGTTTGGTCTCGCCAAGGGTACTTACTGGGCCCCTGTATCGAATTCCGAAGCATCTTCTCCATGTCGTAACATCTAATCATGATCGCTTTGACCCTCCTTATTCTTGTCCCAGCGTAGCAGTTCTTGCCTCGACCATCCACTTCATCTCTTATATACTCGACAACCCAGCAAATGTTGATTCTCGCTGATTCGTCAATCGCTGCCTGGTTTGCTGATACTTTGGTACTCGATGATGTCGGGTTTTCCTCTCTGTCGATAACAGCTGAGGCTACGGCAGCCTCGATCTCACCAACCCATGGGTCCTCCCTCCCGCTTTTCCTCAACAGAGCGATGGCCCTACGACGCCAGAAAGGATTTCTGTATTTGAGTGCCGTAAAGTATAGAGGGTGAATGATCCCCATTTCTGGAGTGAATAAGGGCAGACCTTCCGGTTTATCTGAGTAAGAGTCACTGTCGGCCGCGTTGGGGGAAACTGTCTCAACAGAGGTGATGATTTCCTGGAACTCGGGAGCGTAGCCATCGAATGCCATTTCCCGGGGTTCCAAAATATTGACAACATGTATCAGCGCGGTGAGGCACTGAGCACGCATTACCAGGAGTTGTTCATTACGTCCTGTGGCCTTATGACGTGATAGCCATTGCTTAATATCAGCCAGGTGGCGGCCTTGCTCGATAAGTAGTTCCGGTGGGAGTACTCGGCGACTAACATATCGATATTTCGATGCAGTGGCGGTGAAGTGATAACTCGAGTGTAGGATGCGAAATAAGACTTGATCGGACGAGCATGCCAGCAGATCACCGGGCATATACGCTGGTAAGGGAGGTAAATCTGGGGCCCTGCCGACGGCGAATGTTGCAGAATGGAGACCAAGTTTCTGGAATAGCAACGACACTTCCTTTGTGTTGATCATTGTCTTGCATGTTGGCCTTGTGTCGCAAGTCAGTAATTCCAAGGCACCTTGAAGGTGTAAGAGGCCTTTGTCAAGTCGTTGTTGTAAAACCTCAGTACACGAGAGAAAGAGACAAGCAACAGTACAAGGGACAGCCCCATGCTTGAGGGAGGAGAGATCGATCTGTACCAAACGTAATGCTGTAGTGTAGTGCTCTATAGCCTCGGATGACTGGTTGCCTCGAAGTACATGGGCATCGTATGACGCGCCAAACGCTACGGCTGCCGCTTGCACAGACGGGATGGATTGCGTCAGCTGGGGGACAGTGTGAGACCAGAATGCCAGCTCAAGGTCATTCTTTGACCTCCGGGGCCCTTGCACTAAGACCCTGCACACGAGATCGACGAAACGATTCTGCGGGAAGCTTAGATTGGGCGCAAGAGGTGTTGTGACTGGCCCAGGAGGTGCTCCATGCGGAAAAGCGCATGGTCGCTTGGAAGTCAAGCACCGTCGGCAGATTGGCTTTGACTCGTCACATTTGATTCTTCGGGCTCTTGATTGAACTCGTCAGCGTCGTGATGAGGCACAAGCTCGAGGAAGAGACTCACTTGCAAGTGAAACACCCGAATTTAGAGTGCTTGACGTTGGTCCTTGTTCGCTTGGGCTTGCCTGTAGACGTCAGCATGTTCCTTAGTGGACAGTGAACCTGCTAAGGCTCATATCGAAAGATAAAGACCGAGATATGAAATGCACAAGGGAAAGACCGAGCATGTCGAGGGATTGAGTGCTCCATCAAGAGTACTTAACAACGAATTCATCAGCAACGTGGTGGATCTCGGTCCCAATCTCGTCCATGCCAAAAGAATCCTAGCGTAAAGCCAAAGACCGAGAAAACAATGGAGCCAGAGGAAAATGTGGCCAATAGGTGGCCTCGATCAAAGACCGAGGATCCTTGGAGATCTCGAGGATTTCGTGGTTTCATGCAGGGGAGCCACAGTCAGCTCGGTCTTCTGATGGAACCTGAGGTTTGGGGTTATTTTGGGCACAAAACAGTAGCAATAAACAGACAATTTGAGTCAAGATGTCGAAGGAGACTCACAGGCCGTTCAGTTATTTATTTGCCATGCCTCTAGTCGTTCTACTTGCTCACTTGATTCTCCAACTACCTCCCAACTGGTCATCTTGCCTCCTCCATTTCTCTTCCGCTACCCTTTTCTCTTGACATTCCTTTTTGAGCCCATTTTCGGCCTCTTTACACTCTGCCCTAGAACATCCCAATCCCCATCTCAAAATGGCGCCAGAACCACAGTTCTGCACAGACATTACCCCCGAATGCCTCAAATACACCATCTACGGATACCGTCCTAACCTGGGCGTCAACGCCTTCTTTGTCGCCTTCTTCGCCGTCTGTTTTGCTGCACACATTTGGTTGGGCATTCGCTACCGCATCAAGGGCTATGCTATTGCTTTGGCTCTCGGCTGCTTGGCCATGGTCCTGGGGTATCTCGGCCGTCTAGGCCTGTACTTCCGCCCCTTCGACGCTATTCCCTTCCAGGCTCAGGTTTGCTGCCTCATCATTGCTCCGGCTTTCAACAGTGCAGCCGTTTATCTCATGCTCAAATACCTTGTCGAGTTGTTTGGTCCTCAATGGTCTGTTCTTAAGCCGAAGCAGTACACCGTTGTGTTTGTCACGGCAGATGTCATCTCTCTTGCCCTACAAGCAACTGGCGGTGGCCTCGCAGCAACTGCCGGCTCCGACGTGGACATGCTTGACCTAGGAAACAACGTGATGATAGCGGGTATTGCATTCCAAGTTGTCACCCTATCCATCTTCGCCATCTTGTCGGTCTTGTTCCTCGTCAGGCGAATAGCGGCACGTCCTGTAGACCCTCTCCCTAGCACCGCAGTGGAAGCATGGCGCAGCATGGGGTTTCGCCTTTTCTTGTTCGGTCTTATTACCGCCTTCACGGCTATTTATATCCGTTGCGTCTACCGAATTGCCGAGATGAGAGGGGGTTGGGGTAACGACCTCATGAAGGATGAGATTACCTTCATCATTCTGGAAGGATTGTAAGGCTTCATTGCAAAAGCTTTGGTACATTGACACATTTCTAACCAAATTTTATAGTATGATGCTCATTGCAACACTGGCTCAGACAATCCTCCATCCCGGCCACCTATTCCCAGCCATGCTCGGTCCGCGAATGAAGTCTAGTGCGAAAGTCTAACCTTGCAAATTTTCCAGGCTAATGGATCTCAGAGGACTTGTCAGGGACATGGACTGACATCACAGGACTACCCATTATCACTAAGTAAATAGCTGTTGGGAGAGGTTTGCGACACGTGATGGGTTAGTTGAGTGTGCAGCGCGATATCAGGTCGTGGCTCTAGGGTGGGTTAGGCTGCGATGGTCCTGGAGGGAGGCACTCGAGCCTATCTCAAAGATATTCTAGGGCAGGAGAGAAGAATGGTGAATGGAGACTTAAAGATGAAGACTTGAGTCGGTAAATAAGTGCTTGCACAATCATTGGTGGGGTTTCGGAAACATAAATAATGTCAGTCGTTGGTTATCCTCATCGAGATAACACGTGTCAAACAACATGTCTCTATTTTGTTCTGTCTATGATCATCATGTCCACCACTGACCTTCATCTACACCATTTCTGTATGTCTACAGTTCAAAGATACTGTCGAATATTTGCCAAGTTAAAGATGGCACTGACACCATATCGTGCAGTCTCATTGGTAAAAACCCAGGGTGCCTCCTCTCCTTCGTTGAAGAACTCAGGTGGGGATGCCTTATTGACCTGCCAATCCTGCTTTTCAAGGTATCCATCAATATTGAAGAACTGATTCCAAGCAGCTCTTCCCAGATCCTCACTCTTCTCCTCAACTGAAGCTATCGCCGTCAATGTGGAGTGGCTCTGACGCCACATCACCGTGGGTTCTGGGAACGCGAAGTCAAACTCTTTGAGCTGAACCTCGGGGGTTCCGTTGTAGGCTCTGCAGTAGCGAAGCCAAACTTGTGTGAAGGCTTCAACTGTCGTAGGGTAGTCGTCTTTGGCGTAATCAAGCAGCTCAGTGAAGATCTCGGGGAAGCCAAACAACATGGACAAGTGAGAAATTGCCCATGCCGGAGTGGGAGGAGGACATTCCAAGATATCGCCAGTTGTGGGATTGAGGAGAATTGCATTGTTCCCAATCCCGTGCGAAAGCTTGGAAAGACCCTCAAGCATCTTTAACAGTAGATCTCTTGCCTGTGTCCAACCCTCAGCCCGCCTCTCCCAGGTAGTCAGCCACGAAGCGGCGAGAGGACCACAGTCAAGTCCAATATTTGCCATGGCAAAACCATCAGGAATTCCTGCATGCTCTTGAACCTTGCGATGCGAATCAAGGACTAGAAGAGCGTTCTGGCACTCTCCAAGCTCCGAGATCAAATCTCCCATGCGCTCGTCGCCTGTCAGATAGTAGTAGATGCGCCTATACAAGACGTTGGATATACGCAGCTGCTTTGAGCTATCGCTGAAATGCTGCACACCGTGACGGGTGCCAAAACCCTTGAACTTTCCAGAGTGATAAACATCGACCTCGGCAGTATGTGCGGTCATGGCGCGGGCCATTTTGAACACGTCGGCGCGACCTGTGTGGAGGAAGTACAACCAAAGCCACAAGTCTGTCGACAGCTCCGAGTTGTCCCATGCGTAGCCGCCAACATCGTATCTCCATGCATGACGGTATGCATCATACGTGTGCTGGACGTCGCCATAGTCCAAGAAGCCGTACCAGCGATGTTGTTCAACTTGTCCCTGATAGTACTTGAACAACAGGTCGAGGTTCTTCTCAATGTTGGACTCTTTCTCCGTTGGAGCATTGCCCAAGACGCGAGAATCAGGAGACCAGCATCCATGGAAGACTTTTGTTGAGTGCATGTACTCTGGTGTAGGGGCCAGGCATGGAGGATCGCGAACAAGGGATGAAAAGAGGCTAAAGTCTTGGTTGGATGGCGTGGCCAAGAAGGGCCTGAGGAATATTTGATTGGATCGTGCGATTCCATTTGCAGTAGCAAATCCTGGCTCATAGTCCTCGTATGTGACATTGAGAGCATCCAACTGCTTGGGGTACGAGTCTAGCCCAAGGCCATCGTGATAAGGCATCGTCTCGAGAGGCTCAGCCAACGGGGAGTACAGCCACATTGTGATGGTTCCCTCGTCCTTTGTAAGGTTCGACAGATCGATCTGTGTAGGATACCGTTCCCAGAACTCGTTCAGACCAACGGCAAGTCCGCCATGGTTGGCAGACCCAACATACACTGTTCCATCGGATCTCCCACCGCCAGTCGACCTGACCCAGGAGCAGCCGGGTTTCGTTCGTTTCTTCACGGTGAAGCCGTCCGATGAGAGTTGCGATAAGGAGTAGGCGTCCCAGGTTGGAACCGAGGCCAGACCTGCAGAGAGGCTGGTCATCTCCCACTCATTCTCTTGAAGTGCAACAGGTCGACCAGACGTCTGGTTAATCCTGTTCTGAATGGTGGGCCCGAATCTCAAGCCCGAGAGGCCTTGGACTTCCTCCTTCAAGACACCCCCAGTTGCACCACCAAGCCGAACATGTCTGTTATAGAACTCGGTATCTTGGAGAGGGACTCGGAACTGTACACCCAGCGAGGTCAAAGGCTCGTCCCCATCAAGATCGTGGATAAAGGAGTGAACGATTCGAATGGTCGGCGCGTCCGAGTAGACATAGACTCTAACATCAAAAGGGAGATGTTCTTGACCGTCGGCGATAACACTCCCTGATACTTTGACAACAACACGATTATCGGTCGCGTTTTCGATAGCGATATTCTTGATAGATGTAGTGTATTCTTTGTTGTTGATGGATGCGACGAGGGTTGCGCCCGAGCAAAGAGGGCGACCGCTCAGCGTGAGAGTATTGAACAAAGAAGACGCAGCTGAGAGCGAAAACTCGATCTTCAGCCCAGCTCGTGTAGACACTGAGATAATTCCAGACTCATCTTTGATGTGAATGCCACCAGTCTGGTGTGCGCTCGTATCGACTGGCTTGACAGAATAGACCTCGTGACGGCCGAGGTTAACACTAACGGAATGAGCCGTCCACTTGAGCGAGCCATCGGGCCAGTAAGCAATCTCGCGACAATCGAGCGGGTACGTCTGATCATCTCCCCCAATGGTAAAGGCTTGGCCCGGGCGAAGATACCCCTTGGGCCAGGGCATGCCGAACGAGACACCGCTAGCCGAGCTCCTGTCGGTCACCAGCCAACGCACACTGGCGGTCGACATTGTCCCGAGTGGCGAGTACGGTACAGAGCCAAGCAAGGGGTGACAAGGGTCGGAGAAGGGGCAGGTTTGGGGGAAAGAGAGGGTAATGGGGTTGGGGGTGTTGCCGCTAATTGTAGACTTGGGATAAGCCACGAACCGCTGTGTTGGCAGCAGGGAAACCCGTAATTAACGGACTGGCCTCTAATAAAGCCAAGCTTGGCAATAACCTCGGGGGTTGGGCAGAAATCAAGTTTAACCTTTCCTGGGGTAAACGCGGGGAAAAGGGCGGGGAAGACGTGGATAATATCAGGCACTTAAAGTCTTGGTATTGGGTAATTCCACCTATCCAGGCTAACCTCCCGGCGGATCTTTCCCCGAGACGCGGGTTGAGTGCCAGCATGAGACGGTATCCATTCGACCGACATGACCGAGCATGGATTGCGGCGTAGCATTGACTGACTCATATATACCCCCTTCTTCTCGAGTGCGGAGTAGTTTACAAGGTCAGACTCGGTGAACGTTCATCTCGAGATCACGCCCTCTTCAACATCACCACAGACAATTTTGCAAACATGGTTGAACACCAGGAAGACCGCAAGGACCCCGGCACCGTCGACGTCCTCCCCGACAGGGACGAGGAGAAGAACCTCAACGCCGATGACCTCCTCAAGGGCGCCGAGCAGGGCAACGAGGCCGAGCACAAGCTTGGCCTCATCCAGGGTCTCAAGAAATACCCCAAGGCCTGTGCCTGGTCCTTCCTCTTCTCCTCCGCCCTGATCATGGAGGGTTTCGACAAGGCCTTCATCACTGCCTTCTTCGCCTTTCCCGCCTTTCAGAAGCGTTATGGCGAGCTCCAGAGCACGGGTGACTACCAGGTCCCTGCCAACCTCCAGGCCGCCATCGGAAACTGCGTCAACGTCGGTCAGATCATTGGTCTTTTGCTCAACGGTCTTCTGGCTGATTGGTTCGGTTACCGAATTGTCATGCTGGGCTGTCTCTTCTTGATGATGTGCTTCATCTTCCTTCAGTTCTTTGCCACCAGCATCTACATGTACCTCGGCGCTGGTCTCCTCCTCGGTGTCCCATGGGGTGTCTTCCAGACCCTCACCACGACATATGCCGCCGAGGTCACCCCCAACGTCCTCCGACCCTATCTCACCATGTTGGTGTCCATGTGCTGGAGTATCGGCTACCTCCTTGGAACCAGCACCCTCCAGGGCTTCCTCGCCATGGAGGGCCAGTGGGCTTACAGAATCCCTTTCGCCATGCAGTGGATCCTGCCCATCCCTCTGGCCATCGGCATCTACTTTGCGCCCGAGTCTCCATGGTGGCTCGCTCGAAAGGGCCGAACCGAAGATGCTGAGAAGGCCCTGCGAAAGCTTCAGTCCAAGGATGGCTCTGAGGAGGAGATTGCCAACTCCCTTTCCTTGATGAAGTACACCATCCAAATTGAGAACGAGCAGCGAACCTCCAGCACATACAAGGATCTTTTCCGCAAGAAGAACATCCGACGTACTGAGATCACTGTCCTTACATATGTCGTTCAGGAACTCTGCGTCCCGCTTGTCTCGTATGTCGTCTACTTCCTACAGCAAGCCGGTGTTCCCACCTCTGCCTCGTTCAAATTCGGCATTGGACAGTACTCCATGGCCATCGTCGGTGTCATCATTGCCTTCTTCGTCATTCCTAAGGTCGGCCGAAGGACGTTGATTATTTGCGGTACAACCTTCATGGCCTCTACCTCAATACTCATTGGTTTCTTGGGAATCCCGGACACACTCAAGAATACCAAGTTTGCCTACGCCATTGGCAGTATCCTCCTGGTCGAGTACTTTGTCTTCTTCATCACTTGCGGTCCCATTATCTACACCGTCGTCACCGAGATCCCCTCTAGCTACCTCCGAATTAAGAGTGTCGCCGTTGCCAGAGCAGCCTACAACGTCAACGTGCTCATCTATGGCCAGCTCGTCCCCCGCATGATCCAGCGTGTCGCCTGGAACTGGGGAGCCAAGTCTGGCTTCTTCTACGGTGGAATCATGTTCATCGGTCTCATCTGGGTCTTCTTCCGCCTTCCTGAGACCAAGGACCGCACTTTTGCTGAGATTGATATTCTGTTTGAGAAGAATGTCAGTGCTAGGGACTTCCGAAAGGCCAAAGTCGACTTGACTACCAAGGAGGTGACTTTTGACTAGGAGGCAAATTAAATAATGGGTTGGATCAATCCTTGATAATCTATGTTCTCATGGTTGGGCTTCTTCCACCATAACCATTGGGTAGCGGTGATGGATCCCAATCATGGAACTCTATATAGCAATCTATAATATTGCCTACACCAGAACGTTCGATGCTGCGTAGTGTTGAGCTTTGTTGTCGAATTTACAAGATAATGCTCAAGATTGAAGCCTTTATTACTCTTTCTCGACTCTCTAGTTCCACTTGGCACGCCCTTGATCAAACTCATAGCACCCCTATCCTTGCTTCCGCATGGCAGGCTATCTGCCACAGCCCTTCCAGGTTAGGCGCCGTTTCCGTTATACAAAAGCAGATTCGGGACCTCCCGTCGATCCGAGATCAAGTCCTTAGTCGCCAGTCCCAAAATTCTGGCCTTGATCTCCGCAGGGGTTCGTGGGCCCTCCAGTGCCAGCAGATACGCCACGGCTCCGGCAACATGCGGTGCTGCTTGAGACGTGCCAGATGTAGTATAAGTTGCCGTAGATGAAGTGTACCAAGCAGAGGTGATGCTCTCTCCGGGAGCAAAGAGATCCACCACCGAGCCCCAGTTGGAGGATCTCCACCGCTGATAGTTGCTGTTGCTGGCGGCGACTGTAATGGCGGCGGGGAGGTTAGCGGGTGACCAGTCAGCTGAGTCAATGTTGGAGTTGCCTGCGGCAGCGACGACTGGTACGCCGCTATCAATGACAGCCTGAACTGCATTGTTGATGATGGTTGAGCTAGGAGTGAGGAGTGACATGTTGATGACGGCCTTTCCGACACGGTTCTTGGAAAGGACGTCGCGAATGGTCCAGTCGAGGCCGCCCAAGATCCATGCGCCAGCTCCAGTATAGGTTCCAGTGACTTGAACGCCAATGATTGAAGTCTTTTTAGCAACTCCGTAGGTAACTCCACCAACAATGCCCGCGACATGAGTACCATGGCTATGATCAGTTGTCGCTCCGTTTGTGGCGTCATAGCCAAGAACAGCTCTTCCCTCAAACTCTCTATGGCTTGCAAGAATACCGGAGTCAAGAACGTAGGAAAACGTTCCAGCACCAGCGCTAGAGTCGTATCTATAGTTGGAGGAGGAAGAGGGAGGGTTGGCGTGCGAGATGGCGGACAAGGCCCAGGGAGGATTCTCCTGCGTGACTGGCGAGGCCAAGAAGACCTCTGGGTTCTTCTCTACAGCGGTGACCTACGCATACCGTGTTTAGTATTCCTTTATCGCCATATATCCCGGAAAGAACACTCACATTCGGGTTATGCTTAATCGCATCCAGCGTCTCGTCGTCAAAAGACCCGACATAGGCCGAGAAACCAGGAAACTGGAACGTCTTTTCGAGACCAGCCGGAGCATCGTCACGCTTCCCAATATTCTTGGCGTGTAATTCGGAAACCCACCGAGCATGAAGCTTCAGGTCGGAATCGGAGGACACTTCAGGTTTGAGTGCCACGATCCATTGTTCAGAGGCCGGTCCAGTGAATCCCTGAGAATTGGGAAGGGCAACGGCCAACCCAATGGCTTGAAAGACGAGGGCCAGAGATAGAAGACGGTTCATCATTTGTCAAGGCTTAGATGTTACGTGTATGTGATGAGATTCCACAATGAACGGACAATACGGTGAATAAATAGTTGCCGCTTCAGGTAGCCTACCCATCGTATCCAAAGCAGGAAGGTGTTTAAATGCGCCTGCCAAGATCTCCATCTCGCCAGTTTACAGGGGTTTCAGTCGTATCCTAGATGGAGTTGCGACAAGGATGCGGAAACAGCCTTCCCGAGTTGGTTGACTGCTCCGATAACGTCAAGATGGGGTCTTATCTCAATATTTTAAACCTTGAGCTTTGCAAACCATATCCAGGGCTGCCACAAATAGTCCCTCCGATCCTTGGAAGAGCCTTTTCCATGTTGGGTCTGACAGTTGTTAGATATGTTGGGTGTGACGGGATGGCACTATCTATCTATTTTACGCGGTTATCCCATCAAGGGCCGGGTTCCAACTATAACAAAGAACATAATATCAACACTTCATAGCATCACTATCCCGATGCTAACACCGTGGCTTATTTTTTAGCCTTTCCCCTGCATATCCTGGACGTGTCATTGATATCAACAGAAGACTCACACTTAGCTGCATCATGAAAAGACGGGATGGCAAATGGCCTATAAGTCTATGTTCGGGCCTTGCTTCTCTATCACATATATAATACAAAACTATGCTGCGGAGATGCATTCGTTCCCATTTCCGACATCGAATGATCTTTTAGCACTGAAATTTTGTCCTAATCTATGCTCATCTCACTTGTGAGCGGTGAGCGTAGGCAACCTTTGTGTCTGGTTAAATTCTCTTCCCATAAATATTATGGGTAACTAATCTGGGCTTCTGTCGCAAAATATCCTCACTATATCACAAAAAGATTTCAGACATTCATAATTGCTATTTTATCCTTCGACTTATGATTGCGGACTATTTTCTCCACGGTTATACAGCTTGCTATAATCAGTCAGCCGTCGTTATTCTTTTCCCACCTCTTTCTTCGTTCCTCGACCCGCCTGAACTGGACAGGTACCCTACATATGTGTGATTTCCGAGCACCGCGTCCGTCCCAGCTTTGCTCTGGGAAAGTAGACTAACATGTCTTATTTCTTTACTATCGTGAAACTATTAAATATAGAGATATTTAGAGAATAGTTTTGTTATATCAAGCATAACTAGATGGCGCCGTTTTCCTAGTCCAACGTGGAGCTCTCGGATGGATATCAGAGCAAGCGGTGACCCACTTTGACTGGACGAGACCAATCGGATATCACATAGTGATCTGCCCCAATCAATGAACCAATAAAATCCCTTTTAGACCCATTGGTGGAGATTAGCGCTGAAGCGGGACTTGTTAATGAGCACATGTGCCAAAGCCAAGATGTCACTCTAAGCTGTGTACCTCTTATCTACCTGCTGAGAACGCACTGGTGACAGTGAACCCCAAATCTGAATCTGAATACGATCATTCATGGGCCTAATGTTGTACTCCTGTCTTTTGCCAATATAGAAACAAGGTTTTCATGAGCTAAATAAACAGATACAAACAATACAGCATACAGTCTTGCAAGTCCCACGAAGCCATCGGGGACCATACTAACCAAATAGCACTGCCGTGAAGAACGAACCAGTGGCAATAAACAAGAACTCCAGTAATGCTGAAAAGAAATCCTTCCTCCCTCTTCAAAGTGTACACCTTCTGTCATTCCGATTCGCCATCTAGTCGCGGGCAAGTTGACGACATGCCCTTCTCGTAAGTGGGACAATGGGCATCACCTCACAGGGACCCGTTCCTCTGTTCGATCTTGTTCAACTTGGACACGATAGCCCAAATGTCGGCCCTAGCCATATCCAGTTCCTTGCGGAGCTGTTCCGTCGCCTTGTGTACGTCATCAAGATCATCATCCTTTCCCCACCACGTAGGGCACGGCCAATAAGAACTTTGTTCCACGGTTGAGTCCTCAGCCCGTCTCCGCTTAGCTGGGGCACCAGCGGTAGCCGAAGAGGCCTCGATCTTGCGCTTATTCGAGGTAGGCGCCTGTGGAATAGAAACAGCATCAGGCCCCATGAGCCAATCCCAGAGGGATTTGGACTCACTTGATTCATCCCTTTCAGGTGAGGACGTAGAACCAGTTGTCGACAGCCCGGGTGCTGGACTCCGTCCAGTAAACATTGTATCAGCAGTTCGCAAACCATTGTGGTTGGTCCATTGTTTGAGTCGACGACCTGGCTTGCTTGAAACCGTGACGGCCTCCAATCTATCAATGAGCCTGGTGCGATGATGGGCGGTATCAATGCCGGCGGCCAAAGAATAACCTCTGGCGAGCGCCACGATATTGAGGATGGCAACGACGCTGCTATCATCGTGCTGCTCGCATTTCTACATAGTTTGCGTTAGTGGAAGAGCGAGAACATATGATCTTTGTCAAGGACAAACCTTTTCAATCAATTTGAGCTTTTGGTCTATCTTTCCATGATCGAGTTGCACTTCCAGCCAGTGCACCAAAAGTTCTCTCAGTCGGACGGGATGACTGGATATTGGGGAGATCTTAGGGTCCAGGTAAGCTGCCTGGAAGTTGACGAGGTCCACATGGACAACCACCCAGTGCTTTAGCATGATGGCAAAGACAACATGCCGATGCAGATCCAGGTTTAAGATGGGGGGCATAGAAGCTCCCTCGTCGACGATGAAAAAGATCCAGCTCTCAGGCCTTTCGAAGAAGGATAGACACGAAAATATGTCTGCCTTTGAGAGTCTTTCAGTGTTGGTACGTAGATGCCCGAGAGTAGATTTCCATGGCTCGGGCACGACTCGCGGTAGGATGTCGGCCGCATTCTCCGGATAGGGTTTTCTGGCTCGTCCCAAGTTAGTCATGTTTTCGAAGCTGATTGAGTTTTGTTGAAACGTGGAATGTGTAGAAGATGTGTTGTTCTTTGAGTAGTTTGGAGATGAACAGAATGAACAACAAGAGTGAGAGAACAGACTGTGGAGGGAACCAAGTATTTAGAAGTAAATGATCAAGAAGGGTGGCTTTGGGCGTGTGATGTCTGGAACAAAGGAAGCACGGAGCCATGGCGTGGAAAATTGAGGCTTGTGCTTCTCAAAAGCGTTCTTTCAAGTCACAAATCGCATTGGTTGGTGGGTTGGCCGATCTTGGCCATGGGATTGATGCTATTCTTGTCCATCGACTCTCCCTGGGCTTTTCCTCTTTGTGCCAGTGCTCGCCTCCTTTCAGAGCCAATCTAGAACCCTGACACCACCAAGTCGCTCTCTCCGAGACTCGACAAAGCCCAAAAGGTGTGTCATTATGTGTAAAGCTCACCTGTGGAGTTGTAAACTGACTCGATTCTTCTTTTCCTTTGTAGTCTACCTAGTTTCCATCGAAAATTCTTCCCTTTAATATCTACCTTCTGAGTGGAGGGCAGCTCCTACAGAGAGTTGCAGCGAGCAACCGTGACACCTGAGACCCAACCACCCACTGTGACGGCCAAGTTGCAACCCGTCGAGGATCCTACATCGCCCTTGGGATGATCCCTCTCATCGTCATCTGAACCATCCTCACCAAACCATTCGTGCTGATAAATTTCTCGCTCGTTGATGGGGAAGCCATCCATCTCTCGCATCCACATAAATACATTCCGCGTGGCGAGCTCTGAAATGTCCATATCTGGGCCTAGCCGGCTGTAATCGACAGGAATAGCATCCGTCGGGAAACTCAAGGTTGGTGCAGGGCGAACTATCGTGGCCAAGGTCGCTGCCTTCTGGACTTCCTGCCTCCCTCCGGTACAACTCCAGGTGATCTTGGAAAACTTCAGGCCATGCCCCCCTGGGCATGCTGTGTGAAGTCGCACATCAAGATCCAGGTCATTGATTGTTGTTGAGCCCGGCGGCGGATACGGATAAATCGGGGGAATTCTGTACCTGGATACTCCCTGGGTAAGGAATGCTAATGTGAACTCGTCCCTTCGTGAGATTGAGGTAGTGGCTTCTTGCTGTTGAGGTATGGGGTTCTGCACGAAGGATAGGACAGTCCCGGTCCAGGCCGCCTCATGAAGGTCAATTCTGTTGAAGCCAAGGAGCCCTCTGAGATCCTTCAAGAAACCCTTGTGTAAGCCAGCGATGATGGCACCGAGCCACAGGAAACTTAAATGGGGGCTTCGAAGGGAGATGAGGCGAGCCAAGATATCCAGATCTCCTGCCTGTCTGGACTGAAGAACAGCGATAGTGCCTTGTAACCATGGGCCGCAGGAATTGGATAGAATACCAGGTTCGTAAAAGATGCTCCCGAGGATGGATTTAACACCATGGGCGTTGCATGATAATGTTAAAAGTCTATCAAATTGTCGAAGGTCTTGTCCCCATATTGGTCCCTCTGGCGCAGCGATTGTGCGAGTGCTGATGCTTGGTGGTGTTGCAAAGCACATGCGAGGTACCGGCAGTGAAACCTTCTGCCTGTCGAAATTGGCCAAAGGGAGCATCAGCGCTGTCGCGAAAGCCGCACGGTTTTGCTCGTCAGCAGAATGAAGTGCAGAATACTTAGCGATATACCGCACTGCTGTCTCGAAGGGTGGGCATTGTTGTAGGCTAGGCGTTGTACTTCTCGAGACACTAGACAAGCGGATAGCAGGGACTGCTGCTAATGTCGAGGACCAAGGAGACAAGAGTTTAGAGCGTCCGTGTGAAATGAAGGCTCTCCAACCCTGTCCCGGCGAGAGGACAGCCGCCCACCATCGTGCTTCATCGTCACTGACAGCTCCAAGCTCCACAATCGCTGCAGCATTTTTCTTGTCGTAGGACTGGCTGGTTACCCACTCGGCTTGACTGTCGGTATATTCAAGTGGCGATGCCTGGGGCATGATAGCGGTCCAGCGAGCTGACAGAGCATAAGCCCATGCCATAGCGAGCACTGTAATGTGATTGTTGTCATGTCGGAACCACAAGGACGGAGATACAGGTGACTTGGTCGAAACAAACAACCTAGTAGGCCAAGCGACATACGGCGTGATCTGAAAAGGCTGCTCAAAAGAGGTTAAGTCGCAAGACCCTGTCCCAGGAACCCACGTGGATGAGGCCGCTAACAATCCAGAGCCATCGAGCTCAAGTCCGACCGGAAAGTAGGGGTGCTGAGGGAAGAGATGTTCGACCTGCCAGGTGACCGGAGGAAGCTCAGGGTCTTCAGATGCCTCCTCCAATAAGGCTGACCAGGTTTTGTAGCCATGCTCGTAGACTAGCCGATACTCTTCATCGTCTAACCGCAGCGGATCAGCTGCCATCATTTAGGGTAAAATATGTCAGATGTTGTGCTGCTGTCGTTAGGTAGTGGGAAGGTGGATGAAGAGCATCCTTGTTCGACGTACATGTCAAACCGATATACCGATAATGCAGTACCGGTATGCAATTTACCGCTTAATGCAACTATACTCACTAAGAGAACATCAAGATGAGTAGAGCATCTTTACGTGTGCGTCATCCATACCAAGAGGCAGAATAGAGAACACCCAAGACTAGACACTCTCTTCAAGAGTAACCATTCCAAATTTACTTTTTACTAATTCATGTGGCTGTATAAAGAAGAGGCGCTGCGCGGCAATGGTGGGAAGAAACAGCTCGTTGTATCACACTGCGCTGCCGCCGCTAGACTATAGTTATCCTTAGTTTAGTTACCATATGAATTACGGATGCGATTAAATTACTCTAGAAGTCGAGAGAAACATCTTTGGCTTGCCTTAATGGCTGCCACCCTATGAAAGCCTCGCACATGTATGAATTGGGGAGGCGAAAGCAAGAACCCAACTCTTGCTACGCGACACACCGCCCCTATCTATTATCTGTGGAGGTATGCCTAAGGCAATACAAGTGTAAATTGCGACATCTCGTGAGCTACAGACTATCACGCATTCAACTCGTGTCCGATCAGTTGTCATCTAGATATCTTGGTGACAGACAAGGGTTGTAAGGCGCACCAATAGCTAGATTGCCCACCCCATCAGTGACTGTAACCCACCTGCATAGCTAGTGAGTAGCGTTTCATAATATCCACCAAGCAGATGGCTGTACTGCTTTTAGCCACGCTACACCTGAGTGACGGGCCGAGCCAGGATACTACAGTGGGAGTTCGGCATGTCGGGGCAAAGACCACCGAGGTCATGCGAGTCCCGGACGACGATCACAATACTTCCTATTTGGTGACACTTGTTGACGATGAAACATCTCGATATATACTAGCTCAGCATCTAGAAATGACACTATGTACATGATGATGTCCTTTTGGCAGCCTTAGAGATGAATCTTTTGCAATTCGCTTAAGCCTTGCAGACGTTCTTGGAGGCATTGCCGGTGATGCTCCAGGAAATGTTATCGGCGCAAGGAGACTCCCGAACAGAAGTGTTATCAATCTTGGCCTTGACAGAGATGCCGCTGTTGTTGGGGAACTCGCTACGAGCAGCCACGCGCACCTCTCCTCCGCCGTTGACGGTACCGTCCCGGATAGCCAAGTTATAACAGTTCTCAATCAGGATAGCGTTGTTTCCGTTGTTGGCGAGATCAATCTGCTTGATCTCGGCAGCACCGGACATGGAGACGCAGAAGATACCGCGGCCGCCTCCTCGAGAGTACACCTTATCGATGAAGACATTGGTCTTGGTGTACTGGCCGTCGGGGAGCTGCCCGTTGTTGTTGGCAAAGCGAAGAGTGGCGTAGCCGGTTCCCGTGCCGACGTTGTTGCCCTCAACGTAGCCGACCTTTGCGTTGGTAGTCTTCTGGAGAAGCAGACCACACTCGCCGCAATCGCGGGCAATGACGGACTTGATCTCCAGGCCGTCGATGTTCCAGGTTTCGACCGCGTGGCTGCCTGCACCAGTAACAGTGATAGTGTCCATGATGACATTCGTGTTGGCGGCAGCATCACGGTCGAAACGGATGCCGATACCGCCGCTGAGGTTCATGGTGATCTGGCCCAGGTTCAGGTTCTTGGTGCCCGAGAAGCGCAGACCGAAGTAGGGGTTTCCGGTCATCTTCAGGTAAGGGATCTTGACGTCGTTCTGGTTGACGACCTCGATGGCACCACGGCCGGACCTATTGGAGACGTTGATGGTGCCGCAGACCTCAAACGTCTTGCCGCTGGTGACGGTGAGAGTAGAGGCGCCGATGCTGCCAGAGGCTGAAACGACAAGGCGCTGACCACTGCTGATGCGGTCGAGAGCCGTCTGGATGGCAAGACGATAGTCGGATCCAGAGTAGACGTTGGATCCGCCGACCCTGGCGGTATAGGTGCCAGAGCCAGTGACAGTAGCTTGGGGGCTACCGTCACCACAGGCAGCGTTGACAGCACCGGCAAAAGCCAGCACCGCCGTAGCAATGGAAGACAGATGAACCATGATGTTGCCTTTTCCGAGTGAGGACTAAGAACAATGACGGCTTGGTAGTTCCCTCTACCACAGCACAATAATACGAGCGACATCCGTCCCTTTTATGCTCCGTGGTATTATGTTTTAAGGTGTCATTATAAGCTTCCTACTAGTCTCTGTCACAGCAGGGGTCCTTCCCAGAATCCTCCAACCGGAGCCGGGAAGCTCTCTTTCAAATGATCAAGGACCAGCGGTGTGGGAGGATTTGTGGCCCACAAGAGCTGCCGGAATGACCTTCTCCGAAGATGCCCCCATGCGACCCGTTTCCACCTATCACCGAGTCACGGCAATAGGGTCGTTACTCGACTCAAAATGACGCCGACGCTGAATACGGGAGGTGGAAGCGTTTGCGATGTGACTGCCGTTAGGTTATACCGGCTTGGCCAAGTCCGGGGTGCAGAATCTTAGACAGCGTGATTGAGTTTTGAGGGGAAAGTTTGTGAATGCCAGGCTCTATGGAAACAATGGGGGCAAAATCAGCTCATCTCCGGACTTTCCGGGGCCTGTCAGTTGTGTTGTTTCGTATTGACAAGCTTATTTTGATCATGGTAAGACGCCACGCCATCACCAAAGGCGGCTAGGCCAAATATCGAAGCTATTCGGGCTTTTTACCCCAGACCACCTTCATCCTGAAATAGGCGTGAATCTTACTATTGCGCATTTCACGCCGCAGCCTCGCAGCATAGATCGATACCTCCTCCTTGGACCAACCTTCCGAAGTGGCCATGTAGAGGACATAGCCTTCAGTGTCCTGCTCTAGAGTGGCCCGTGAGAATCGGCCCATCTCTTTCAGCTTCGGGTCTCTAGGCCAGTCTCCAAGAGGGACCTGTGGGATCAGGTTAGCGACACTTTGCAGTATTGGAAAGGATAAATGCCTACCTTGATGTTGAACTCTTGAATATCGACAAAACCAGCGGCCTCCATCCCCTTGCGCTGCTCCTCATCGTCCACAAGAGTGAATGACCGACCGATTTTGAGACCAGCTTGAACAAAGAGCTTCCCCCATTGAGACATGGCCGTTTTATCGGTAACGGTTCCGTCGTCACTCTCTAGCCATGGTGCTGATTCCAAGCTTTCTATGTATCCTCCTGGCTTGCAGCATCGGAAAGCTTCGCGGAACAAGGCTCTCCAGTCAACAATGCTACCAGTCAGATATCGCATGTGCACATAGTCGAGTGAATTGGACGAGAAAGTCCATTCTTGCGTGCAATCATCGATGTGGCTGGCAAATGTCAGTGATTGCGCAAACAAGACGTTCTAGGGTATACATGCAACTCTAGGTTTGGCGGCACCCAACCAGGTTGGATAGGCGATATATCGGTGCCAATCACTTTGCACCCGGGGTGCTCATCAGCAAAGTCACTGGATATGAGTTGTTAGCTGACGAACATTTAGATCAAAGAGCACGTACATAGCCCAGATACCTGTCCCGGTACCGATGTCAATTGCTTTCTGCATTGAAACAATTAACAAGATAACGATAGGAATTGAAGACTAGCTAGACTAACCTCAATGTCCTTCTTCAGTGGTGCAAGATACAACTTGTCGCCAATAGCTAGAGTGAGAAGATGGTGGCTGGCTGTGTTAGCGTCACTCAGTTCAATATGAAGAAGGCTTCGACTCACTTGATGTCCATAGACTCATTCTGCTGCTCGTCGTTGGAACCCCTTCAGTAATGTTAGTGACATACTAACAGACACACGCCACGAATCGCCGCACCAGTAATGGGCGTTCCCTCTTTCACTGTGATATGTCCGGCCGTGGATGGTTCGGTATTGGAGAACACTATCGTTTATCGATGTGGTCGACTCAGCCAACTCGTCATCATCCTGACCAGAGTCTCGGTCATCCGTGTTTACTACCTATGAGGGGTTAGTACATGAGCCCTGCATGAACCCAGGGGGTTCGCGGCACACACCGGAGGCTGGCCGATAGTCGCAGCACCCAGCTCAGTGACACCAGCAGCCTCGCTTTCAGCTGGCCTAGAGACAGGATCGGCACTACCAGACATGATTTTAGACTGAACAACAGTGATAGCAGTGACAAAGATTATATCGTGATGGCGAGGGAAATAAAGGAGGGGTTGAGGATGGCATGACAGCTTTCATGCATACCCTTGACAGGTGCGGCGCTCCGATCATTTGTCCGCCTTGTCCCCCACCAAATTGCCAATCATATACGTATACGTAAGCTAGGTTATGAGAATTGCAAAGCATCTGCGAGTTCATTGGCGGGTAGTCGTTCTTGGCAAGAGAGTGTAGTGAAGTAATAGACAGAGTTGAACGAATCCAAGATTAAGTTGGCCACTGGTAGAAAGAAATGCCCGGTGAGTGATAATATATTAATATATAATACTGCTATTGTATTTATCTCTAGAAAAGCTCAAGTATCTGCCGGATTGCAGGTCTCTGCTGCTACCGGGAGAGAAGAGAATCGCGTGGGACGAGAAAAGCCCTGCAGATTCTTAGATGCGGATAAAATGAATAGATGAGAGGCATAGACAGTATAAAAAAGAAAAGGAAAGAAAGAAAGAAAAGGCGAGAAGATGCACTGGAGAAATGTCCATTTTAGACTACTCATCTTTGAAGTAGTCTCAGCTCGGCGATGGACGAAAAGGAACACACGGACAATACATCATCATAATCATCAGTATGGATCGTCGCCATGCTATTCTCGCGACTCAAGAAGCCAAGACGCGAAAGGAACAGGTCCTGGCGACGATCAATGACTCGAAGGGATCCTGCTTCCTGGAGAAGGAATGGAGGTAGGGCCCTGAGCCAATGGCGAAGTTCGTTCTTAAACCAAGATCTGAACCTCCTAGACTTGAAAGTATTGCGAGGCCATTCGGTGAACTCTTCATCCGGGGGCATCAGCTGGGCAAGCGCACGAAGCCTGTACCAGCCATCTTCAACCGTGTTCAAGAGACGGAATCGATCTCCGTGCTCTCGGAAATGAAGAAGCACCCGCAGAGCACGACGGGAACGGTGCCTGGCAGAGACAAACTCTGATGGATGACAACTCGTTCCGCCGAAGCGTTGCAGCAACTCAATATGGAGTTGATAGTACATCTGGTGGAAATACCTGCGGCTCACTGCGGCCGAACATTCTGCGAAATGTTCTACTGTGACAGGCACTCCTTCGCCACCATCAACGTGGGGGATGACCGTGAAGAGCGAGCCCATAGTCAAAACTGTAGAAATTCCCAAGATTATTTTTGGGTTCGGCTACTGAGTAAAACGGTTGTGCCGGAGAAGATTGGACGAGAAGAACAAATTCTCAAGGCCTGTATTTATCCTCCACATTCTTCATTTTACGAAATGGAGTTCTGATTATGTATGAAGGACGAAGCCACAAACAGGTTATAAAGGCGACTGACCATGCTGGAACAGAGGAACTTCATTATAGCCATTCAGTGAGGGCTGCTCCTTGTAGTAATTATGAAGAAAAACACGGTAGAACAAAGGCTTGGCTTCAAAGGGCCGTATATCTTTATCAAACATGAACACCATCTACCTAATAACTGACTAAAACAAAGAGTCCATGCATTCCGGCACACATTGGACAGTGCTGTAAACCGCAGACGTGCAGTTACGACTGAACAAAGGCAGCCAAGAGTGGCTTCTGCTTTGCTTGAGTGGAAGGACTCTCCATCCAACTTGGTTAGTCTTGCCTCTCTGCCGGCAACAGGATAGTTACACTCGGATTGTCATATTGTGAGACACTTCATGACCTTCGGAAACCATTCTTCTTTGACCAGCCATGGTAGGTACACCTGTCATCAACGACATGGGCTCATCACCAAGGCTGACATGAACCTAACCAACTACACGATATGCATCCGCAGATGGAGCTCTCACAAAAGCTTCTTTCTGTATTTGGGTTCAAGGCGGTGGCTTGGCACAGCCTCAATGTGTCCTTTGATATTGTTATCCTGATTTAATCATTGTGATCGATGCTCGAACATGCAGGTTGGTTGAATCCTAAGCATACGACTGCGTTCGTGTTAAATCTCGTCATATGATCTCTTGGGCTAGATTATTGTATATTATTATATTGATACCAGTTATACAAACCCAATTGTATGTCTTTTGGTTCAAAACCGCCACCAACGCCTCGCAAGCCTATTCCAGCAGAAAGGATGCAACGACAGCCGCATTTTGCATTCGGCCGAAAGCATACAAGTCCATGGCCTGTTTTATGCCTTTAGATGCGGGGATGGCTGCTTCTATCGGCGGGTGAGCCTGTTGGGAAGTCTTGGGTTGCCGTTTAGAGAGGGGTTGGGGACGTACGGACTGTGGTGGAACTTATTCATCCCAGTTTGAATTTCCGGTTCACAGAGACTGCATTTGTGAGACTAAAACCGTTGAGCCTTTTTGGTTACATGGTTCTGGGATGGACAGGGGATTAGAGTCCATTCTACCTCATTGCCTCAAGTCCCTGCTCAGTCCTTTACAATTTGGCACTAGCCTCTTGGAAGGGGGCCAGAGATAGAATCTATTCGATACTCTAATATTTGATTGTATTCGGACATAAAAATAAACATTATAGGTAAAAGAGAATGGCGTTGACGTGGCCATAGAGCCTCGGCTTGGTATTAACCGTGCTTCCCACCAATTTATCCAAGACCGCTTTCTCGATGATGCATACTGTGAGATTAATGTCTAGGACAGAATATGATGATACATGGCTGTTTGGATTTGGAAAGATGATTGGACTCGACCCAGTTGAGTCCGTGTTCATACGTGAAGAATTGCAAGCCTAATCAGCCCCTTTGACCATGGCTGCCGCCCCATATGTGGGAATAGCGTCATCATCAACTAGAGTAGCACCAAGATACTCTTCATTGCCTGACTGGCGCTGCAAGATCTTTTGTAGAGAGTGGTGATGTTGACATACTGCAGGAGACGTCAAGACCACGTACGGATAGAGGAGATAGGTCTTACTTTCATTGGTTTGCATACAACTCAATCTTCCCAAAACAGGGGCAGGCCCTCGCATGAAAAACCATGCAGATGTACAGGAAAGGAGTAAATCTGATCGGTCAAGTCCGTCGACTTTCACAAGAAACTGATGGTTAAAAACTTGACAATACACCATCTACAGATATAAATCCCCTCTTACCACGGTGTCCTTCTCAATCCCCAAGCTGAACAGACATCTCATCTTGACGGCATCACTGAGGCTGTATGAGAGCATCGCTTCACTTGATCAAGACCTCCTGCCAACATCTCTGAGCCGCAACCATGCAGCTCAAACTCCTTCTCTTGGCCGCCCTGCAGGGCTTCGTTGCTGCGCAGACCACCGTCTTCAGTGAGCAGGTCTGCATCACCTCGTCTGGACGAGTCTCTGTGAGCCCTATCCGCCGTACCACCATCACCCAGACTACTGGTTTGACCTTCCGTACCACCGTCTGCCCGGCGCCTCGCACTCTTACCAATACCGTCACACCACCTTTCGCCACTACCACGTCTACGGTGAGCGTCACGTCGTTTAGGACCGTCACAGGTGTTCAGATTACTGGCACTTCAACCGATTTCGTGTCAGGTGACACTGGTGAGGCATCCATATCGTGGTTTTCTTGACTCTTCTATTAATGGTATTTCAGTTACCGTATTCAACACCGACACCGTCACCGTCACGAGCACTGCTACGTCTGTCAGCACTTCGATCGCCACCGAGACCAACACTCCGACAACAACTATACAGCCATCACCAGGCTTCACTGCTCTCTCCGAGGAGTCGGATTACGTTGCCAAGAAGAAGCGTTCAGTCGCTGGACGTATCCCACTCCTGAAGCGAGCTCCATGCACAAAAACAAAGACTAGCTCTGGCTCCAGCCCCGACTCTGGCTCCAACTCCGACTCCGGCTCCGATTCGACTCTCAACCCTGTTAGGATCGCCCGAAGGTGGTATCCTCAGTCTGTCAGATGCTTGAAGGTTGTCAGGACAGTGAGGGTTACCACCGTCAGGCCCTCGACCTGCGTCCAGACCCGTACCGTCACTGTGACGCTTGCCACTAGCACCTCGACTAGCCTCAGGACCGTCACCGCGTTTGTCCCGACCACAGTTACTGTTTCAACTGCCACCGCTGTTACTGTCACTGTCAACCCAACTGTCACCAGCCAAAGCACAGTAACCCAGGCGGTCACCTCGACCAGCACCACAACTTGTACGGCATCTTGATCTCTGTTAGATAACCCAGCTAACCATTGTTCCTTTAGCCACGGTAACCGAGAATGCCCCAACTCAAACCATCTACGCCGCATGCGCCGCAAACAATCAAGTGTCATCCGCCAACGGGGGCCATACATTCGGGGCCATCAACATCAACTCTGGTGATTCCCAGAACCAGGTCCGGAGTATCGGTGCTAATTCGGCATACCAATGCTGCGTGAACTGCCAGCAAACCGAAAACTGCATCTTCTCCTACTACGACAATGCCGGCGGTTGCGACGTCGTTGTTGGGGAGACTTGCAACCCCCAGGATAGCATGGGAACTTCTTTTGTGACAACCGAAGGCGGTTCTTTGAACTATGTTCTGAGCAACGGACCTTGTGGTCGCATTGCCAATGGCGGTGATGAGTGATCTGGTCACGCTTTGGCGATGCTTGGGGAGTGAAGGAGATGGGCTACCAAAAGACGCTCTGTTTTAATACTGTGTGCCGTATCAAGACATTTCATCTTATAATATGGTAGTCATAAGAAGAAGCTTGAAGCAGATGTTATAGCCAATGAATAGAAACAGACACTGCTCTGGTCAAGCCTTAACTCTTGTTGGAACCACTTTATACCGTGGATTCTCGTTCATGCTTAGGTTAAGGCATTTTGTGCTTATAACCCCCAACCAGAAAGTTGCTCTTGTCCCTCATCCGTAACCAACAATTCCCTAGTCATAAATCACACAGCTTAAATGAGAGGGTATCTACCATGCCATCACCAGATGTGCTCATGTGACCCAAAGCTGCCAAAGAAAGGACCCAGATTGTAGCAGAGGTCATTATAGACACCCAGTACCAGCAAGCTCATGATGGCGCAGAAGTAGACTGCCTGGATATCTGTCGTCCGCGGTTATCCCTGGATGGGATAACCGCGTACGACAGAGAGCAGTATGACAAACGTTGAGAAACGTTGACAAACGACGTCCGTGCCTAGGGGTGTCAAGCATCCGCCGTAGGAGCCTAAAGTCCTAGTTAATGCCGCTATTGTCGACCTTGACTTTGGCGATGCCGAGGATATCTCAGGGGTCGCGTGGGACCGGCCGGCAAGTTCTTCAGTCATTGATTGGTCGACATAATCGGGATAACTTCATTGGCTGGTGATGAGTGAGATGGGATATCTTGGAGACAGGCCAGGCATGAAAAGTTATACCCGTACATGGTCTAGCTGAGTCGCTCCCAGTAGGATCACATGTGCCGCTCACTTATGTCTTGCCCCAGTGGTTGCATCCAGGAACTCGCCGGCGGCAGTTTTCTCTTTATAGGGGCAGCCCCATCCTTAGCACCATGAATATCATATTGTTCATGCTCCAAGCGATATAACTCTCACTTGTCTTGTCCCCAAGTGTCCTCTTCCATTTGAAATCTTGCTGCTAACACTCTTTCCCCACCAACCCATGCCCGAATCATGGCTCCTACTTGTATGTGCTGGACTCCACACACCAACTGTCCATGTTTAGCATTGATGCTGACTTCAGGGTCAATAGCTCTGAAGCAACAGGTCAAAGACCGACTGTGTCTCACGTCTAGCTTGCCTTCTGCTAATCCCACTTCTTCCACCTGGCAGGAGCCTGCTGCCCCGATCGCCACCACTTAGTCCAAGACTCTGCCTCCAGAAACAGACATTGCTATTATTGGCTCTGGTATCACTGGTACCAGCGTTGCCCACACCCTTCTCAACCATCCTAACGGATCCAAATTGCGAGTGACCATCTTGGAGGCTCGCAATGCCTGCAGCGGAGCCACCGGCCGTAATGGCGGACATCTCGTCTCGGACACCTGTGGTCATTTTGAGCATTTGGTCACTACGTTCGGTGTCGAAGAAGCTACCAAGATGCTGCGGTTCTCCGAGGCCAATATCAAGGAGCTCAAGGCCCTGATAGGTCAACTAACCGAGTTAGAAAATGAGGCCGTTGAGTTCCGTGAAGTCATCTCCACGAGCACGCTCGGGGATAAGCCGACCTTGGAGAGCCTCAGACGTTCTCTGAAGCTGCTGCAGGATGCGGTTAGCAAGACCAAACTCGGTTATACTCTTGTGGAAGATGAAGATATCATCCATGAAGGTGATGTGGATGGAATCAGGTCGTGGAGATTGAAGCTAATACAATCCGTATCCAGAACAAGTACAAGTATCGCGACGGCATCGCCGTTTGTGAGCAGAAGGGAGCCAGCGCTCTGTGGCCTTATCGACTCGTTACTATCCTCCACAAGCATCTACTGGATGATAATCGGGACCGATTCAGCATTGAGACAAACACCCCCGTTGTATCGATATCCCATGAACAGGCACCGGGGAGTGGATTGCTGCGGGATTCAACGGCCACGGAATGGACAACTGTTGGTTGAGTGGGCAAGCGGTGGCGAGAATGGCGCTTGGAGGAGACGTGCCATCTTGGTTACCGACATCGTTCCTCATCAGCGAGGAGAGGCTGGACTCGTGCTCTTTGGATGCCGCCGTGAGTAGGATGGTGAGCATGCTCACCGAGGAGCCGTCAAAACTATAGTGGGCCTTCTTGTTACTATATTCGCTTGAAGTATTCTATCTTAAATAAGGATATGATGTATCATCTAAATCTGGGCTTCAAGTGGTGAGCGTGATATACTTTTGGAGGGCTGATTTAGCGTCTAGATTTACCAGAAGACTATACTAAATCAAGACCAACACAAGAGCAATGGATAATACAGGATCTTTTCTGATAGCCGAGGCACGTAAATCAGAATCCACACAGTCCACCACAGACGTGACGTGTTTTCCCCCGCCTCAGAACGCAGCTAATCGGACATGAAGACTCTAGCCACGAATGTAACCCTGACCCCGCAGAGCCGGTCATTTTCAGACTGGCCCAGACATCGAACAGGAAATTGGCCGGCCGGTCCTCTTGACGCTGCGAGAGCGGATAGCGACAATATGCCGGTTTATCTATCGTTCTCTGCCATCGGTACAATTTCTCGGGTTATGGCAAACGATACTTGTCAGAATCGTCGTGCATAAATTAGATGGGCCCCGTCTGTTCTCGGGCATTGAAAGATCCCCTCGATAATAACACCACGATCCCATCAACTTGATCTCTTGACGCAACCACAGCCATGACTGTCAACTCTCCACAGATTCCGCCTGCGCCCTGGGAGGCTCGAGCCGCGGAAAAGCGTGCCCGCTGTGCCGATGCCATTCCAAACTCTTGGCGCCTCCCGTCTCATATCTTGGATACCCTCAAGACACCGTTAGAGACGAGCAAAAATGACATCATCTCGCTCGATATCCCCCGTCGTTCTGGTATCCTCACAGATCTGGAGCTTGATATCACCGAGTCTTATGATACCAGAAGCTTGTTGGCGAAACTGGCTGACGGGTCCTTTACGGCCACCCAGGTAGTCACTGCATTTTCCAAGAGAGCGGCCATCGCTCAGCAGTTGGTGCGTCCGTCTATTCAAAGGATACAGCATCGCCCAACTTGCTGACTTTGATAGACCAACTGCCTCACCGAGACCTTCTTTGATCAAGCTGAATCACGGGCTCAGCAGCTAGACCAACTGCGACAGGGTGGCAAGCTTGCCGGTCCGCTTCACGGCCTTCCTGTCAGTCTCAAAGACACGTTCCATGTCATTGGTACCCAAGCCACCATAGGCTTGGTTGCCTATCTCGACGAGTTTTCTAAAACCAATGCCTCCCTTGTTGAGATTCTGCTCTCTCTAGGCGCAATCCCTTTCGTCAAGACCAATGTCTCACAAACCATGATGGTAAGTGATGACCATGCGTTTGGAAAACAGAAAGCAGAGATTGCTGACAATTCCCAGACAGCCGATTCTCATAACAACGTCTTCGGCCGCACTTTGAATCCGAGAAACACGGCTCTTGGAGCAGGCGGCTCAAGCGGTGGCGAGGGCGCCCTGATTGCTTTCCGAGGGGCGCCCATTGGAGTTGGGACTGACATTGCAGGTATGTTTGTCGTCTTTAAACCCCTTTGTTTCCATTCCCGAGTGCACACGGAGGCCAGGCATCCTTGAAGAGGCTAACATACCGCACAGGCTCAGTCCGAATACCCTCCCTTTGCTGCGGGACCTACGGCTTCAGACCAACAGTAGGACGTATCCCATATGGTGGCCAAAGAGGCTGCAGCAATCCCGGTCTCAAGTTCATCGTCGCTTGTGCTGGCCCCTTGGCCAACGACATGCAGAGTCTCGAGATCTTCACCAAGGCTGTTATCGACGCTCGACCAACCGATCTTGACTCAACGGCGATCGACGTTCCCTGGAGAAAAATTTCTGATTTCTCGGAAAAGAAGCTGAGGCTGGGTGTTCTTCCCGAAGATCCATCCTATCCTCTACATCCACCTATCAGGAATGCCGTGTTGCAAGCTGTTGCCAAGCTACGAGCTGAAGGACATATCCTCATCGACTTGGATCCCAAAGAATGCCTCGTTGCAGGCATAAACGACGTTGCCTGGGGCCTTTTTGGTTTGGATAAAACAGCCAGCCGTATCGTGGCCGATGCAGGAGAGCCGTTCATCCCTTCGAGACAGCGAATCGCTGAGGAACTGAAGAGATTGAAATCGGATTTTCTGCCAGACCTGACCGGGCTTAGCGATTTGGAGAAGCTGGCTGCAGTTAACATCAAGAGGGCCGAAGCTGTTGATCGCTGGCAAAGAGTCTGGCAAAGCCACCGTCTCGATGCTGTTATTGGGCCAGCTGCCCAAAGTACGGCGGTGCAGCATGACCTGTACGGCCTGGTGCCATATACGTGTTTCCTCAACGTATTAAACGTAAGTCACGAATACTTCTTGAAAGCTATTTCTTATGCTAACGCTTTTTAGTATCCAGCTTGCGTGATTCCATTCGGGAGCGCAAAGCCAGTCCCTGGAGAAGACTTTACACTCAACCCTGATCAAGCCGGCCCCCCTTGTGCGTTCCTCCTTTTGAGACATGGTTGTGGTGCTAATGAGTGCAGATGATGCTAAATTGACTAAGGGAGCGCCTTGCTCGATCCAAGTCTTCACGAGCTCAATGCGAGACGAAGAATGTCTTGCCATATCGACCGTCATCGACAACATGTTGAATTGCTAGATGACGGTTTTTCTTGTCTCAGTTATACAGCTGAAGCATATTCCTAATATTATACCAAGATACAACTTGCACATCATCCAAAAGCTCCCAAAAGCTCGATATACGGCCCTGTAGATGCTGTGAAAAGTCAACAGAGTAACCCACCAGGCCCGGTATCCTTGAGAGCCACATCCGTCTGTCTGCTTCCTCCGTAATCTCGAAACATGCCACCAACAATGGCAATGTGATGGACAAGATACTGTGGTTGGTTGCCGCTTGTGTCAAGTCGAGTTGTGTGAGGATAGCCGTGGCTAGGGCTAGCGCCGGAGCGATGTTTGTGCCAAAGGGATATCGTAGTCTATGTATGAGAAGCATGGCCCCTAGTCTGACAACCTGCGCCTGACAGAGCATGTGTGACACCTCGGCTGTAGTGAAGCGAGTGGCAAAGGCTTCTGGGATGTGTGGTTGCCAGGCCGTCACTGTCAGCTCGATGCGGTCAATAGCCTCCAATATGTCATGCAAGTCCTCCTGGTCGGCATGTGAGGCAGCATTGTTGAGCTCGCAAATATCGTACAAATACGGGAGCATGGGACAGAAGAGGCCAGTATATCGGTCGACGTAGTCCTCAGCTCCAGGCCGGCAGCGGAACCTCAAAGTGGGCACCGAGCCTTGCATCAGACAGTCGATTATCTCGGGCAATATGAGACACGGGATAAAGACAAGATAATCTGGATCCAGGTGCTCATCTGACTCGTACATGTCCTTGATCAAGGCGAGGGTCTGTCTGCATATTGGCGCCGCATCCGGTGGTGACGAGCGGTAGTGAGTAAAGGATATGATGAGGGCACCTAGGGCCAGACACTCGGAGACGCCATGGCTACTGCGAACTTTGTATTCGCGTAGGTTTCTTATAGCCGTAGATGCATATTTGTACTGTACTTCGGTCTTCTGTTGAGCTAGAGCCATGGCTGAGGGGTGGTCAAAGGCGAGAGCCAGGGCGAGAAAGGCATCCTTCAGTGTGTGTCGCGAGACAACAAAGTGAGAGATGAGAAGTCCACGATGCCGCTCTTTAAAACTCGGGCCTATCAGGAACACATCCATGGCCGCATCGCCAAACAGAGTGTCCTGGATCAGGCGTTGCTCAGAGCATGTGAGGTCGTTGAACAGCGGGAGACAGCGGGGAACCATGGGACCCAAGGCGGAATAGACAGATCCAGGGCTTTTCCCCTGGCTTGGTGAGTCGCCAGGCATAGACGCCCTAGTTAGTGGTGTGGCATAACGACGCGGACGGCCAGGCTTGCGGGCAGGACGATCAACCAGACACTCAAAGCCAAGGCGATGGCAGCGAGCACATGCTGGGCCCTGGCCCTGCCACCAGTGGCATCGCTCCTTGAGCGAATGACAGCGGTCACAAGCGCGGCGAGATCTGACGGGCGGCATTTTCGTATGTTGGAGAGATGATAACCAGGCCTCTCTCTGTTGCTCGTTTCTTGAGTTTGTAGAGATAAGGAGAGCTCGTCTTGACAAGGATCCATGTTTGCTTCCCCGCAAACCAAGGGCCAGCCGCTTTTCTGCTTTCGGCACGCTTATCTCTCGGTCCGGGGAACTCGGCATGTGGACACGGCCCAGTGTCCGGTATGTGTTGACTTGCCACAGGTCATGGGACATGAGCAGTTGATGCATCACAAATGGTGAGAGAAGCTGGTTCTTTTTTCTATCTCCAATATGTTGGTTACCGCCTGAGTAAAAGACTAACATCTATCAACTAACAAGGCCTTCGCCTCCATGTCTTTGGTAGTCATCCATCTTCACAATTCCAAGCCCACATTGACATGGATAGACTTGACCTGCATGTACCCCTCCAAGCCTACCTCTCCGAGTTCCCTCCCAATTCCGCTCTGCTTCATCCCTCCAAATGGGACCCGAAAGTCAGAGTCTGTAGATGAATTAACCCATACCATGCCGGCGTCCAGCCGTGTTGAGACCCTATGCGACCGCTGCATGTCTCTCGTAAACACAGACGCCGCCAAGCCAAACTCGCTGTCATTGGCCATGTTGATGGCTTCTTCTTCCCCATCAAACGACAAAATTGCAACCACGGGTCCGAATATCTCCTCGCGGTAGATCTTCATGCTTGATGAAACGTTGGAAAAGACGGTGGGCTACATGAAAAATCCCTTGTCTCCCCAGGCTTCTCCCCCAGTCTCCAACGTCGCTCCCTCCTTGACAGCACCTTTCACACGGGACAAGATCTTGTCCAGATGTTCCTTGGTGATCTGAGGACCTTGAAATGTGTCTTCATCAAAGGGATTACTGATCTTATGAGCCTCGACAAGCTCAACAAATCTCTTGATAAACTGCTTGTACACCCCTGACTGAACCAGTAGCCTTGAGTTCGCTGTGCAGATTTGTCCCTGGTTGCTCATGATTCCACAGTGCGCCCACCTCGCTGCTTGCTCAATGTCGGCGTCATTGAACACCAGAAGAGGTGACTTGCCGCCTGTTTCAAGAGTGACTTTTTTCAACGTAGTCGCTGCTGTCTGCTGGATAAGTCGACCTGTGATGGTTGACCCGGTGAATGCAATCTTGGCAACGTCTGGATGTGACACGAGCGAATGGCCGGCAGTCCTTCCATATCCGTTGATGATATTAACAACTCCAGGCGGGAATCCTGCGCGAACGACCAGATCTGCCACGTAAAGCATCGATAGAGGTGTCTGCTCGGCCGGATTCAACACGATTGTGTTTCCTGTCGCAAGAGCCGGACCCAGCTTCCACGCCGCCATCAAGACAGGATAGTTCCAAGGAATAATCTGTCCACAAACTCCAATAGTTTGTTCGACAGTATGGGCAAACTTCTTCGAGTGCATTGGGATCGTTTGGCCGTGAAGCTTATCTGCCCAGCCGGCGTAGTAGCGGATACAACCGATGGCAGCAGGAAGCTCGAGGTTGACTACCGATGTGTATGGTTTGCCAGTGTTCCATGATTCCAATGTTGCTAGAGCCTCTAGGTTCTGTTCCATCAGATCCGCAAGCCTAGTCATCATGGCTCCCCTTTCGGTGCCTGAGATGTCCCGCCATGACGGGTCATTAAGGGCTCGCTGGGCTGCTTTGACAGCGCGATTTATATCGTCCGCGTTTGCCGCATCCACTTGACAGATTTCTGTCTCGTTGCTACATTGCATCAGTTTAAAGAAACTTCGGTGCCTGTCTTTCCATTCTCGCAGGGTCACTCACGTAGGATCGATGGGTCTCAAGATCTCCCTACCGGTTGACGAGACAAACTCATTGTTGATAAAGAGTCCCCGGCTGAGTGATATCTGCCGGTCATTGGGTGCTATGAGATTCAGCTGAAAAGTTGATCCGGGCATTTCAAAAAACAGCCTGTTGGTGGACTATCGGTATGGGATTGCGAGTGGGCAGGACAACAGCGATAAGTACCTTTGTATGTCCATGCCACGTTTGGTGCTTTCCTTGTTCCTGACTGTATAGGTACGTAGAACTCGGCACCACAATACGAGTCTGGTCGCCTTGGAGCCATGCACAAGAGTCACGGCTGGAGTTGCCTGATGATGCCTAGTCCCATTTCCAATACTTGCATGAAATTGGCCGGTCTGGATGTCCAAGCAAGTGGGTCCGTCCGGAGGGTTAACCGGCGAGTTTTTACGTCAGAGCCGGCAAGACTCTCCGATCCTTTATGTTTGGCAGAGATCCTTGTCACTACTTGATCCTTGAACCATTGTGTCTGCCGATCATCTTCCCGGACGGCATGGTTCTCGGCCGGATCCCAGATCCACTCCGACGGAGCGCCCATTATCCGAGTACCTTGGGCTTGCATGGTCAGACCAGGCTAGAGTTGTCATAGAACCATGGCGAATGCTTATTCCAACGGCGAGGATTATTTGCTAGATAATGACTTATCAAAATTTTGAAGAGGGTGGATGAGACCACCTACAAGCGGCATAGAATGGGCACTTTGAATGGAAGCCAGCGGTGACAGACTACAAGACTAGGTACGGAATAGCCACCTGGTGCTAACAAAGGGACTTGAATAGAAATAAATCGATCAATTGGGCTCACAGAAGATTCGATGCACTGCATAGATGACACTGTTATACCCTATTATGAAGCCTCAGGTTAGTCTTCACGCTCAGGAGAAACCAACGACATGCTAGAGAGGGTTGAATCTCTAATACAGTCTCGCAACAACCACACCAGCCACCACGCCGACCATACCAAGAGAACCTGTCTGTCGACAGCCAGGAGAATCGCCCTCTGTGCTGGTGGCCTCGCTCTATGCGTTGGTTCCTGTACTGGTTTCCTCGTTCTGTGTGCTGGTTTCGCGGCTCTTTTTTCCTTCCTTGTCCCCTTGAGTACTCTTGCCCGCAGTTTCAGTCGTGTTCTTGTCATCATCTTCAGTGATCTTTGCAGCAATCTTGCTGCACACATTTGGGCCAACAGGCACAATCTCTCCCACCCTAGGCTCCTCGCTACACGCAGTCCAAATCTTCTTGTACTTTGGGATATTCTCGCTTTGCCAGCTCATCCAACTCGACGCCCACTCTGAGAAGAGTGAAGCTGAGGAGCCGGTGACGACAGGGAGTTGACAAGGGTGCTGAGTGTTGTGATACTCTCCGATCGCAAAGGAGATGGCAATGTCAGATATGGCCTCGCCTGGTGCGGGTCCGCCAGTCATCTTGGCTATGACAGACGATAAAACACGTTGACATGGGGTCTGGTAAGGCGAGAAAGGACCTGAGGGTCGCTCGGCGGTGGTTGGAGTTTGAGCGACGACCTGCAGGAGGCCGTTGGCGATGATGAGAAAGAGTTGAGTGATGTGCATGGTGGGTGTATTGCAAAACTAAGATCAATGATGAGTTTTGAGACATCTCCACTGGGCAAATATGTCTGGTTTTATCCTAAGCTGGACCCTCGATCATCCCTTGGCATCCTGAGGAGTCAAGACGGGGGCCTCGTGTTCAACATCACGGCCAAGACCAAAGACTCGTCAATCAGGAAAAATCATGCACATTTCACCACAATAACAGCCTCAGTATCTCAGAAGTGGTCGAGGGTCGCTCATTGCCTGCCCAATAGTTAGAGCCTTGGCATGAGATCGGTTCCAGGGTGTGGAGGCGCAGCAGTCGCAACGTGCATTGCTAAGCCCCGTTCTCAGTTGAAAGCAATACCAACGACTCACCATGATTCGATTGATAGAGTTCCATGTGCCTTCTGACTTCTTGATGTGCTGGACAATGTTTTGCCCGATTGAGGGGAAAGGGGGCGGTGCTTCAACAAGGCCGCGGACGTGTGACCGACAATCCCTTTGGCAAAAAGCTTGTCCTGTTTCTGGAAATCACCGAGATGGGGAAACAACAAATTGATCCTCTGTGAATTAAATTTGTATGCAGACCGGCCTACGTACTAAAACATGCTCGTGTTGAAAATGAGGCAATGGACGAAGAGAGTGTACGGAAAATGTGGGTGGACTTATGTGGCATAGAATGGCTTCTGTTCATGTTATGCTCTATGCACGCAAGGTCGGCAATTACTAACAACGGAACAGATAGCTACTTGAACAATTAGTGTGCCGCCTGCGCATTTACTGCTCCCCTCCTAGTAAAAGGAATCATAGGCCCTACTCTAGACACGAAGCCAAGACGTAGAGTGATGTCAGTGGATGCCTCTACTACCGGGATTCTAGTTACCGACAAGGGCAAGGGCGAGCTAAATTGGACGTCCATCAAGATGATCTGACATGCCACTGCTCAAGGCCTCCATCAGACGATAAGTTAGCTGCGCACTTCATCGTTAGGAGCCGGTAGAACAATGTCAGAGTTGCAAGGTAAAATAATACCAAGTTCAATGGCCACTTTGTGAGCACAAAATATACGGAAAGCACCGTACCAGTGATGTTTAGCATGCGGTAGAACTCGAGGCGTACCTTTTCACGCTCTTTAGAGAGTATGCATAGAGTTGGGCCAGTTGCAGATACTGTCAACTTAAACTGAAGTTCACTCAAAGTCAAACCCTTCTCTGCCACCCCCAACCAACCTTCTATCAGTATTAAGCCGATGGAAGCTTCTAGAGATTCTTACTACGAATGAATACTTCACAGTACACAGGAATACTCCTTTGTTGCTGTACATGGCCGACACAGGAACTCTTCTCCTGTTGATCAGGACACCTCGCCTCTCATCCGGACAGTGCGAAATATCTCAACAGAAATTCGTTCCTTTTTCTTTCAGTATTTAGATCCAGTGCTCTCCCCCGGTGCTTCATCGACTTTTGCTACCATTTCAGCCTTGACCTCCATCCCTGACGTGCGTTACGAAACACCTCACAACCACGCTCTCCCCCAAAGCCATTGTAGGATATTTACGACCTAAAATTCAGCACATCACACATCATGCATTTGAAAGGTCTTTTTCCGACAGTCCTTGTCCTCACAACTGCAACCATGACCTTCGCCAGCCCTTGCTATAAAAAGGGGAAGAACAAGATTGAGCCATTCAATCTCCCCGGCGAGTGTGGCATCGATGCCTGGTGGGACGCGGCGAAGCACCAATGCATCTGCAAAGGAACGGGCGCCATCTGGAACGCAAGAAAGAGAAGATGTGACTGCATCAATCCCGACGCCGAATGGATCAAGGGCATGTCGACGTGCAAATGCCGCAGTCGTCAGAGGGACTTTAACAAGAAGGGCGAGTGCGTGTGCATCACCAACCCCATGTCGCTTTGGTACCAGGACTTTGGGTGGTTGAATGATTGTCCGGTGAGTAACCCTGAGCTATATCAAGATGAGATGTCCCAAAGAGTTGTAAATTCCATCTCGCTGAAGGACAGGAAGGGGATAATGATGAATACTGACATGGAATCAGAAACCTCAATTGGACCCGAACACAACTTACGCCTGGCCTGAATAAACCCTCGAACCAACTAGATACAGTGTGTCATGTGCACACAGATGGGAATTAATTGGAAACTATCTAGTCTGTTTCAAACTTGGCCTCGCTTTCATTCGTGTTCACTCCTTCATCCTTTACTCGAGTTGCTTTACATATCACTCTGCCCCAAGATATAAAACCGGCTACTCCCCCAGTCACCGACAAAATAGAGGCCCTTTGATATCTGCACAAGCTCAGAGCGAAACATTTATCACTCATCAGCACCGTACCGCCTGAGCCGACCAGTCGTTGAGCCGCATGTACCATATAGGCTTGTTGATGGCGCAGCCGACGACACAAGAGAGGCCAATGTCCACAAGTTCCCACTCCACCGTCATCACCAAGACAAAGGCCAGCTCCGCCCAAGAAGCAGAGTTCGCTCTCAGAGACCTCATGTGCCCCGTGTCTTGCCGTGGACCTGCATCTCAAGGCTCTCAGTCGTTCTCAGGATGCCGATCGTCAACAGTTGATCGGCTTCCGTAGCTCAGTTGGTTAGAGCGTCGTACTAATACTTCATCCGAGTGTCACGTGATGCGAAGGTCTCAGGTTCA
>RZGM01000110.1:0-103229 GCA_027886205.1 Fusarium piperis | reverse complement strand
GTAGCTCAGTTGGTTAGAGCGTCGTACTAATACTTCATCCGAGTGTCACGTGATGCGAAGGTCTCAGGTTCAAGCCCTGGCGGGAGCATCGCTCTCAAACGCCCATCAACGGTCTTTTTTGCATTTTTTGCAGTTATTTACATATTATTTTGGTCTTGTAGGATGCTAGTGTGATGTTAAGTGATGTTGTTCTGTGTGGGTGCATATTGCTCGTAATTGTCCTTGTAAAGCTCATACGCATAGCAAATGTTTGTGCTGGGAAGGTATATCACGAGACGTCATCTATCTGCACCTATTGAGGTGGGTGCGCATGCTCACAATAAATCCTTAGCTCGCAACTTGATTTTTAATCCTCAATGGCATACTAACTACAAGACCAACGTCAAACCGGCGGACGACAGAATGTCGAACTGTCAAAGGGAGCGTTACCCTACACGACGAGAGAAGACCAATGCCGGAGCAACCACCCTAGAGCTAGCCTCAACAACATCAAGCTGCTCCTCGACTTCAGGCGCTGTGGGAGACGCAATGGCTCCCTTTTTGAAATAACCAAGCAATTTCTCATCGATTGATAGCTCTCATACTTCGGGACCAGGAGCCCAGCACTTGGTCGCAACTCAGCCTCGTCCCTATCACATACGACCATACCTACTGGAGAATTCGGGATCCCGTCCGCTCTCCCATAGACAAGCCAGTAAGGGGCAGATTAGTAGTTGGGTCGGTGACGACCAGCGAATCCCTGCTGTTGTATGTTTTCCTTTTTGCTGTCTCTCTTTTTCCTGTAGTCATCGGTGCCAGGATTCTGCAGCTGGGTCTTCCTTTGTTCACTAACGTCACCTTGATATGTCCAGCCTGTTTTGTGTACTGACATATTGGACAGGCCTTTGCTTCAATGCACTCCGAACGGTCCCTTTGTCCCATGGGTGACAATGACAACATCCTAGAACACGTCAGTGAACCAAGAAACTGCTGACTACCGAACAAGGCCAGGTTTTGGTATATACTTTGCATGCCTGCCGCCTTGACTTGGTTACTAATACCTCAACAACCACTTGATTCTTCACTAGTAACTCTGAAAACAACCCATAAACCTCTTTGAACGCCTTCACGCCCTTGAAAGACTCGAGCAACATGTCGTCTCCTGACCCAAACCAGGCAGAATCGTGGGCTCTTAACCCACAACACAGGACCTTGGCGAAGTGCATTGGAGCTTGGACCAAGAGAAGCAATGTCAGCGATCCTGACAGCGGTACTGAAACTAACAATGAGACTATCATTGACAACGCTGCTAGCACAGATGACCCCCAATGCGTTATGGTTATCGATGAAAAGTTGTACTGTCGGGAAAAAAGCGGACGCACCTATCCCATGGAGACCATGCCAGAGGTGCTCAAACAATGGCTGAAGGACGAGTGCCGGGATGCATTGAAGAAGGAGGAATGGATCACATGCTTGATGGAGGTCCCGTTGGACCCGAATTGGTTCGGTAGCGGGGGCCTGCCACCTTACAGTGGCCTTACATCCCTAGAGTTGGAGTCCGCAGCTGCAAGATCCCGTTATGAGCTGAATCAAATTTATCCGCATATGGAAGAAACCAAGTTAGAGAGAAACAAAAAGTTGGAAGAGGCACTAATGGCCGACTTCTTCTATGGGAAAGCCAAGAAAATGGTTGAGTGGCACACCATGGTCATCCAGAAGTCTCTCGAGCGGTACACCATGGCCATCCAGGAGCAGGAAGACCAGCCTTGAGTACGAGTGTCGTGAAAGCAGTATTTGCGGCGAGGCCAGCCACGACTTGTAATCAACGAAGCGGTGCCTCCTGTCCGCTATCTAGGTTGAATATAATAGCCGATTTGCATTGTGTTCTCCCCAAACAAAATTGTGCGTCATGTATAGGCTTTGGGAAAGTGATGTTGCCAACCTCGAATCGGATTTAAACACAGCCACGTTCTTTTCCCCTACTATTCACTGCCCATCCTAAAAGCAATACTATCTATATAAACCTAGTCTTTTTTCACTCTCAGCGACTATCAATTTGACCCTAAAGCTCATGGTACGCACTCTCGCTTACCAGCTCCAGCACTACTACCCTTATATACATTGGCAGGCGCCAAGTAGCATAGGAAGATTCTGAGGCTTTTATACTAGCTGTGAGGTGTGCAATCTCACCTGGGTTGTCAACTTATCTACTGTTTACCCCCGGATGACCATCTTCGGCTTTTTGAATACAAACAGGTCGCTCGTGACTATGAGCCATCTCCTCGCCAACTACCTGTCTATGCTCGGATCTCACTCTCATCTTTGATTCAATACTGTCACCGAAACAGGCCACGTCAAATTCACTGATGGTCTCGGCTTTGAAGGCCTAGTACTATGCTCAGCAATCATTATCATGTCTGGCCAGAAGCCTCGAGCGAAACCATTTTACCTGCAAACCAGAATAAATCCCAGACAGCAATAAACATGTCAGGTATCTAGGACCACGCGAGTCTTTCCGACTTATTCTGCTATCTAACATTCTTTTTATCTAGGGCAGTCAGAGATGATATTCACAGGGATTCATTCTTGACAAGGAGGCAAACATCTCTGTTGCATCGTGTCCATTCTCACTCCTTTATCAACCTGAAATTTCCTCTGCCAACATCACGTCTCTTTAGCCGTGTAGTACTGAGATCCCAGACGGTTATAGATCTTAAACTCCCGTGGATTAACAAACATTGGTTCTGTGGCAGCAAGGTACTCCTTGTAATAATCTTTGGGAATTTGGACCTAGGAAGGATGTTAGCAGCACACGGTAGGCACAAGGCTAGTGTCAAACATTTAAAAGCCAATCAACAGTCTCGCTCCTGGAAATGTGTTAGCGATATGATGCATCTTCAAATCCAGACGTTCCCACCAGTTCTCAACCCAGTGCAGGGTGCCTGGATCTTCAGGCGACTGATAAACTTCAAAAAAGGTGCATTCCGGTTCTGCGACTACCTTGTCATAGACTGGCTTGAAATGCTCCAAGAACTTGGACGCGTTCTCGGGGTCGATGTAGACAGTGACGTGAAGGCTGATTCCTCGGTCCGATGCCATGATGGAGAGACTTAAGGCGATGCTTGACAAGTACCAGGAATGACAAGGGCAGGTTCTCCCTCAAATATATAGGACATCAGTCATCCCTCAAACACATGCGAGTCGTTTCCGTCGGTTGATGCTATGGTGCTTGATAATCGTGTTGCATTATTAAGCGTCAGAATGCAAGGGGGCATTCCTCCACGAAAACTGACTGGTAATATTATTCATTGTCCATTGGCTAAACATCTAAAGAACGCACAAGCGATGGGCCTAATGATAGGAAAACTTGCTTAGTCTTCGGCCTGCAAGGTGCTTGTTGGCGAACTCGGCTGACAGCTAGCACATAGAAATAGGGGTCGCTAGACTCAGTGGAGCTAAAGGATCTTACGGAATACCACCCCAGGCTTACTTTGTCTCTCGGAGTATTCTTCCAAACTCCGGTCCAAATATCCCTCATCTACCACTGGCAACCTGTCGTCAGCAAAGGCGGCCCCTAGGCTGACTTGTGCCACCGAGCGTGCACAATCGGGGATAAAAGGCGTCTTACTGGGTGCAAGGTTAGTCATGGCATATGGTGGCCTGTTTGTCACAAAGCGCTGATGAACCTCGGGCACAGTATCATCCAGTTTCTAACCGATCCCATTCCCTGTGACCGCTTGCGGCTGACACACAGGGCTCGCTCCTGGTGCTGAGGGCCCAGGGCTTGGCGTGGGCGTTATGCGGTAAAGACCGTGGTTTACAACTCTGTGTGCACATTATGTGACTGGGTCTTGGGCTCTGTGAAGAGGGTGAATGGTAAGCGAGATAAAACTTCGTGGTTATTCATACCTCGACATACCGCTTACTAGGCTACCGTTTTCATAATGATAATAGGGACGAAAATCACTGACAACAGATTCTATGATCCCAGGAGCAGTGTCCATGGCCATCTAGCCTTCACAAATGTGACAGGGCCGAAGTTCTCGCCTTTGACTCTGCGGTCAGTTTCATACGCCCTAGACACGGTTGCTTCTGAGCTGACGCACCCCTTTGGAATACTGGCCGCAAAATTGCGTGAGGCATCCGCTACTACCCGATGACTGGATCTTCCCTTCCGCTGAGCAACCCCAGGATCTAGTGACTCTCAGCTGTCTAGAACAAATGTGCAAGTCGACTTGCTAGTGCTGCCAAGGGATCACTATTGCTGTACGTATTGTACGTACCGTTATCACCTGAGGGCCTGCGCCATTATAGACCAGCCATTTCTGCCAACATGAAACTTGAATTTTTCTTTGTTAAATCAGAGGATCTACATCTAGTAAAGACTTGGCCTCTGATGAGCTCGACTTTGACATGACCAAAAGCTGTATGCGACGAGGGTCCCTTTAGCTCCCGTAATGCGACAATGGTGCGAGGATCCTACAACCAGTCAGTAGGATCATGAATAAAGGCCTTCGGAATAAGCCTCAATATTCCCAAAGTTACATAACAAGCAATCGTGCGCATTGTTGCGAGTAATTTAATGCTGCCCCATTGCCCTCGGCTCGCTTTGTCAAAAGCCTCAGAAGTCTCTCTTTTTGATACCATAGCGATTTCAACTGCGAAAAGCTTTCGCATATCGGTGTGACGAGTCCCGTACTGCTGAAAGTGGCCGGTAGAGCAATGACAGTGTTGAAAGTCCGCCCGAGTGGCCATTTGGGTAGAGGCTTGTCGTTGGATTTGCGAAGGACAAGGACTCACGCGACGAAATAACCAGAGCTGACAATACACCAAAAGATCTCGAAGTACCAGCCAGACAGCTTGCTTTCCCATCTGGCTGCAGACCCTTTATCTGTTGCTAAGATAGGTGCTATGTTGATTACATCTGATGTCTCTTATCCCTGGCTGCCTCATTCGAAGAATCATGTCTTCAAGCCCCCGTCCTCCTCAATGACATGCTCTGGCTTGTAGGGGCCAGTTTGTGTTAGTGATAAACCTCGACATCAAAAGCCAAGAGAAGCCAAGTATTTGCCAATTTTCTGGGTGCAAGGATACACGAGCCAAATTATCTACTTTTGACTTCACCTCGTCGAGCGTTATTAGGCAACAGGCACGAAAGGGTTGTAATAGCGATCAAACGGTTAACGCAGGCATGTTTCAATACACATAACACTATCGGGGTCGCACTGTAGCTAAGCCTAGCACCATGAAAATCTGGAGAGAAGAGGCGTGCAGACGGCCCTTTCCCTCTTGGACATACGAGATGACGATTGTAGAGTACTTCAGTGATGGCTGGCGGGGATAGCGGATACGATAGCCACAACTTCAATGCATGTGCTGAATCCTCGGTGATGATGGAAGCGGCAGCGATGGCTTAGCCTCAAATGTACTGTCGAGGTCAAAGCTCCAACCGTGACAGTTGCAGTGGCGCAAACGCTAGAAAGCCACTATTTGGGGAGGTTGGCACGTGGCTCGTTCTTTCAAAGAAGCTGGACCTGAATGACACTGGTGCCCAGCCGGCTACAGATGCCGTCAGTCCTGGTTAACCTCAGAGAATGGTTGATCGGTGGCTTCGAATCGAAGGCCAACATCCACGGGTCAAGGGTGATTCCAAAGCGAGGGTGGTGTCGCGTCAATCAGCCTCATGACCCCGCGCGATGCGAGGATGCCTCCTTCACACCATCTCAACAACCTGGAACCCGGGTCTTTGTCGATCCGGGTGCTGTGATAGGATACGATAGCTTGTCACCGCATTCGTTTTTCAACGACGCTCAAAGTCTAGAATCCGCGTCACGCCAGACTGGTCCTGGTGCAGAAGCCTAGACGTACTGATCTACAGCGAAAAGAGCATCGTGATTTGCCGAGTTCCTGTTCTCATGGACGGAACTTTCCACCACCTGCCCGAACCAAGACTTGAGAAAGTTGTGGCTGCTGTCACTGGGCAGGTCTTTATTGGACTGTCCAGCCAAGGTTGCAGTGCTTCGTGCGTCTTGGCTCAGCAGAAGCTTGGCATTATCAAGTGGCTAAAAGGAAGCAATTCGCTTTGGCGATTTGCCTGTGAATCCGTCGCTTACCCCGGGAGAGAGCTGTTGTACCCCGCCGCTAGTCTGGTCGCCTGTTGGCCATATGACATGCCGTCTGCAACACTACGAGGGAATATCTTGGGCAAACATCTCGTTATCACACATGGTCAGTATCAAGTCCATCTCACTCCACGCGAATACTCGGTTTGCTAATCCCTCTCAGCCCATTTCATGAGTGTCATCAGCTTCCCAAAAAGGTGGTTGTTCACAAGGGCCTTCGCTTCATGGCTCCCATCTTATGGCAGACTTTACCTGGCTCATCACCCAGGGAAATTACCGCTGTGGTATCGAGGGACGTGAGAGACATGACCGAGGTGGAGTCGGCGACCGGCACAGACGCCATCGTCGTCGCCGTGTTCCTCAGCATCGCCATCTACAACTTCATCGAGCTCAACTTTATCATCCTTGCGACATTCAAACGAAAGGCAGGCCTCTACTTTTGGAGCTTCATCGTAGCAACATGGGGCATACCACCTTACTCTATCGGATTTCTGCTCAAAAATTTCCTACCAAACACCAGCAGCTACGTTTACGTCACGCTGATAGTGGTCGGGTGGTGGCCTTTGGTGACAGGACAGTCCATGGTGCTGTACTCGCGGTTGCATCTTGTTTTACGAAAGCCAGCCTGGTTGAAAGCGGTTCTGATTATGATCATTGTTACTGCCGTCATTTGCTATGTCCCAACTACCATTATGGTCTACGGCGCCAATTCTTCAAACCCGGGCCCCTTCGTCACGCCGTACTCGATATATGAGAAGATCCAGGTCACCATCTTCTTCATCCAAGAGATGATAATATCTGGGCTTTATATTTATTCGACCACCAAGATATTACGGATCGACGCCGTCACAGGGAGGAACGAATCTCGCAACGTTATGCGACACCTCATCGCAGTGAGCGTCATCGTCGTCATTCTCGATATTACCATCCTCGCATTTGAATACGCAAACCTCTACTACCTACAAACAAGCTACAAGGCTCTGGCCTACAGCGTCAAGCTAAAGATCGAGTTCAGCATTCTCAACCGACTGATAGTCGTCACCCAAGGTCGCAAGTGCAGCTCATGCACCCAGAGCACGGAATGCAGCGGTGGGATGCACAGTAGTCGCAGACAGAGCGATGGGGGGAGGCCTTTCCAGCCTCGACATGGATCACGCTCTGCAATAAGACCGGGATTTGGTTCCAGAGATAATAGTGGACGCAGTGACCGCCCTGGCAACAAAGATGGCAGTCAGGCGTGAGACTTGGGGCAGCGGAGCTCAGCATTGTGGATTCTTAGCATCATGTCGGTTTTAATTAATACAGGAGGATTAGCATGTGGGAATGCACTCCACGCGAATAGGCATGTCGTCTAAGGTAGTCGTGGTCCAAACTTTCAAGCAATATATAGATCTTTCACCAATAGCTTTGAACTGCTGAAGCGTCCCTGTACAAGACATGTACCAGCAGCAACCACGGACGAAAGACTGCACGAGGATCCAGGAACGAAGGACGCGAGGCAAGCCACACGATGGCGACGATGCCATCATCCCGGGGGGCGGGGCTGACTCCCCTCACGTCTCAACGTCATTTCTACATCACGTCGTAAACCCTCTCCCCTTGACGTCGACCAGAAGCATCTCCTCACGAAAAGCAGACCCTTCGCTTTCTTCTCTTCCTTGAAATACCTACACAATCTTTTTATTTCCTGCATAAACGCCTAAATCTTGATCAACAACATGTCTATGCACCGAGCTTCCATCAGCGTGGTCCGCACCTGCATCCGGCCCGGGATCGGAGCGGCCCCACTTCGCCGATTCCAGCTCCGGCAGCAATCCACCGTCAGCAGCGACGGCGACATCGGTGGCCTCGGAGGCCAGCAGGCGCCACCGCCCGGCCGCGGTGGTCGGGACTTTATTAAGCAAAACTGGTACTACCTTTGTCATGTTGAATCTGACATTTACTGAGTGATCTTGATACAGGGTTCGACTTGGAGGTGCCGCTCTGATCATTGCCATCGGCGTGTCGTACATGTCGTCTCCACCAAAGAAGACCGAGTCTAGAGACGTCAAAGCTGCCAATTCCACCGAGATTGGCATGCAGTCGCCAACCAAATAAGGACCGTGGCCACAGTGGTCGTGGACAAGGAGTGAGGAGACTTGGCTGTCTGTCAGACTGAACGAGACGAGTGGTGGCGAGGGTGTTTATCATATGACGATCGCTATTATATCGTCGTCTTCAATAATGAAGGGTTAAAAGTCTCGTTCTTTGGGTTTTAATAATTCGGGGGATAATAAAGGCCCGTCTCGATTGTATGTAGGTAATCAGACTGCTGAAATTGCAAACAAGCCGGAGATGATACGTCAGGGTAGCTATGACCTTTACAAGTATTGTTGATCACTGTGAAATTGTGAATCCTCGGTATCTCCATCAGGACTATCGGTGACCAAGAAGGCCGATGTCCGTCCCATCCCGAAGTGGCAACCAGGGGCAATGCCACAAAGACAGGGAAGGGTGACATGTTGAAAAAACGCTCAAGGTTATTATTGGTGGACGAATTGATGCAGCGATCTGCGGAAACAGATCGTCATCGAGGGCTTTATTGCCGGGGTGGAAGAATAATCCCCGTCCTTTGGATGCAACACGACTGTTGCAACAGGTTCTCCAAAGAACACACATGTCCTCCGAGCTACTAGCGTGCTCTTTTCCCTGTTTTCGGCATATATGAATCCAGTTATGCTTAAATTAAGCATCGGAGCAAACATCCTGAAAGATCCCCTGTCAGACGTCACACCAACCTGAACTCCGTGTTTCAGTTCATCAACCTCAAACTACCCAATCTGTTGATTGGAGGAACCAATATGAGATATCCAATGGCATTGGGAATTGCGTAGACTCTATGTTTCGTCCTGGTCGATGTGGATCGGAGAATTTGATGTTTCCTAGACTAACACTGTGATCAGCGACATAGTGGAGGTGAAGGATTGGGTCCCCCCAAAGGAGCCCTTGAAAGCACAATAGGGGTAACAGATTTAGAGGAAGTGCCATATATAAAAGTCCAAAAGAGCGCTCATTACTGAGAAGGGTCACAGCACAGCCTCTCGCAAGAGCATTCTTCACAATCCACCAAAATGTCCTCTCTTCGTCAATCTCTCGTCACCTTAGCCTTGGCCATGCCCATCGCCCTGGCATGTGTCGCCAAGAACTCGATCCCCGACGCCACCGAGACCATCTCCAACAACGAGCCCATTGAGGTTGCCGCTGGCGAAGTGTTCGACGGCGAGGGAGCCCGCTACGACCGTGGAACTGGAGCCTGCAAGAACCAGCAAGAAGGAGGCAAGTAATCCAACCCCATGGAATGCACTATGATCTAACAGTCATAATTTTAGGCCAGGCTGACACTGTCTTCATCCTCCGCGAGGGCGCCACTCTCCGCAATGTCATCATTGGTCCCGATCAGCACGAGGGTGTCTACTGCATTGGTGGAGGCTGCACCATCGAGAACGTGTGGTTCGAAGATGTCTGCGAGGATGCCATCTCCATCGTACGTATACCCTTACAAACCTTGTGACTCTTTAGCAGTACTAACCCAAAGTGTAGAAGGAGGATGCTGCTGGCACAACCACCAACATCATTGGAGGAGGTGCTTTCCACGCCGCGGACAAGGTGATCCAACACAACGGCTGTGGAGCTGTCAGCATCAAGGATGTGAGTAGAACGCAAACTTCCCGTTTCGTCTTGAGCTAACCAAACCAGTTCTACGCCGAGGACTATGGCAAGGTCTACCGTGCCTGCGGAACTGTAAGTATCCCCAATTCCGAAGCGTCAACAGCCTTCTGACGGAGTGATAGTGTGATGCGTGCAAGCGCGATGTCCGTGTTGAGGGCGTCTCGGCTTACGGTGGCGGAGAGGTTGTGGGCATCAACGTCGAGACTGGAGACACTGCTGAGCTCGTCAATGTCTGCACTGACGCCAAGACGCCTTGCCAACTCTACGATGGACCTGGCTCCAAGGCTGGCGAGTGCTAAGCTGTGACGCTGTGCGAAATGTGCTCTTTGTTGTCTTTCTACAATATGAGGTCGATGAATTTGCCGTTCACCAAAAAACATGTACTACCCTCCTTCAGCCACTTCTTTCTATGATATCAATTCCATCACAACTTAACTTTCTTCACGCTGCTTATTCTCCTTCTCATCTTACCTGCATAATTCCTCTTGCCACTCAACAGCCCAGAACTGCAGCCCAAAACTGGCTCTGCCGCTACGCCCTTGACCAGCCGCTTGTCGACTCAAGCTTGCGCCCAGTTCTTCTATGCATCCCTCAATTGGCTCGTACTCTGACCCAGCCGCCCGCAGGCGGCCCGCACCGGGCTCAAGGAGGCTGGGGATTCCGGAAAGGGACAGTCATCTGCAGCCACATTGCCAAGATAGTTCTCTTCTCTCTGGCCTTGAGAGATTCATTCTGCAGCACATGCCTCGCCCGTCGTCATGCATTCTACCTGGTAGCTTTACTTAGGTACCTACTTTCTAAGGGTATCAAGGTACAAGAGTTAGGCGATCAACTCCCTACAGTCAGACTCTCCTATTGCACACAATATTCATCATATTTGCTGTCTCTGTATCGCTGGTTTCTACAATAGTTCACGGATCTTTCATAACCAGAGTGTGTTTGTAGGCTATCGCGTCGAAGAAATCAACACTTAGCGGCCTCTCCGATCTAGAATGGTTCAAAGAGGTGAGGCTCTGGACGCTTTGGGAGAAGCCAGAGCTTTATGTTCGATTCCATTGTCGGGAGGCCTGAGTAAGACGGATATCTCGTGACCAGAGAGGGAGGAACAATTTTCGACGCGATTTTTGACGCGTCAACCGAGCACGAAAGGGTAATCTCGTGGTCGTGTGTGTGCACAAGACATCTACCCTACATCCCGCAATTGTTTTCGCTCATTAAGTGTTTAATGCTTGGAATTTGAGAGTTGGTTGAATTTTTTAGGTAAATTTAAAGACTGACGCTTGCTATAAGCGGTAATTATAAGACACTGAACATAGGAGGTTTCTGTGGTCCGTCATGACCCTCTTGATACCATTTTTCGACTCTCCTAACACATAAGCAGGAAGCAACAAAAGTCTGCACTTATAAACTGTTAGGTCAGACCATTTCCTAGCGAGACTTTCCCAGGACCAGTTCGCGTCTATAATGCTCTTCTTGATCCCCTATCTATCCGTCTGGGCGTATTTTGCTTCCTCTGAGAACGAGCTTCCTTTTTGAACCAATGTCCGAATCGGGATGTGCCGCACGTGACATCCCTCTTTTCGCTCACACGTTGTCAGCCAGAGTAAGAAATCCGCCATTAGCGGTACGACAATAGGACCGTATGGGTATCTATAAGTAGCGCATTTTTTAGTGAGAACGCGATGAGCATGACTCACACTGAGACTCCATTGACCTTCCAAAGATTTCGCCCTGCTGAGCCATCCCAAGACGCATTCGAGATGAGGCGTCCTACCAACCCCGGAAACCAACCAATCAGAAACACGCCTCTATGGCTCAGTGGTAGAGCGTATCACTAGTAAACACCTGAAGAGGTCATGATAAGGTCCCAGGTTCGATCCCTGGTGGAGGCAGTTTGCTCAGTAGTCCCAAGGTGGGACCTTCACTTTTTGCTCTGTGTCCACATTGTCTCCCCAGTCGTGCCATCGTCTCATGATTGGCCCTGGCCTTTTGAGTAGTTGTGTCTCTTAGTGCTTTCTACTAGTTTATCTGAAAGCATACATCCCACAACAGTTGCGGGTCAGCATCGAAGCACATTGCGATCGAAGTTGCATAGCGCCGGAGAACGATATAAACTCTGATTTGTAGGACTCGTGTTACAAGGCACAAGCTGTTGGGTTGTTCGTCAGGTTACACAGGCTCCCTGTATCACTAACCCCCGAAGCTAAAGTAGACTTCAAGTTTTGGCCTTGGTCATGATCTTTCGACAAGGAGATTTACATGGAAGCTCGCCAACCTGCGTTTTTTCTTACAACACGTTTGCCGCACGATACAGGGTGGAGCTAGCCTGGAACCGTCAAAAGCAAATACATGTCTGAGAGCCAATAGCTTGCAGATTCAACAAGAAAACCTTTAGCTGGACAAGGCCGTTTGGCTGGAATTTCCGTATTTTTCACTTCACACCACCATAAAGCGTGTTTCTGGATCATGTTTCCGGGGCCATGATATGTCTTGGCCTTTGAGGCCACAACTTCGAGCGCCCAGGTGTGCGTGTACCAATTTGATCAGGCCACTCGACAATGGGACTTCTTTCCACTCAAAGACGAAGCCTGGAGTGCAAGGAGGTGTCCTGGGAGTCACAAGGCTCAATATCCAACTAGAAAAAGCCCACACGTGCCCAAACAGACAAAGCTGGAATGTGCAAACCCCAAAACAGTCAAGACAACAAGACTACTCCGTAGGCGTGGCGCTTTCACCACCAACGAACAACTACTGATGCATGATGACTAAAAACAGCAAGGGTTGGTTATTCCCCTCAATCCCCAACCCCGCTATCCGTTCCGTCGGATCTTGCATTCTGCAACCCTCTTCCCGTTTGATACAGTCTTGAACATGTCCAGCCCACCTCAAGGGGTGACGACCCCTCCTGAGGGGCCGAGAAGCACTGGTTCGCGGGTCAAGTCGCCGTCCAAGTCACCGTCGGCTTCTCCGCCGCGGCAAGATGAGCTGATTCCCGCTGATGATGTGGATGTGAGCTATATCCTGCTTTCGTCCACGGAGTGCGACTTACGGTTTATAGGATGATCCTGATGGCGATCTTGACTCTTCTCTTGGCTCTGATGCGTAAGGAAAAGTATAAATCGCTACATGTGATTGGTACTGATGGATTTTGTAGTGAGAGTTCAACCGCCTCTGTTTCAGCTAGTCTCCTCGAGTACCGCCAAAGTCAAGGACGCACCTATCACAGTGATAAGTTTGCATCAAATTACTTCTTCCCGAATGACGACCAACAACTTGAGTCTATGGATATGACGTGCGGCTTCAAATGGATCGATCCTGGTGAAGTGAGACTGACCTGAGTGCACAGCCACCACTACTTGACGCTTCTCCTAAATGATGACCTATTCCTTGCACCCTTAAAGGCGGACAAACTTCAGGTATTGCATCTCTCATGAAACTCTCGACAGTCAAATAGTATTTAACCTAGCCGGCGATTTGATAGAACGTCCTTGATGTTGGTACAGGGACTGGTGAGTTACCAGCTACTCTCACAGAATGTCTGCTGACGATAACCTCTAGGCATCTGGGCCATGTAAGAAAGCTAAGGGAAGCTACAAGTATATCTGCTAATCAACTCTAGCGAATTTGCGGATCGCTATCCCAACGCCGAAGTCACCGGCACCGACCTCTCCCCTTGCCAACCGACATGGGTCCCCCCCAACGTTCGCTTCGAAATTGACGATGCCACCCAGCCCTGGACCTGGAATGAGAATAACTTTGATTTCATTCATCTTAGATACCTCTTCGGCGCCATAAAAGACTGGGGTGCTTTGTTCAAGGAGGCATATCGCTGCGCTACCCCTGGAGGCTGGGTGCAAACCGTCGAGGCCGATATCGAATTCCGCAGTGATGACGACACGATCAAACTAGAACCTGCGTTTGACACCTATCACAAGCTTTTTAGAGAGGGCGGCAAGGCCTTGGGAAGCTCTTTCTTTGTGCACGAAGAGCAGACAAAGGCGTTTCAAGAGGCTGGGTTTGAAGACGTCAAGATTATTGACATCAAGGTTGGTTTCTTTCGGCCTTGGTGAATTAGGCTGACCTTATATTTTTTAGTTCCCCTGCGGAGGATGGCCCAAAGACCCAAAGCTTGCCGAGGTTGGACGATTTGTCCAGCTCACATTTGAGAATGACGTTGATGGTACAAACCCCCCTTGCTTGAGTCGAATAGGCTTCTCACAAATGACACAGGCTACACTACCATGATGTGGCACGACGTTCTCAAATGGCCCAAAGATGATTACCAGCTGTTCCTCATGGGCCTGCGCAAGGCTGTGCGGAACCCCAAGGTTCACAGTTATCTAGTCGCGCGTTACATATACGGACGCAAGCCTGAACATGGACAGGCAGCATGAGGTGTGATTTTACAAGCAACAATGACTCTCAGAAATCTTGTATTTTTTTTCATGTTCTAGATCTTACGTATAATGCCCAGTCCCTTTGTTGTTTCTGTGGAGGGTGTGTTGGCTAGTCTCGTTTCCCGGTCTCTTGATAAAAGACGGATCAAGATATCGGAGTCTTCATTTTGCGTCAAATTTTGTCTCCTAAGTTGATAGCGTCATGTACCTTCATATAATCGCAACTGGTGTTATTGTACATGTGCTTGTACGGTCTTAAGCAACACCCGTGATGGCCTATCGGTTGTTATTGCGAGCTATCTGTAGCACCCCCTCCATGTTTTAGGGCCTAGGTTGAGGTTGAGATGACAGGTGTTAAAGATGGAACGAATAAAGTGATTACGGGTCCGACGTGTAAGCTCATTGGAGCACATAGATAGTGATCCTGTCAAGGGCCCAAGTCACGGAACTTGAGGTACAACGAGGAAGACGGAGAAATTCGGAGCTGTCGGCACGGGGGAGTGGGCCTTCTGCCTGCCTGATGCAATTGTTAGGGATTAGTATGTGAAATCGGGTTCCGTAGACCCTCTAGCTAGTACACACTCCCCTCGAAGGGAGGCCTGCCGGGGGACCTTTGTACCTCATCATCAATTTACCGTTCCTTGACATGAGTTGCATACTGTGGCCTTGACAGATCCTGTGTAGCATTAGGCGCGGATGCCGGCTCGTCCCTGAATATCACGGATATACGGCTTGGAAGTATGGGGAGATAGATTAAGCGATGGCGGGGTAAACTAGCCGGAATAAGCAATGATAGCCTTGGAGTCCATCCGATGAGACATCCGACTTCAAGTGCCGACGTGGTATTCGGGTGGTATTCGGGTGGATGGACCCGAAGGTGCACTGGTAGCACATACTGATAAATCATCGTTGCCTTGAGGCAGTCATGCCTAGTCTCCCCGAGCTCTATTCTTACTGCGGGACGAACATGAAGTGTGTTTATTGATACGCTGGCTTCAATGACTGAGTGAGCCATGGCAGTTACGAGATATACCAAAGATCTAATGAGAGAACGGAAGCATCCTAAACACCGCAGTATTCTCCGGGAATGGCTCAGACGGTATGTCAATCAGCTCCGGCTGCAGGAAATGTGCCAGCTCACCTTCTTCAGCGTCAACTTGCGGCGCCGACCATCCATCCCCAAGCCAAGCCAATCTGTTTCCTTCTTTGCCAGCCCCGTCTTCGTTGTACACGTAGTCGAAGTCCTCCCAACGGGGCGAACGGAGTGTCTCCATGGCGTGCAACGCACTGCCTGGCCATACACCCGTGATGCGGTCACCTCTGCCGCCCTTGTTCTTGTACCAGCTGCTGCAGTTGTCAAGATACACTGTTCCCCTGAAGTACTTGTCGATGACCTGCGAGAAGTCCCTGACTCGTGCTGCTTTTGGCTCCATGCTCGAGATGCCTTCCTTCTGAAGTTTTCGTATACACTTGACGATGTAATCCCCAGTCCTTTCGATCATGGTCGTGAGAGGGCCGGTGCCAATTGCTGCATTCGGGCCCAGCATCATAAAATAGTTGGGGAAACCATCTGTGGCGAGGGAGAGGTAAGTCTCTGCGTAAGGCTCGAACCGTTTCTGCATCGTCTGGCCATCCCTACCGATCACTGGGAATGGCGGAGGCGCAGATGTTTGAAAGCCAGTTGCGCAGACCAGGATATCGAGCTTCTTTTCCTCTGAGTTTTGCAAGACCAACCCCGTATCTGTGGCTCTGACGATGGGTGTGTTGATGAATTCAACATTGTCTTCAGTGAGGGCTTCGAGATATCCGGGGCCAGGTGTCAGTCTTCTACAAGCCACGCCAAAGTCTGGTAACAGTGACTCAAAGATGTGCGGTTTTTTCGCCAGTTTCTTTTGCATGAGATCAATCAACTCCTCTCGTGCAAGCTTCTGCATCTCGGAGCCCTTGATGGTGAGAGAGTGAGCCGAGTTGCCATCTCTCTCAATAGCAGTTCGAAAGTTGAGGTAATACTGGGGGTCCGTTGCAAATTTGTTCCTTTGCTCGGGAGAGACTGTATAATATCAGTCTTCTCTTCACCCAGGACCTCGGATGTTTGACGACTTACACACGCTATCTTCGATTCCAAGACTCTTCATGACCGGGTCGCCAATCGGCTTGGCGATCCATGCTCTGCTTCGAACAAAACAGCTGAGGGTGGTTCCCGGTAATTTCTGCAACTTGGGAATGATCTGGATCGAACTGCTCCCACCGCCGATTATGCCGATTCTCTTATTCTCCAAGTTGACACTAGGGACAAAGAGTCAGTATACATTGGACCGTGATTGTCTGACTGAGCATACCTCTCATCCCAAGCTGCAGAATGCATGACCGGGATGTTCATATCCTGAAGCCCTGGGATATCAGGCCAGGACCTCTCGTTCAGATTGCCCCGGGCACTGATAACGACATCTGCCCTATCCTCCAAAGTCTCACCACTCTGCAGGTTCTTGACAGTGACATGCCTTGTATCATGTTAGCCATGGCAACACAAGGGTTGGTACGTCTATATTACCACTGGGACGCCTTCTCATCCCATGTTGCGTCAAGCACCTTGTGCGAGGTTTTGATGAAGCGGTCTACCGAATATCGCTTCGTGACGGACTCGAGATATTGTAGAATCTCTGGTCCCGGGGCACGAGACTGGCTCCAATCAGGATTAGGTGCGAATGTGTACTGATATGAGTGCGCTACAGCTATCAGAAAGGACCATCATCCACACGCAAATGCTTCTTACATGGTATATCACAGGCGCAGCCCGGGTACCGATTTTCATACCATGTCCCTCCAATCCCAGAGTTCTTCTCATATATCGTCAACTTGACATTGCGTAGTCGTTCAGGTATTCGAATGCCGCAGTAGATTCCAGAAAAACCAGCGCCAATAATGATGACACTCATGGGGCGGAAGTTCTCTACGACTTGGGGCTTGGGAGAGACATTGGATCCTGGGGAGCTTTGAGGAGTTGCAAAGCCGTTCAGAGCAGTGTGTGCTGTCAGGGTTGAGGCCTGTGGCGGAATTGAGACACGAGTCATGGTTGTTCGAGTGGTGTTGGGGAGTTGGAAAATGGTGACGACGGAATATGAAACTGGAGTAGCAGAAGATGCAATGTGTTCAACTAGACTGCGAGACACAAGGGTGTATATAGCTTTGGGGAATGTCTGTTGACCGCCGTGTTTTGCTTCCTTTCGCTTCCATTGAGCCGGAGGTACCATGGATGTCTTATCTTCATGTTCTAGAACGCACTACCCGAGCCGTATGCAGGGACTCCAAGCCGTATCCGAGACAGGGCGGGGGATGAGGGGTCAAGGTGCTTCCCTGTCTTGGCCAACGGGAACAATAGCTATGCAATAGGAGCATACACGCTTAACTCGGGTAAGAAGGAGGCAACTGAGGGGTACGCGTCGTTGCGTATTGTAGGACAACTCGGAACCTGACTGCGGCAACACGTAATACTTTGTAATACTCTTTGAAACTTGGTCCGCTTAATCGGCATGCTGTTTGGGATTAGTGCTGGGCGCTGTTCTGAATTAAACTTTGCATAGCGTACTTTGCATCTTGATAGACTTTCAGGCTCGGCTATTATGTTCGGATGTTGAAGTCGAATGGAGTAATACATGTCATTTGCTTTGCAAGGAGGCACAACCACTTGACTCTCCATATGACCTGAACGAAAGCTCATGAGACAGTACACGTGCATGGCATACTCGAGTTGGTATATTAACTATCTCCTTCATTAAGAGTATGTGAGCCAGCCGTGCCAGGCATTCCTCATCCTCTCCGCTCTATCCACGGTGAGATATGCCGAGTTGGCCAGTCTCACCTGCAGCTGCTTGAACTTGGCTGTAGACGCGCCCTTCTCAAACAACATGTCCAACTCGAGATAAGAAAGACCCTTTGTTTCTGGTAACCGAAACCAACAGTAAATAAGACAAAGAAAAGCTGTCCCGGCATACACAAAGCATGATTTCCCCTCCACGTCCCAGGCTGTCGGGTTCAGCATCTGCGGCGCTATGACATTGTTGATGATGGTGAAGAGGTTGTAAATGATTCTCGCGAGGGCGATGGTCTTGACTCTTAGGCGAGTAGATGGGAGCTCGGCGACAATGACGTAGCATGTTGGACCAATAGTGAGGTTGTATGCGAACGTCGTTGCAATCAGGATGGAGCCGAGAGACCAATTCAACGCCTTGTGGCCTTCCAAAACAACGGCTAGAATGCCACCTAGAGTCAGAAGGCTGGCTGAGACTGCGAGGCCTGTGAGGTAGAGCTTGCGGCGCCCGATATGGGATAGAAGGAACCAAGAGATAATGCCTCCTACCAGAGCCATTCCATACATTCCAGTGGCAAGACTGAAAGACTTTGATGAATCAAAGCCAGCTGCCTCAAGGAAGTAAGGTGCATAGCCCGTCAGGGTCCATCCGCATAGTGCTTGACATGACCACACCATGCATGAGATTTCAGTTCGACGTAGGTTAGCACCTTTGAACAAGTCGGCGTAACTTGCACCACCATAGTTGAGTTTACGCTCAACTTTGTTAGTGTGCTCCATCACAGCAATTGTATCGTCAATGTCGAGATTTGACCGCTTGGTCAGACGTTGAAGGGCATGTCGTGCCTCAACCTTTCTCTCACGTCGAATCAACCACCCTAGTAGACATGTTAGCGTCTATTTAGACTCGGGATAGAGGATGACTTACATGGACTCTCAGGAGCAAAGCAAATGCCAATGAGTAGCGGGATGGCCCAAGCCCACTGAAGAGCAAAGGGGACTCTATAGGACCACTCGGAGCTGTTGTGGATCAAGGCACGGAGGATGCCAGTGCCGAGGAGTTGGCCGATGACCCAACACATGTTGACGTTACTTAGAAGACAGGCACGGATGATGGATGGGACGACCTCGGCGGCGTATGTTGCTGCCAGGGTTTGAATGACGCCCCAGGAGATGCCTATATGATGAGCTGTTAGTTATGGTTACACTCTTGCAATGCGAGTGAAGGAGGGACCAAGAGAGATAAGCAAACGGAGCAAAGAAACAAAAAAAAAGAAACCTCAACATACCACAAAGTGCCTGAGAGATGAGCAAGACGGTAATGTTGTGGGCAAAGAATGCTGGAAACACGGCCACGAGCAGCCACAGAAGACTGATCATCATCATCTTCTTGTAGCCAATCTTGTAAGTGACCCATCCATGCACAAACAGGCCAATAACCTCGCAGCCGACGGCGGCATTCTGCAAGCCCATCTGCCAAAGAGGCGAGATCTCATAGATAGGACCCTTGGGTGTCTCAGACAGTTCTCCATAGCGACGTCGGAAGGAAGGAAAGGCTATGAAGCCTGCAATCAGTGACTTGTCGTAGCCTTCCATGACCACAGTGAGGAAGAGTAGTAATGACCACCCGATGGCTTTGGGGTACTGTCTGCAGCAGTTGATCAAGGTCATTTCCTTCTCAGCATTCAAACCCCGTTGAATCTTCCTCCCCGTATCGTCGGAGCTGTGGGATGCACGAGGGATCCATAGTACATCCCTGGCGTTGCCTGGCAGTTCCTCTGGAAAGGTAAAGGTAGGCTCAGGTTCTTGAACATGCGAGACATGGATGTCGGTCTGGATGATTACCGACTTGGAGTTTACGGGAAGCAGGCCTATGTCGTCCTTGCTGCTGTTCCCCGAGGTGTCATTCGACTTGGAAAACATGGTGAATAAAAAAGAAAGATAAGGAGCGGAATGCCTTTCGGCGGTTCATGAGATCGACAGTCCCAGCGTCAACTAGACCAGGTTAATGCTGCTCCAGACATAATGATATATACAGTCGACCCTTTACAGTGGCATGTCTGTCTGCCTCGGCTGGGTATTCTCCTCGAGACTGGGGTAATTAGCCATGCACCCCAGGTTCAGCTTTCCGGCCGTTCCTCGGCGGCACACGTTTTGATGGCCAAGGTGGATACAGACGTCTTTGGGTGTCATGCGAGGAGCATGTCGGGCTTTTGCCTTGTTTGGTTTGGGTCGTTGGACTCGTCTGTGTTCTATTCCTTTTATGAAAGGACCTGTGGTTGTTCCATGCTGTGGCTTTCCGAGTTACTGGAACAGGGCATGGGTGGTGAACTGTTGATCGAGATTGGACCATCATACGATGGATGTCAGATGAGTACCGGAGACATGGTCTAGAAGTATTACGATTTTAAAAGCACGAGACTTGGTGCGTGCCCTCTTGAGCTGGCCATCAGCCAAGACATTGAAGACGTATACTACACCACCAATAACGATCTTTTACATGATAATGCAACCATATTAATATTCATCAAGCATCAAATCACCTGAATATTCACCATCATCCGCATGAAAGCAGGCCGTTTCCTGTCTTTCAGCTCCTTGACTACCTTACTCTTTCGGACAACGACCGAGTCAGCCACCTCAATAGATCAAGTAACTATTACTCACGAAACAACAAAGCGTCGTCGAAATAAAGGTCATGAGGCGTTGAAGAATTTTTATCACAGCATCAAACCATTATGAGTCTTCCGCAGCCGACTTTAACCGTTTCCACCTTCTCCTGAAGCTAATCCCCCCACAACAATTCCCCATGGAGAAAGGTTGATTAGCGTCCTGACCCCCTATTATTCATAGCGCAAGTCTCGAGGACGGCGGGTGATGATGGCACGCGATCCGTACAAGGCTGGTCACCAATGAGAAGCTTTACCGGCGCGGATGCAAACGGGCGCTAGAAGACGTTGTCGTGTGTCAAGTTTCGCCGAGAGAAGGCCTAGCGAGTAAATAGTTGGGGAACTCGAGCTCGATTTGGGGACTTGCGTGGTAAGGCTGGGCAATCACAGGCTGTAGCTCTGGCTGGTAGGGATCTTGACTATCGGCCCTTTCCTCAGCCCCTGCGTCTCGTCAACCCACACCAGTCATCAAACTAGACTTTTTTTGATAGTGGCAGCCAGGGTTGGGTCGGGTTCTAGATCCGAGCAGGCCGAGGCTGATGGGAGGAAGCATCTGACATGAATGAGCAGATTGATTTGAGTGTGATGTCTGTAGCCATCTATGCGTGACACTCGGTAGGAGAGATCTTGGCGCTGCTCTCCTGGCTCAAGATATAGATAATAGGCCCGGTTCCATAGTTTGATACACGGCAAGAAAAAAAATCTTGGTGGGCTCGGTTATGCTTCTGCTTCCATTCCTGCATCCACCCATCGAGGTTAACCTGGGTAGCGTCTTTGGGCATCCGGGGCCCCGCGTGAATGGGAGTAAAAGGGCCGATATCTGGGAGTTGATGGCATCAAGCGAAATAATATTGCGTCTACTACTTCATTGCCTCAAGGCAAAAGAGTGACCAGTTGGTGATATGGTGGGAAAGGTGCAGGATGGCGATATGCAAAGCGAAGGAGACTGCGAGTATTATCACATATCACGCCGCACTCTCGCCCAACGGGCCGAAACTGAAAAGGAAGCCGTCGGGAGTCACTACTTTCTTCAGAGGACACACTTACAGTAGCAGAAGCCACAGCCGCCCGCGCAATCCTGGCTTCAAACTCAATAATGTTCAACACCGAATTCAAAACAGTTATGGCTGTCACCATGGGGGTCAAAATAAACAGGATGTGATGTTTTACGGTATTAGACTTTAATACCGTCATGTATTTGTAACTGTGCCTTTTGCTAATATGGCTGGTGACCCCTTTGGAGTCGTCATGGATGATAACAACAACAGTTCAAAACAGGAGGCCAGGCAACACCCCAACAAAAACCGCTTCACATTACGCAACGTCGCAAGCAGCAGGCAATAGACTTTTCAGCACTGCCCCATACGCGTAAGTCCAAGGTAAACAGCCTGGCCTCTTGTCACATGCCCATCTCATAAGACGGTTATAAAAGGCCGCCTTCTTCCCTCACTTTCGCATTTCTCTTCTTCTATCCTCTTCATTCGAGTGCAAGGGCATTAACCTGCCCTATGAAGTTTGACACTGAGGGAGGCACATGCTGGTTGAGATCTATCTTTCGACCATTGCTTCTCACTTCGCCCGGTGGGGGAATTTTTGAACAATGTTCCTTGTTTCATTGCGTTCTGTCTTTTCAAGGCGGCCGTGAAGAAGCTGATTAGAATGTACTGGCGCCTGGGAGATGGAGATGTAGTCAGGTACTCTCAATTTGCAAACGTGTTCGTTCTTTAAGGTGGGAAGGGGGCCCCAAAGACCAAGTTGTAGAGCGATCTGAGGGAAAAGGGCCATGAATGAAGGACAAAACTTCGATGACTGCCCTTTCGTGAATCATCCGGGCTTTCACTGCTTTCTTCGTGCCCTCACCACGCAGGAATGTCTTGATCACGTGTACTAGACAGTTGTTCAAGGTCACATAAGGCTACTCGTAGCTTCTTGGTGATTAACGCAGCTCATTTAGGCACGTAAGGACAGTGACGCTATGCCTTTTTAACTTTATGCAGTCAACCAATTCTTTACTCTATTTCTACTATAATACAGTCATTTCTTAAGTAAGCGTTTTTAAATATCGGCTGGAGCAGAGCATTTCTCGGGGCTCAGCTCCTCCATTGTCTCGAAGTTATCCCACTAATCATTGAGGATCTTGGCGACAAGCTCCGTCATCTCCTTGTCACAAGCCTTGATGTCAGTATTGGTCTTTACCAGAGTTCGCATCATCTTCTCCCTATCTGGGAGAGTCAGGTTTGCAGGCGCTAATCCGTTGGCTCCGTAGAGGGCCAACTTGTGGATGGTTCGCTTCTTCTTTAGTCTCTCGGACTCTTGCATGGCCTCGGTGAGTCGCTCGCTGGCGGCGATAGTATCCTGGCTAGGCATTTAGTTAGCTTGTTCTTTGTTTATGGGGTAAGGTGAGATTTAGCGTTGTTGATGAGAGAAGTTTTTTTCTGGATGTTGATTGACTGTTTATGTTCGTGATGATGAATTCTCTTGATCTGGGGGTCACTGTCGCTTTAGTAGTCGCCGAGTTGCTTGGCCCTTGCATTCGCTTTCTAGGGCCTTTTCTTTCCCCATTGATTCTCTTTCGCCGATGTTGTGGTGATCCATGTCTTTGTTGGCGAACGGCTCTTGCAAACCTGTCCACACTTTTATTCTGCCCATCACGGGGCCCTTGTCTAAACAATGACTTTGGATTGGAAGCCCTGGATACAGTCATCTTCATGCTTCAAACCGTTCTTGTTCAGTTGTATTCTTCCAGATGTTCCATCCATGCAGTGGCCTGCAATCTTGAGATGACGGCACGTGAACAGGCCCAAATGTCCGATACCACAGCCTGCCTTATCTCTCAGCCTGGACTCGGGCGGCGTCCATTCTGAACCAAAGCTCAGGTTGTGCAGCTTGGCACTGCCAAGCATCTTATTCAGCAAAGAGTGCCAAGTCAGCCGCTGGATTCTCTCGGCTGAGCTGAACTTGATCTCCAATCCATTCAAGAACCCAACAATGGAGTGGCTCTCGGCATGGCTTACCGGCACCAAAACCGCCCTGTGTCCCTCATGTAGCCGTCAGCTTGGGCCAGCCGACTGGAAAGACGACTGGAACTGGGTCACGGCATTTGAAAGAATCGACCAAGCCTTGGCACTCGGCTGCCTGAGATGCACCTTCACCGTCAACTGCTTAAAGGCCTGTCCAGCAACGGCGAGCATCGATTATTCCTTCATTGCACGAGCAAAGGCTTGGAAGATGCACAACTTCATTTTTGTTCTTGTCAAGGACGAAGGTTCCGAGACTGGATTGCGCAGCATCGATCTAGAGCTTTTTTCACCTCAAGGTGCGTCCATATGGCCTCTTGGACAGACCAGTTCTGATTGGTGGTTAGAAGGCAACACTCTAGATATCTTGCAGGTCTCGACCGTACGAAAGCCTCTCATAGGAGACACGTCGTCGGTGGAGTCCTTTGCAATGATTGCTTCCTGGATAGACGAGTGCTCACAGGCGCACCCAGAGTGCGTACAGACGGAAAAAGAAACTCGCGAGAAGAGGATGTACCCAGCACGACTTCTTGACTTGACTGACGGGAGAGTGGTGCTTCGTGAGTGCATCCAGCCGGATCGATACGTCTGTTTGAGCCACTGTTGGGGTAAAACCGCACACAAGGCCCTGACAACAAAGAAGACCTTTAAAGACCATCTCGTCTCCATTGATTGGGACTGTCTCACGCAAACCTTCCAAGACGCCATCACCATTTGTCGTCGCTTGGAAATTCCCTTTCTCTGGATCGATTCTCTGTGCATCATTCAAGACTGCCATGAGGACTGGAAACGCGAGGCCGCTCTCATGGGGAGCATATACGAATCTGCCTTCCTGACCATCGCTGCAACAAAGGCCAGTGATAGCTCTGGAGGCTGCTTCTCTAAAGCCAATCCGGCGTTCCTTGGATCTCCAGTGCCTGGATGCCCTGGATGGATGGTGAGAGAACAACCGACCAAATTTCCCGCAACATGGTTTGACCTCGATAACGAATCTTCTGGATTTCCACTTCTAAGCCGGGCATGGGTGTACCAGGAGATGCGGCTCTCTCGACGCGTCTTGCACTTTTGCTCAGCCGAGGTCATGTGGGAATGTCGCTCTGCCAGGAAGTCCGAGAGTGGCATCAGCAACGAGTACAGGGACTCTGAAGAACCGGCTTTTTACCCAGGGATATCCAAGATTGAGGCCGGAAAGTACGCCCGTCTCGACTACACCAGCCTCTGGCGGCAGACCGTTAGGGAGTTCTCACGGCTCAACATCACTTTTCAAACTGACAAGCTACCTGCCATGGCCGCCCTCGCAGAGCGCATGGCTGGGATGAGGGCGGGCGACGACGCGTATCTAGCTGGGCTCTGGCATAAGACACTCGCTCAAGATCTTCTCTGGAGGCGCCTTGTCAAGGACGACAATAAACCGCATCGCGATTACTCCGCCTGTCGCTGCGAACCATCTTGCCAATCACAACCCAGCGGCGTGCCAACCTGGTCCTGGGCCTCTACCTCCTGTGCTGTAGCATGGGATAATGGATACACCTTATTAGCTTCCTTTAGTATCAAGCATGTGTACTACGAGGCCGCTGAACCGAGATACCTTGGGGGCTGCTCGACAGCTAGGATTGAGATTGAAAGCCCAGTTGTGAGGGTGGAGCAAATGAAGAGTGCTTCCCTTGGATTATGTCACATCACAGGTCTTGCAAGTTACCAAGCCAACCGTGCTAGTCGACAGGATGCGCAGGGATCAAGCTGCCAGTTTGCTGTGAGCCGGTACGTGCCCGACAGAGCCCCAGATACCATCAACAGAGAGGTATACACCGACATGCTCTTCATCCCGATAGCTCACCCCGAGTCGGAGTGGCATCTGGACATTATCGGCTTGCACGTGGGGAAGAGGCGTGGCCATTACAACTATGAACGGCTCGGTTGGTTCGGCATGGAGCATGGAGAATATTTCAAGCATTCTAATCGGGGATTGGTGACCAAATATGGATGGCCGTACGGGCATGGTGAAGGGGAAAAGAGACCGGACAAGGAACCTTTCACCAGGGAACTGTTAGATGTGCTGTTGGATATGCCTAAGGAGGTTATCACGCTTGTTTGAAGAGGTTTACTCCGCTTTCCTTTTTGGACTTGGTTGAGTTCGCTTCACGATATCCGGTCGCCCCGCCGACGATGATCTTCATGATGGCGGGCATATGCAGTAGGACGCCCGCTGAGGGGTTGACGATGCAGAGAAGCGAGTTTGATGGAGGTTGCAGCAATGCCAAGTTGTCAAGGCTCCACTATAGGTGCTACTGAAGGATCATGAAGCTTGTCAGGTGTGACTATAGTCTGTTTATTCTTGATGTGGCTAGCCATTAACTCGTGTTATCTTTTCTTGCCCACGAGAACAAAGACATGCATGCATAATGTTACTCAGTCCTCCTGCTTACCAGAGTCAAATCAAATCCTGACTCTTTGTTGTCCATGTCTCCGGGACCACAGTTTGTGAAGGCCTCACTCACGGTGGGCCTTGTGGAGCTTCTTGTGCTGCAGCTGGCCGAACTGACTCACGCAAGCGTCTGGGCAAGGCGGACAGTTGGTTATCGACTTCCACCATGAAGGCGGCATATCACTATTGTCTTGCCAAACCGCATTAATTCAGTATCAGCCAGAGGAGTGAACTGTGATGTGAACCGAAAGGGGCCTCTTATGCAGCTTATCAGCCATATTTTGGTTTTACCTGTGGTCCGCACACGCTGCAAGTCGGTTACACAGGATAGAAATGTTTGTGTAACGTTAATGTAAAACTTTTCCGCCTGCAGAACAGAGTGGCAAACAATGCCAGCAAATGTGAGGCTCTTCTGACTCAACACGAGCCAATTGGACTACCGAGGGCCAGTAACCTTGAGACCATTAGAAATTGAGGCCTTCTACTCCACCATTTGGCGGCTCTGGCCCTTGTTGAATAATTCGGCACTTATGGATTCAACGTCCAAAACTCCAGCCGAGAATTATGAAACCGTCCTCTGGCTGGCTGTTCTTGAGAATATTCGAAAATATGATCCCGGTAAGCGCCGTGTAAACCAAGCTTTGAGGGGTAGGTTACATCAATCAGGCATGAAGTCGCATGCTGCTGCCCCGAATCTGACTTGGTCCATGCAAACCTCTGCTTTGGTAAATAGGATCCGGCATATGTCATACCAAATTGGACATGTCTGACAGGCATCTAGCTGCAGAATTTTACTTTGGTCCATTGGACCCGGTGTATATCGTATGCTCTATGCACCCAATGCGACCTGTTGGGCCGGCATTTGCCTGCAAACCTCTGTTTCTGGTCAAAGGGACCCCTTGTAGGTCATACGATTCTCGCTGCTGTCACTTGACGGGGGTTCTGAAAATTGACGTCTCTGATGTGTACGCCCTGAATTTTAGTGCAGGCGGCCACGTCGAAGTCGCTCGGCTTCCAGACGTTTATGCCTGACGGGGAATTCGTTGTATATAAAACCAGCAGTCACCGGTAGATCGACTGGTTCTCGGTATAGGTCAAGTTTAGACTCTTTGCATTTCCATGAATTCCAAGCCTCGCCATCGTTGTGAACTTGATATCACCTCCAAAAGAAGCCATCCACCACACCAAGCATCGCCATTACCGCCTCCAAAATGAAGGACGAGCGAGTAAGCGACCACATCCGTTTTCCACGCTATTCCTATCGCATCTCCCGTCGCACAGATGGTGTCAGTGGATATAACGATGTTATGGGACGAGCTGTGTTGATTTGCATCATCAATGACCTCGCCGACGTGGTCGATGCCGTCGAGGATCTTAGGCTGCCCTCGCGAGCCGAGGACCGAGCCAGGCTGAGAATCGAAAGACGGAAAATGTGTGACTCGGTGATCAAGGGAGCAAATGACTTGACCGCCATATTCGACTCGGTGAAAGCAGAAAGCAAGTATACTGATCTGGCCCGTACGTTCTGTTCTCCCTTTGTCAGTGACACACCGGAAGGCTAATTGAAACAAACCAGCCAAGAACCTACCGCGATATCGCAACGAGATTTGCGGCCAGCTGTTGAATCCGCTACAAAAAGCTGATCCGAGAAGAGCCACCACCTACGGGCGGCCTTTCTCCTTCGCCCCATACCGGGAGAAACTACGCATCATCCTATCCGGCATCGAGCGGGAGCTTCGTCGATGGCTCAAGGTGCCCCGAGACGAGCCGCGGAAACCAAAGCACGGCCAAGAAAAGAGCCGATCTCGCCGGGGTTCATCACCGCCAAACATGCCGGGTCTATGCACCGTCATGTAGATTCTGCCGAAAGTGGGTTAACGGGACGCGTCATGCAACGAAGCGAGGATACGATATGATCTGATTTTGGGAAACGGGAACAACGGTTGGGAAACATACAGCACCAGGAGTCATTGCGACTTTCTTGTCTTGTCCAAAGGACAAACAGATTAAAGCCATCAGACTGGAATATCTAGATGCTGGAGGATGCATTGGGTTTGGGAAAGATTCATCTCATTTTAGTCGTAATTCATAATTTCATTTCATTTCATTTCGTCAACTGTGCTTAAGACACAAAATTGTGCACTCTAATGTCGACATTGTGCATCAACATGCTTCTTATGATGGCCTCAGGGCAAGAAACTTGCAACCATGTCTTCAGTTTCATAAAGACCCTTGTAAAGCGTGGTTTATTTCAAGGTACTTGGCTAGTGAGTAAACAAGAGAGCGTGCCGAGTACTACCACGCAGGTGACGTTTGGACCATTCCAGGGAAATGTCTCACCGCCACGGTCCAAACCGACGCAATATCAACCATGAACCCAATTTTATAAACCGAGTAGCCTAGTATTCGTCAAGCCATAATCTCAAAACAGCACCAACGGCTTCTGGCTGATGGTAGGCAGAAAGATGCCCAGCCTCGTCAACCGAGTAGAACCTCAACCTATCCGCGCCTTTGAAGAATCCCCCTTTCTTTGCACCCCATCCTTCTATATCTGCTGTGATTTCACCGTCACTAAAATACCAATCCTTGTACTCGAGACTCCGATACTGTGTCTGATCTTTCCAAGGCTGTTCATCCAGCATACGCATTTGGCCTGGCGTGTTTCTATAGAACTGGTCAGCTGTATGGAGTGCAACCCGTGCACTGAACTCACATTATAATATCATTATTTCCATTGATAAACAGAACCTTGATGTCTGTCTCGTCAAGAATCCAGGTCAGTTCCCGAGTCACGGGGAGATGGATATGCCCGTCCTGCTCCCAGCGCTCGCCTGTGTCAAAGTCAATCAGATCAAATGAAAAGTTGTGAAATCCGAGTTTCTTCTGGACCCAGTTACGGTTGAAGAACTTCCATGTAGGGCCGTAGGCAAGGTTCGAGCATATAGGGGGGACTTCGCACGGATGACGGCCTGTATCATGGTTGTTAGCAATCAGACAAAGCCTGCTTCCAGCTCGGGGAGTGTCAGGCACAGTAAAGAGGAGACTGACTGTCATAGGGATCCCATCCTCCAGGGCGCACTCCATCAAGGAAATACTCGCCAATCGTCTCCTCACAGACCTCGTTTGCCGCACGACAGATGTCAATATCGTATGACTCCCTGCAACGAGCTGCCTTCACTTCACAGGTGGGTATCGCAGCGCGCATTGTAGAGCAGGCGGTCTCATTCATCAGAGGTGCCTTGCGACCATCAGATGCCCAATCCGTACAAAAGAAGTCGTGGTAGCCAACAAATTGGCGAGTCGCGTCAATGTACCCATCCAATATGACGGCCGATGAGATGTTGATACGAGGTTCAAGACCCTGCTTAGCATTCTCTCGCTCGATAGAGGCTATGTATCGTGTGTAAGCCGTGACGTAGTGGCCTCCCATGGACTCTCCCGTCATGTGCCAAGGTCGTCCAGCAAGTTCTGGGAAGACATCATGTGATAATGTCGACAAGAATGAGTATACATCTCGGGCTCCCTGTTTGAGGGTTACGGCAATCTGATTTCGATCGGTTATCTGTGAGAAGCCAACGCCTACTGGTTGGCTGAACAAAGTTAGTCCTCGTCATCTCTCAAGATACGAAGCAACTTACTCAATGTAGACGACGTTTGCATGGTCGGTCCAAGAGTATTCGAGACGTCTCGTTGAGTTTCCGTCACGGTTCACAGAGCAAGGGCCGCTGCCCATAAATAAGCCCATCTCTCCTGCTGCACCCGGTCCACTGATTGTGGTCAAACACATTGATCGGTATTGGCTTGGAGTTCTTGAGATCCGGGTGTCGACTTACCCGCTCATCCACAGTAACAATGGGTCCGTTTCTGGGTTACGTCGGCTCTCAAAGTACCCTAACAACAATAAGTCTAGGGCCCCTAACTCTCACCTGGGTATGCATACAGAAGAACATGGACTTATCGGCCGTGACGTTGACTGTCCCCGTCCATTGCCGGGATCCAGCGTCACAGAGGTCGGGGGACTGCTCCCGAACCTCAAAGTTTAACCTTGCCGGTTCACCAACCCCAGTGAGTGGTTTCTGCTCCCGAGCGTTAACGAATAGCACCTCGCCAGCTAAAAATGCCGAAACGGCTATCCGAAGCAGCCGCATGATGACCAGCCAGTCTCTGGTCGCGTTGAGGCGCGGTATCCTTGGTGGAGTAAGAATAGGGAGGATGCTAAAAATTGTTCCTGAATTATTAATCACCGACTCCATTGAATTGGGGCGAAGCAACCACGTCACGTCCTTTCTCGGTTAGGACACAAGGGGGTGTGGGGTGCGAGAAACAAGGACCAAAGCAACCATGTCCAGCCTCCGATCTTGCTTGAGCCCCTTGAGCAGACAGGATAGATATACCCTTATGCTGGTTGTCATCTGGCTGCTATTCTAGCCAAGCGAAGAGACGTGATTTAAATAATGCTCTTAAAAGGGTGGCTCTACATGAAGTAAAGTGGCATTATTGCTGTATAACTCTGACATCCGCTCTCAATCGTTAAGTCTTTCATGAGAAGTACTGACCTAGATTAGACACCGATGCACATAAACTGTTACGGCCTTGTCCCCCGTACCAGACGATGAAGCCCTATGGGCAGCTGATGCACCTTCTGTAATTGCTACAATAGCGATTATGGCCCAATCTTTTGCCCTGTGGCGCAGCGGTCAAGGTGCCCGCAGCTGCGACGTACGAGACGTCACATAAACACTACTAGGAAAAGCCATTCAACTATAGTACGCAAAATTTCAACCTCATCAAGTAGGCATGTGAAGTTACTTTCTATCCCAGGTCGATCCAGGATCAGCACATACCGAGATTACCCTATACCGGCACGATAACTACGGAGCCTGGCTTCTGGCTTCGGAGTGGGGCCGAAAACGCCATGCGATTCTCCGGCGACGTTGTGAAACTGGAAACCTAAGCTCTTGGTAAGCTGACTGTTGTCGGTTATATAATAGTCTATGATGGGATGTGAGCGTGAAAGCTCCTGTGTACTATAAGTAAGTTATCAAGAGGCTCACGTGGTAGTTGCTACCGAATTTACAGCTCTGTTCTAAGCCTCTACTGTTCCCTACTGTTTATTATGGATAGCGTATACCGGAACTACATTATTCGCATTTTTGAGGGATAATCAATTAATTTATATTAACACTATCACGATTTGGGCATCACTACTACATTTTTCCTCCAATCGGCTCTGCGTAACTCCAGTGCGAGCCAGGGTAATCTCTTGGGAGATGTGGATCGCGGAATAAGATCTACATTCTTGTATGGAGCACTAGTTGTTGTCTGGGGGTTGTGCCTCATGATGGACCGGCAGGTTTCTCCTGAGAAGAGCTCTGGGTAGCCCGACCAGTGACCCATTGCCAAAAAGACTGCAGGAAGGTGGGCTTGCAGTTGGTATTTGGGACCTTCTTTTCTTCACTGTCATCACCTTCTTGGTCTTCCCCTAAGTGACTAGGTACCCTAGTGCATATGACAAGCTGGATAGAGTCCAGTTTAGCCTCTAGTTGATTCGCCCCGGCGCTGAGAATTGAAGATAGAGGATGCGCACAGACTCGAAGAAGGCAATATTCGGTGGCGAGCGAGGAACTGACAAATGCTGAACAGCATGTTGTCTGTCACATAAGAGCAAACCGAGAATCCGGAGTAAAAAGAATGGACTTGGTAGCTGTACTCGTTCGAATGTTCCTACGGCGTCTGTCAGCGTCTCTTTCGCTACAGTGTAACCCAGTTATATTCCTCCTAGCTTCTCTGCATCAAAGCAGTCAGCAGTTGGTCTTACGGCGGCTTTGGAATTGGTATGCTAGGGCCCTATCGTCTTTATCTGACAGAAAGGCCAAGTCCAGCAAGACCGACAGCCTAAGCGGCTTTGCGAAGCCAAACTTGGTTCTTGGCTCGTCTTACGGTTGGCCCATTTACCATACGCTACGCGCTGCGCTGATACTCTTTTTACCTTTCCCGGTTAAAGGTGACGTCTGACAAGGAACCGAACGACATTTCTCTCGTAAGCACAACTCGACCGTAAGCGTGGGGACAGATGGTTGAGTGAATTTAAACTCGACAGTTCCCTGTTGTTGAGTTGTCAAGACATTTCTCAACCATCAAGAATACTACAATGGCGGACGACAAGCAAAAGCCGATCATCTTCCTCGTCCACGGCGCGTGGCATCGTCCCCTGCATTATCGCCCTCTCATCCATGCTCTCCAAGCCAAGGGCTTCACCGTCCTGGCACCTCCCCTGGCAGCTCTGGATATGACGGCTCAGTCGATGGCAAGACATATCATGATGACGTGAAGCGTGTTCATGACGTGATTCTTCCCTTCTTAGATGAAGGAAGAATTGCCATCGGCATCGGTCATAGCTATGGTGGAGTGCCTCTCACCGTAGCTATCCAAGGCCATTCCGTTGCTGAGCGAGCGGCAAAGGGCTTCAAGGGTGGAGTCGCGTCAGCTATCTACATTTCAGCGACACCGGTTATCGCCAAGGACATATCCATGTACGAGTCTGTGGGAAACAAGTACACTACAGACTGGCTACACGAGGTTTCCGTATGCACTCTGCTTTCCGCTGCCCAACCTGAACATCGACTGACAAGATATTATAGGAGAAGCGCCTCCCTCTTCTTCCAGACATCGCATCGGATGCATTCTACTTCGATGTCGAGAAGTCTATCAGGGACGAGGCCATGGCGCATGTTTGCCATCAGAGCCGCGGCCCTTTTGAGGTTCCTGTGGTTTGCACGCCAAAAGATCTGGATATCCCCAAGACTTATGTCGTGTGCCTGAACGACAAGATCTTCTTGAAGGAGATTCAGGCTTATGTGGCGGATAACTGGGGAGCCAAGCCTCTCGAGATCGAATCTGGACACAGCCCGTGGTTGATCGATTCTCACAGAGAGTGGCTTGTTAATCTTGTTGAGGAAGAAGCAGCCAAGGCCTGATGTGAAGCAACACATAACGCTGCCTAGCCTCAGTACCTGTTGTAAGATATCCTACATTTTTGCCGTTGCCATAGTGGCCTATTGAGTTCCACACCTGAAGATTGGGAGTATCCAACGGATTAGCAACCATGCAATCCTAGTCTGTTAAAGGCACCCTCTTGTATCAAAGCAAGAATCTTCGTAAATAAATCTAATGAGACATGCAATTCTTATCAAGGTTTTTATAGTTAGAGATCCTTTGGAAACTGAGTGGTTGTAGTGCTTAGCTAGGATTGGAGGAGACCTCCGGCTGCATAAAAGTTACCTTGTAGTTCGCCAAATGGGCTTTTTCTGCCTCGTGCCCAGTTCTGCGCTGTCTTTCGAATTTTCCAGGACGGACAACTCATTACTCGATGAAAGATAAAATCTCCAACCCTCTCTCCTTCTCCAGCCCTCTCATTCCCCCCTTTCTATAACTCCACATCGATCTTGGCAGTTCTCTTGTCAGAATGGCTGAACTAGCCACGCTGGCCAACCGTTTTAGTGTGGTCGGCCTGGCAGATGTGGTCTGCCGTGCATCCATCCAGCTCTATGACCTGATCCAAGGGCTGCGAAATGCTCCAGCAAGACAACAGAGATATCTAGGTACCCTCAAAGACCTTACGCTCACCGCGACCCAAGTACGACTTTGGGTCGAGACTTATTAGATGTCTATATCTGCTGTCAGAGAAGGCGAGCGCGAACTGCAGGGGGTATCGACTATCCTCAAGGTTCCGAGGATCAGATCCGACAATTAAGAGCCTCTCTTAGCCCATCTACAACTCCAAACTGGCTCGGTCGATGGCGATCAATGGCCTCTTTTCCTTGGAATGAGACGTCATTCCAAGATGCTTTCGATCTCTTGGAAAAGAATAACAACTGCTTATCCATGTTGTTCCAACTTCACTCAATGTGAGTCAGTCCCTGACCACCCTTTGCGGCCCCTGAGGATTATGCTCGAAATACGGCTGATCTTCCAATAGACAGAACGGAATCGGTCTGAGTAGAGACATGAAAGACGTGAGCTCGAGCTTTCAAGAACTTCGGAATATCCTGCTCAGCTCAAACTCCACTGTTCGCCAAGCCCTTTGCGCTCTCAGAGACCAGATCCAGCTGCAGGTCAGGAGCACACCATCAGGTGCAGAGTTGCAACTATTATCCCAGGAGATCGGCGAGTCAAACAAATAGCTTATGAATCTCCGAGATGAACAGCATCTTCACTGTTCAAACTTGGGCAAAGTCCTCGTTCGTCATGCAGACCTCAAGAAGTCCCTTTGACAGCTTTTGAAGACGCAAGGAGACTTCCCGCCCTAGCGACTGGCGGCTATGCTGCAATTTTCGCCGCCGCTCAGAGGATTGAGGCAAACTTGGTACCACCGGCACCAGCGCTTGAGCAGTCGAACCATCCCAATGCCCTATTTGATTTACGAAATCCCCATCAGGTTTTGCTGTCATTACTGCTTATCCGTCCAAGGCTGCTGTCTTGTATACAGCTGATGGCCAAGGAAGGCGGAATGCATCTTTCCGAGCCCAAAGTCTCATGGGTGCAGCCAGAATTTGAACTACTACAGCGTTCAGCCGCTTTCTGCTTGCAGATTCAACCGCGAGCGAGAAGGATTTGTGGTCTTGCGAATCTCACAAGCACGCCGATAGAACCGCTGGAGGTCTTCTTATCACCGACACCTCAGTGGCCCATAGTGAAGTGAGAAAGCCTCAAGAAGCAACCAAGTTCCATGATTATCGGTTTGCCTGCATAGCACATCCACCCGGCTGCGAGCCATTTGGCCTATTAGCAACCTTTCATCGAATCCAAGATGTCATGATGACAAGAAGCCCCAAGATCGCTCGAAGCTTGCGTGAATTGACGATCATCCCCGAAGGCACGCCGATCTATCAATACACAGTTCAAAACAATGTTAGCAAAATGTGTGAGATATTTACTAAACGAGAAGCATCGCCGTTTGACTACACACGGAGCGGCTTGCCCTTGCTTGCTGTACGTTTTCCGGCGTTTGAAGTCCATATATATAGAGGCAGCTAACAGTGCGCTCTTTCAGATCGCAGCAGTCCATCTTCATTATGATGCGGTAGAACTTTTGCTTCGACAAGGGGCCGATCCGTTCAATTGCCTTATCGACAAGTCGTAAGTTGTTTGGCGTTGCCTTAAGAAAGTTGACTGATTATTTCAGGGGACGGCATGACATTTGGGATGTGATAGCCCACCACCTGCCAGGTAGATTCAGCAACGGACACCTTTACGAGGTGGCAGAAGCAGTACATGGAATGGCAAATCTCATATCCAGGAGAGGCCTTGATCTACCAGAAGAACCTACGAACCTCCACATATGGATCGGCCCGAGAATGACCTCCTGCTTCGATGTGGGGGAGTCTAAGACTATCCGTGTGAGAACTATGGAGAGCTCAAAATGTTGCGATCTCAGAAATGACCAGCACTTATTCTTACATTCATTGAATATGTCAAGGAAGTACTAGATGGTGTGCCAAGAGCGGAAAAAGACTCTTTGGCTCTAATGTCAAGCTCAGAAAGCCTCCCCCACCCTATACTTGGACGCCTTGCCCTCTATTACTTCGACGACCCAGAGCAACAAGAGCAACAGTTCATGACATGTATCGAGTTCATCCCTGAGAATTCAGTACAGCTGGAAATCATACCGGAGTTTCTTGGAGATCTAGCTGTGCTTGAGAAGGCTAGGGGAAATTGGACGACTTTACGCTGTCGTGATTGCATAGAGTGGTTTACTCTCCGGCTGGCGGAAATACTCAAGAAAGGGAAAGTTCATCGTACGAGCAGTTAGTGTATCTGATATACTATTGTGTTCGTTGTTATAGCTGGAACCCGGCCCTTGATGGGATAACCGCGTACAACAGATAGTTCTACTCCTTCATGTTCTTTAGCTCGAGTCGGTCACAAATACATCTCAACGATGAAGCAATATCACGGCCGAAAACGCCAAGAGTTTATGCATAACATGGTCAACAAACGTAGTGGCGCAGCACGACGGCGGAGATATGACTGAGGCGCTTCAATGTAGTATCAAGCTTATTAGATCTGACCTGGAGGCTAGCCTAGTGCTGATGAAGCTGAACCCATTAGCAGTCTCATCAACTACCGCGGCCCCTGTCAAAAGTCATCAATCAGATTCTTCACTGGATCCTTGGGGCTGACCAAGCCGTTTGTGACATCCCCTGCGAATGTCGGGCGGCCGCCCAGCTTACTTTTTGGCTGTAACAAGTGCCGGATGTTGCATTAACCGATTAGAATGATTCCAAACTTAGAAATCGAGGATATAGCCTATTTTGATCCAAAGTCCCTTGTGACTGTAAGCGCAGTTGACGCCACCAACAGGCGCGAGATAAAGAGAGAAGCGTATCACCTCCATAAGCACTCTGTTGTTTTCCATTTGTTACCCATCAAACCGGACTGCAATCTTCTTCTCATCCAACGCAATGGATCTCAACGTGGAATCTGCATATGAGCCTTATTCTCACCAAGGACGCTTCCACAAACAGGGGCACACTTCCGGTGACAAGTTGTTTGCCGCCATCTCAGATCAACAGCTACTCCTTAAGCGAAAGAAGGCCGACGAGGGAACTCAACGAATCATCGAGGGTCTCCGGCTCATTTTGAGAGTCCTTGAGTTGCTCCTCGACTTGAGTACATTGGCATTAATGCTTCATGCTGCCATCGTTTGGTGGACAACGCGCGACAAGACTGTCAACCATGGGAGCGGTTGGAACGTTGTTGAATGGCCTCACACAGATATGCGACCGACATGGACCATGATCGGCGTCGCTGTCGGCACGACTTTGGCCCATATGGTATCCCTCATCACGCAGTGTAGGAAGGTATGTTTGGAAGTCTCAGAATCCATGATTTATGCGACTAAGCTCTGTTCAGTTCCGTTCCATGCGTGAGGGCAAGTGGCGGACGCGAGCCGTCTACGCCAGGTCCACATTCATCACAGCGGCCTGGTCTGCTGCCCTCGCCTACTTCAAGATGTCCAACGAGAATGCCAAAAAGACTCGCCATTGGGACCTCTGGTCTTGGACTTGCAACGTCCGAGACGAGCAGGGCGAGATTCCCTGGGACGCACTATGTACTGAGATGGTATGGATGAACCCGATGGCATCATAACTGGCTAATTCTCACTCTTTGTTCTAGGACTATTGCTTCATTGCCTGTCTGGTGGCTGTGCCGATGGAGGTTATTGGACTCATTATATTCATCTTTTCCCACCAGAGTTCCAAGCGTCGAGGCAAGTACGGAGTGCTCAAAGGATAAGTCTTGGGTACAAGGACCTCTTACTTTGTTGGAGTCAAATGGCATTATGATTTATAGGAAATGATGGGAAATATATCTATATGTGGCTATCTAGGCATGTTGGGGTGTAACCATGAGATATGACGGTTTTGTTGCCAGCACAAAGTCGTGTCGATCACTCAGGAGAACAATGAACGAACAGGAGGGGCTCACAACGTATTCAATTCAATGCAATGAGGGAAATTCATTGTATTTAGTGAATGCAAAAGAATACAAGCGTCTTCAACGCTACGAGTCTAGAATCGGACCATATGCAGCAATGCCGCGGCTCTCCAACTGATACACCACCTTGGCTGTTGTGCTCCTGTTGGAGATTATGCACACGCACTCCGCTCCACTCTCCTTGTAAACCTGATACGCAAGCTTGGTCATGTCCGGTCTTCCCCTTTCATCAGTATCCCAGATAAGAGCCTCTGGGTCACAAGACAGAATTGTGTCGAGAATTCCTTGCCCATAAGTTGACAGAGGATTCTTGGTCGACCACACTACACGGCAAGGCACGCGACGTTCCATGATGACTGGCAAACAAGGTCCTATTCCAGAGCCGGTGGCAACAAGGACCACCTTCTTGAACAGTGGCGCCACTGCGAGTACACCAGAAGCTGGGGTACCTCGAGTCCAGATAGATGTGGGAGGCTTCTCGATGATTCGCTTTGTCCAGTCGCCGGCCTTTGAGACGACAATGGAGAAGCCCTTACCAGAAGGCTCGGGAATGGCGGCAAATGCATGCCATTCAATCAGAGGTCGGTCGGTGATGCGCACACCTCGTGAAGTGCAAGGCCCAGGTGTGCAAAAGTCGAAATGAAGACGGACAGCGTGCTTGGAGAGAGGCTCAGGGACAACCTTGACGCGACGGAGCCTTGCCCACGGCAATGCAATGCTGAGAGTTGCCAATCCCACCAAGTAAATAGTAGGTGACTTGGCAAGCGCTGGTCCCACGGGCCCTGTTGTGGTTGCGATTGTCGATGCAACAACATGAGCCCAAACAAGGGCCACAGTGAACCATCCAACGAAGCGATGTGCCCATTCGAATTGATCATGCATCTTGACACGCACAGTAGGATATGCCATGACCAATATGAAGGAAAGAGTAGCCATGATGACGTACGTCAATGCAAGGACGAATGCTTTGATGGGCGGTGGGTTCTCGAGGGCAACATAATCGCGACTCGAGGTGATAGTGAACATGACCCACCATGCCGTCGCAGAAACAGCACATCCAGAGTGAACACCGCCATTGTGATAGACACGCGCGAAATGTCGTCTGATGCCCAACGGCAAGGAAGTCGGTACTCGAGAGCAGAGGAAGAAGATGGCGTTGACGACATAGTCTTGGCGAACGAGGACGGCCATGAGAAGGTTGGCGGCCACGGCAGTAGCCAAGTGAGAGGCCTGTGGCGAGAAGTTGCTGTTGCGACTTTCATACAAAAGAAAAATGAGTACAGTGAGGTTTGCGATAAAGATGACGCCAAAGAGCTTGCGATAAGCTGAAAGAGCACGGTGACGTAGCCAGCGCCATCCGTGGAAGCCATTCTTGGCTGGTAACTCGTCTTCTTCGGCTTCGACTTCGGTGACGTCGATGATGATGTCCTTTCCATTCTTCTCCAGATCTCTTGACGAACCAAAGTGATCGGCTTCCACCAGGGTCCCGTCGCTCGAGCTCCCCATTGAGCTGCGGGGTGGTGATGGCCACATTGTCTCTGAACGGGGTTTCTTGGCTGGAACTTCAGGTTGGCCGGCCCCGCTCTCCGAGGCAACTTTGTATAGAGCTCTCTTGTCGACTTTGCCATTTGGAGTAAGCTCCAGAGAAGGCAAGTGCTTCCACACGGTTGGAACGGCATAGAATGGCTGGCTGATGCTCACGGCCGTCTTCAGCTCGCCTTCGTCGATCCTTTTGTGGGCAGAGTAGAAGCCCCATAGCTTGTCTTCGATCTTCAGAGCACAGCCCTTGATCACAGAGGGTGTTGTTTCAATGGCCCGAGAAACGCCGTCGAGCTCGACTCGGAAGCCCTGGATTTTGACCTGGTCGTCCTTTCGGCCGAGGGGTAGGAGACTGCCATCCTCAAGCCACTGAGCGAGATCACCAGTGTTGAACATCATGCGACTGCACAAGGTTAGTGTAGCTCAAGGTAAAATTCTAGGTGCCAATGCTTACCCGTCCTTGGTGAACTTGTCTGGTTTATATCGAGTCTTGGTCAAGTCTGGCAAGCCAAGGTATCCTCGAGAGACACCATCACCACCAGCCCACATAATGCCAGGCTCTCCAATCCTGACAGGATTCTCATCGTCATCCAAGATGTAGACATTTGTATTCGGGTTCGGCTTGCCAATGGAGAGTGTCCTGCCTGGCCTGTGTAGGTGTGCAGTGTTGAGGATACTGATCTCTGTTGGGCCACAGACGTTCCAGAACTTGACATATGGCGCCCACTTCTCAGCCAGAGCCAATGGGCAAGGCTCTCCTCCGACCGCGATTGTCTTGACGTTCGGGAAATCTTCGACTCGGGGCATGTATTTGAGGACAACCGAGGGGGTTGCGATGACTGTGTCGACTCGTCGTAGACAGTCTGTCCATGGCTCGAGGCCGCTGCCTCGGATGTGGAGCGTGCCACCGTTCATCATAGTGCCTAAAATTTCCCATGCACCTAATTGCTGTTAGATTGGCTTTCTTATGTGCATGAACTGACTTACACATATCAAAGGCAACGTTGAGTTGTTGCGCCACATTGCTGCCAACCCTGATACCCAGGCGAGAAGGCTCCGCAAGAAGTGTATTGGTAACACCCCCATGACGAACATCAACACCTTTGGGTCGTCCAGTAGTACCTGAAGTGTAGATGACATAGGCTCCATGGTCCGGGCCAACATCAACCATGGGGTGTGACGAGTTACCGTGTCGCCAGAGCCTTGAGTTTTGGTCGAGATCAATGACATTGACCAAACCCTGGCACCGAGGAGGGATACTGCGCAACGCCTTTTCGCGGAACTTAGGGAGGCAGATAACCACGGGGGCGTTCGAGTCCACAATGTCGAAACCAAGTGTGTCATCAGTAACGATACCACCATCCAAGGGAATGTATTGTCCTCCAGCCTTGAGGACGGCAAGGATAAAGATAACCATCTCGATACATCGTGAGTACACAAGAACGACGCGATCGCCAACTCTCAGGCCAAAGGTATTTCGTAGTTCGTTGGCCAGCATGTTGGCTCGGCGATTGAGCTCGCGGTATGTGATGGTGGTGCCATCGTAGTGTCGAATGGCAGTGACCTCGGGGTGCGCCAGCGCAGCCGCCTCAAAGGCATGGTGGACAACATTGTACGGAATGGACTGACTGGGTCCTTTGCTGAATTTATTAAACAGCACTCTATCCGCCAGGGAGAGGCTATCAAGAGAATGGAAAGAAGAAGAAGCAGACATGGTGGGCGTTGGGCCGTGAGTTTCCAACACAGCACGGCACAGAAAATGACGGCAGTTTTGACATGTTTAAGTAATTCCTTAGACGGCAATCAAGACTCTTACTAGATGTGTTAAGTGGCAACCCGAGGTTGTTTGTTTTGCCTCTCTTCTGTTGCTGATGACGACTACTAAAACCCTTGTACATAGCTGTAACATTTAACGCTCAACTCCTTGACCCCTGAGCCCGAGCTCTAGAGTCTCATCGGTAACTCTCTCATCAAAACTCTGGGGCGGAAATATCTCCAACGAGATAATTGTTCCGCTTGGTGGGCTCGTATGACCGGCCCCCCCCGACCCACGTCACGTTCCAAGCTAGAACGTTCGGAGCAGTGACACCGAAACGGAGATCGGAGAAGAACATCCAATCTAGAAAGTAGTAGATTAAGTGAAACAGGCCACCCCTTCGGGGTGGATCTTGCTCTTGAAACGATATTGTATGCCTTGTCGATATTTCTCAAACTTTAAGTGACCAGGGGGGCTGGTTTCAAGGGATCTGAAATAATTCACTTGGCATCTCTTGGGAAAATCAGCCGAGCTGAAGGTGAGGATACGGAGGCGGCAATTTTCGAAACGGGGGTTACCAACGCTATTTTGAAGCAGGCGTTGCATCAAACGTCAAACGAGCTGTAACAGTCCTAGTCGTCTTATCGTTTAGTAATTGCTTACCACGGAACGCATTACTTCATGCCTACAGATTCTAACAATAAATAAACCCTTTATTAGATTATCTGGCGTTTAGAATACGGCCAGGAAACCCATCATCTCTTACTATATCCTGCGTATCTGTCCCTCAAACCACGCAACACATACTTCTCACACACAAGATCCAATGGACAACCTTCAAGATGTCATACTCACCGTCCAAGAGGGCAAGAGTATTGCGGTGATCCAGTTCAATCGACCAGCAAAACGCAATGCCTTTTCTCAAAACACCATCAACGAACTGGTAGCGGTCCTTGCCCATCTTGACCACCTCGAGACAGTTCGTGCAGTTGTCATTACAGGTCAACCAGATGGCCATTTCTGTGGTATGTTCCATTTCTGGTCTCAACAACCTATGCCATTGGCTAATATTGCTTGATTCAGCCGGCATGGATCTAAACGAGCTTGTCCAAATATCCACAGCCAAGGGTCACAAAAGGGCCTTTCTCAAGGATCTTACAGATGCGTTTGCAAGCTTCTCAAAACCCATTATCGCCGCTGTTGTGGGTTTTGCTGTGAGTGCAGCCCCTAGTCCCCCCTTGGCCGCTTCTAACATGCAAACCTAGCTTGGCGGTGGATTTGAGATTGCACTAGCTGTGAGTAGGGGCCCCTTGGTTGAAATGCTCTTGACTCATAATTCTATTAGTGCGACATGATTTATGCGGCTGAAGATGCCATGTTTGGTCTGCCAGAAGTCAAGATTGGGACAATCCCTGGCGCTGGTGGCACACAGCGGCTGGCCCGCGCACTGGGAAAGCACAAGGTATGTGTTTATGTACAAGGGCTATTGGTGAGCGATGGTGCCAGATCAACTAACTGTCTCAGGCTATGGAGTTCATTCTAACTGGCGATCCTGCGAGCGGTTCAGAGTTTGAGCGTCTCGGCGTTGTCACTAAAGTGTTTCCCTCATCGGAGGTTCTCCCAGCGGCCATCAAACTTGCAGAGAAACTCTCCAATCTCTCCGGTCCCGTTGTGCAGATCGCGAAGCAAGCCGTCCTTACTGGTAAGTAGTATCCGCCTTGCATCTCGGCCAGAACTAGGGAAGAACGTTACTAACTATCTTGGTAGCTGAAAATACCACGCTCGATGCTGGCATGGTGCACGAGAAGTCGCTGTACTATTCTACGTTTAGCCTCGACGACTTTCAAGAGGGGATAAAGTCCTTCCTAGAGAAGAGGAAGCCTACTTTCCGACATTCTTAGATCTATATAAAAGCAAAAAGCGGGTAGTACAATTGTCATTTATAATAACTGCAGAATTGTGCATCTCTACACATGTGTGCTTTGTGCTCCCTATCGACACAGTACACATTCTTTAAACCTCAAGTCACCTTGAGTGTAAAGAAACGTGATTGCACCCAACATCTTCTTCGACATCACTTCTGCTCTTCCTCGCTTTCATGCTGAAATCGGCGTCCACCCAGCGGCCTTGGAAAGCGATACCAGGGTGATAGATGGTAAGGCATATACAGGAGACAAGAATCATGGTCCCTTCAAGGAGTAAAAATGCCGTCTCGCTCTTGGCAATCTTGCTGTCGAATCCCTGGCTTAGCTCTACCACCCGGAAAGCGGTTCGTATCAGTACTGCCAAAGTTGAAATACCAAGGGCTTTCATTGTTAGCAATCATCGCTGTACCTGTCGTTTTCCCTGACCCAACACGTACCGAGGCAAAACATCTTGAACTTGGTTGAAAGCTGCAGCACCTTGAAATCAACACTCCATTCACCCCTAGCTCGACGAACTGCAACGCCAAACTCGAAGCACAGTGCCGCGTATACAACGATACCAATAAGATGAATCGAAAGCCCGGCTTGGAGAATCTTGAGCCCAGTGTCCCACATGCTCGGATCATCTCCGCCCACAAGAGCGCCTCCCGCGGATTGGAGCAAGAGGGCAAAGAAGTCGAGTAACATGAAGACGCTTATGTAAACCATAGGCCGGAAACGCGCCATGTGGGCTCCGTACACGGTGATGATGCGAGCTAGGCATAGGTAAAGAGCGGCGCTGAGGAACGCAGGACCTATTGTGAGAGTGACGATGTACCTGGTGCAAACAAGTTAAACACCGTTAATATGCTGCAAGATCAATACGTACATGAGAAAGAGATCCTTTCCGTAGTGCAAACCGACCCGGGATGCGTAACCCAATATTTCCAGTATGAGGGCACAAAACATGCCAAAGAGGAAGCCCCAGGTCTTGTAGCGAATACCAAAGAATATTTGAAAGGGTGTCAAGATAGAAAAGGCAATTAAGAAGAACAAGTTGCCGCTCAGTACATATTCGTGACGCATGGTGGAATGGCTGAGCTGGACGAGTAAGTTGACAATCACTAGACGAGGTTGAAAGACGAAAAGAACAAGGTTCATGAAAGATAAATAATTACTAACGAGTCGAGCTATTGAAAGGATACATCGCAGTCCTTTTAAGTCCTCTGCTTAGGTTACCCTTGTGGCCATTGAAAGCGGCTGTTTCTCGCCTTGGGGCAACCCGATCGCTTTCAAGGGATGATGAAGATATTGGATGGAGCGCCTGTTGGCATCTCGCAAGACGTTTTACCCACTACCTAAAAATTGTCGCGACGAATCCGATCGGGTTTGAATTGATGCGTACCCAACTACCAGACATGCACAGCTAGTCTAACTAGAAAGGGAACTTCATTCGAGGCCAAGACTCATGCGTGGCGGTGCATTTCTTGGACAGCATAAGCAATATTTATAACTCTCAGTCAACATCAGCTCTGGCTCGAATGAATCTCCTTTCCCGGCCTCCATGATTGTCGGGACAGGGATCATGGGAGTGGATCATGGGAGCCGAATCTCGAATGGATTTCCTTTCAGGGACACGCATGTAACCGTCCAAGATGAGGCTTAGCGACAGGATCCGATCGGAGTCTGGGACGAAATGATAGAAGAATGGGCTCTAGTTGTAAATTAATCACTGTTTACTCACTCTTCGCATTCCGACTCCCTCTCCATCACTGACTATGGCGGGGGAATTCAAGTTCCGGCATGCCATAGCAGCCACTCAAATCCCCATCTTCTCCCTCTTCTTATTCTTTGGTACCCTCTTTTTCTTCCAAAAGAAGAATGGGTGGTTCAGTATTGCCTTGTTATCAGTTATCCGTCTGACCGGAGCAAGCTGTATGCTTGCCACTCTTGCCAATGGTTCTTATGGAGTGTGGGCTGCTGTGTATGTGTGCGAGTCGCTTGGTTTAGTCCTCTTGACTTTCTTGTTGCTCAATATGCTACAGCGAGCGTGAGTTCATCCTCTTCTTCGGTCTATTACTCGGAATTAATGCGAATAAATGATCCCTTTTCCTCCAGGAACACATTCGCCCAGGTCCTCACGTCGTGGCATTTCCGCGTCCCTGAGCTCATCTGCTGGGCAGGCATGGGCCTCTCAATAGTCTACTACGCCACTGCGAGCCAACGAGAAGATGCAACAAAACCTGGAGGCCTCGCCCAAGCTAGCATGGGACTCTTCGTAGCCCTGTACGCCTGGGCACTTTTACTTGCCTTTTACCTCGTTCAAAGGTGGTCTTCAATCCCCGAAGACGAACGCCGGGGGATGTGGAGCTTTGGGGCATGTGTTCCCTTCATGATTGTTCGAACTACATACAGCGTGGCCTTCACTGCAACGGGCGATAAAAAGTTCAGTGCTGTGGTTGGGAGTCCTTACATGTACCTTTTCATGTCAGTGTTGATGGAAACGGCCATTCTTGGAATTGTGACGTGGGCTATCTACACCATGCCTCGGTTGGTTGCGAAAGCGCCAAAGGATTCTATGGAAGGCGGCTCATATAGGATGATGGACATGCGTGACGAGAGATGAGGGTAGATTTAACAAGCATCTTTGAGTCGTTTACTCCATATGTCACTCATATCGGATTCTTTTCGTATGCAAAGCCGCTGGCCCTTGTCCAAAACTGTAATCAGTGACCATCACGCCCGCAACAGGCTCAATGCAACCCTTCGGAACTCGGGCCCGAACTGCAATATTTCCTTCCAAGACTCCGGGATAGCCCCCTCTCCATCCCTAGCACCCAGAAGTCCACCGGCAATAGCCGCATTAGTGTCCGTATCCTTGCCGATGCGAACGACATCGACCAAATTATCCTCAAGATCTCGCTTGTCAAGAACGGCAGCAATGGCAACGCTCAGAGACACGAGGACATAGCCGCTGCAGCCTCCCCGTAGCTTAGGCGATGGTCCCTTCTCGGCCATGGCGGCAACATCAAGGGTCTTGGCCAGTTCAATAGCTTGGTAGACCTGGCCGGATGTTGACCCTTCCAGCATCTTGGCAACTTCCTGACCGGCGGCGACGGCATCAGCGGGGCTCTCTTCGTTGATCAGCTTGGATATCATGGTGTTGTAAGCCGCACACGCAATGGTGCATCTCTTGTCGTCGTGAGTAATCTTGCTGATGCGTTCACTTTCCATAATCAACTTTTGAGGGTCTTTCTGGAACAAGCCAGTCGGTACGCATCGCATCAAGCTTCCATTCCCTGCACGTCCTTCACCGGCTCCGGCGCGATCAGGGTCTCGGGACCTCTCAAACTTTTCCAGGCCGTCAGAAGTAGCACCTCCCATGTCATTCGGGTAGCTCCCCGGCTTCCGGTCGGGCCAGTCGCCGTTCAGCCACTTGAGGAAATATTCACCAGCGAGACGGGCCACATCATCGCCAGGCTTTGCGTCAGCGTAAGCGAGCAGCACTCCGCGGGTCATGTCGGTATCATCGGTAGCTTGGCCAGCTGGCCACCCAAAATGCCCTCCGCCGACGATTTCTCTGAGGCCGCGAGGGTATTTACGGGCGATTTGGGCGTGGGACATGAATTCGAGGGAGGCGCCCAGCGAGTCGCCGGAATGGACGCCCAGCAAAGCCCCAATGACTCGGGATTCGTGAGGGGAAAGTTCTGTGTCCTGAGAAGAAGCCATTCTCGAGATGGTGTGAGATGACGACGTCAAACACGAATGATTCAAGCCTGCTTACTCTCTTCTCCTCTCTTCACTTGGTGCACGTGATCACTGCTGCCTAAATCAGAGGCGGAGTAAATAAACAACCACCATGGAATGCGAGTCAGATAAATGTCATAGGCTGGTCATTTTGCCCCATTTCAAGAGGATATTCTAATACATTGGCATGTCTTCCACCTTGGCAACTGTGCTGAGTAGTAATGTTGTCGCCAACCCAAGGTTTCACAGCACCAACTTGCCCGTCTTGGCGTGCGGAGACTTGCCACCAAGTGATAATCAACACCAGAATACAGTAGGGTGACGACATAGTTCAACTCGAAAAAGCATACTCGAGCAGATCGCTCAGCTGACGTGAGATAGACATGGCCACAAAGGCCTTATAGATGGTGATACCCCGCGGTGGTGCTGAAGCAATTCTTCTCTCACTTATACCTCCATTATTATCCAACTTGAGTTACAACACTTGCCAGCACAATCATGACTTCCTCTCAAGATATTAGAAAGGCCATTGAAGCCACTACACGAGAATTCATTGCGGCATACAAGGATGGCGCCGAAGAAAACAACTCCGCAATCATCAACCGCAACGTCGCTGACGGCTGTACCCGTCACCTGCTCCCAGCCTCTATGCTCAAAGCCCTCGACGCTCCACCAGACTTTGTCATTGACAATGCCGAATACGAGAGACTCTTTGCCCTGGACCTAGAAGTCGGTGGTGTTCAGAGAAGCGACATTTCGAACCTGATGATCGACGTTGAAGCAAGGAAAGCGGCTGCAACGACAGTCACCGACATGGTGTGCAAGGACGGAGAGACCATTGTCATGGAGCATTGTTGGTTCTTGAGCTTCAACGATGATGGATCCAAGGTGACCAAGGTTGTCGAGTTTTGTGATGCAGAGTCGGTTCACCGGCTCATGGCCAAGAGCAAACCCAAGTCCGACGACAAGGGCACGTGAAGGCGTTCGGAAAGGATTAGTTGACTTGAAGAAATCATCACTCTTTATTCTTTTGCAGCTGCTAGAGGCCAAACTGTGTTTTGGAAGTGATTCTGCCTGCGCAGCGATGGCCTGGTTGTTCCACAATGTTCAATTCTCATATGGCCTCCCTGGCAACTTTTAGAGTGTCATTGATGCTAGGCTCGGCTCAAATTTCCCATATAGGTAGAACTCCTGACTTCGTATATGATGTAAAAATAGCTGCGATCGTTGGGCTGTGGGGATAAAAGGCCGTGCCGATCAAGGAGGTGTTTTGACTAAAGCCTTTGGGCTACCTTGAAACATGGCAGACTCGCCACCCACCCCCTTCAATCTCCCGTAAACCCAACTCTCCAGTTCATCTCTACTTGGAGATGCATCATTAATTATCTTGATACTCCTCCAGGTCAAGATAATGACCATTCTGGCGCATGCAGTTGGAACTTTTACCTCGTGCTTCTATGTCGCTTCAGTCGTAAATATAAAGTGTAACAATCCTAACATTAAGATTTCTGATTACCTACTAAATGACACGTTTTTCAGATCTGTACCGCGAGTGTAAGGAGTAGATTACCGGCATCTTTGCACGTTTGCCAAGGAGTAATGGAAAGCCACAGGGTAGCCATCTCTTTGTTTTTGATTGCCCTGTTTTTTAGCTCTCAAACAACCCACAATGTCTAGCCGAGAGTGGATGTCAAGATAAACATGCGCAGCATAACCTTAATCCCATGCTTAGTATTTATCCTTAAACTTAAATGAACCACCCATGATAACTTCAGAACAACAGTTGTGGCTTATTTAGCACCATGCACTTCACATCAAACAATAGGGTAGGCGGTGATGTTGTGACAGCGATGCATCAGCTCAGGCCAGACAGCCCATGGACCAACAGTTCCTCCAACCACATCAAGCAGAGTGTGATTCCAAGCTTGACGTATCCCAATTGCCGGTGTAGTTGCCGTTGATGTACTTGATTGGCGGCTATTGTCAAGTAAATGCGACATGGAATTTTCCGCACGCTTCTAATTACTACATGTAGATAAGCTTACAGAACATTGACGGTGACAATCAAGTTGGCCGACGACGATCTTAACGTCGAATCAGGCTTGATACTATTATCCCTCGTGGGTCCGATCCCCCGTTCTGAGCCCATTTGTCTCCTACAGCGGGGAGTTTGGACCATGGGGCCACCTCCTGGTGAGCAGGAGCTGTTGTTCTAGGTGAGATGCTTCAATCTAATAAACGGGGTAGTTGATGGGTTTGTCTTGGCTTGATCGCAAGCGAAGGCTTAAACTTGAACTATCGTCCTGCTTGGCAGCGGGTTCAGAGCTTGGCTTTCCAGATCTCGTAGACGAGGGAATGGAGAGATTCTCGAAAATAATCACCGACAGTCCGTCCACTGATGCGATCCGCGACTGTCACCGTCCGCTGACCCTTGATAGGGGCACGTTTCAGCGGGGGAAAATTCGTCTTCACTGTCGTGCTAACTACCCCGGCCTGGTAGGGATTAAAGGCGGAAACCTTGTCGTGATAGGTGGCATTTCCGATGAGCTGAAACAAGCTTCACGGCATGTATCAATTAGGAATTTTGCCGTTTCAAACAGTGGAGACGTTTCAGGCACTCATGCTAGGCGAGCGAGCATGTTTATTCCGTACGTGAGGAGGCTCTCAAGGCCAAGATATGTCCGCGAATGACGACTGAGGAGTGACGTGATGTACAGACCGAGATCTGATGTATAAAGGTTCGATGACATCTCGTCCATCTCTTTCTTTTTGTTCCTTGTCTTCACCAGTACTTTCATTGTTCATTCCATCTTCTTCTCTCTTTTTGACAAGCTGTGCTTGCTCATTCTTTCGTTTTCCTCTTACAGCACAAAGTTTCAGACCGGTCTGATACCAATCCCCCTCTCTTTTTTACATCAACAAAAACAAACACTCCTTCCATCATCAACATGCAGTACCGAATGATCATGGCGGCCGCTCTGGCCCTTGGCAACTTTGCCAACGCCATGCCTGCCCCTCCTCAGATCACCAAGGCCCCCAAGGCCCCCAAGGCTGATCTCTCCAAGCGCCAGCAGCCCCAGGGTGACGGCACCAGCGTGCTCGACGCTCCCATGACCATCGCCGCTGGCGAGTCCTTCGATGGTAAAAACGTCGTGTTCGACCGCGGTGTTTCCTGCACTGGTCAGGTGGAGGGCGGTGACTCTGACGCCGTCTTCATCCTCGAGGCCGGCGCTTCGCTGTCCAACGTCATCATTGGCCCCAACCAGATCGAGGGTGTCCACTGTAACGGCGGCTGCACGCTCAACAACGTCTGGTGGGACGCTGTCTGCGAGGATGCCTTTAGCATCAAGAAGCAGGCCGATGGCGAGACCACTACCATCAATGGTGGCGGCGCCAAGGGCGCTGAGGATAAGGTTATCCAGCACAACGGTGGCGGTACCGTCGTCATCAACGACTTCACCGTCTCCGACTTTGGCAAGCTTTACCGCAGCTGCGGTAACTGCAAGTCGATGCCTGCCCGCCACGTCAAGGTCACTGGTGGCTCTGCCAGCGATGGCAAGGTCCTTGTCGGTATCAACCCCAACATGGGTGACACTGCCAGCATCTCTGGCATCAGCGTGACCAACGTCAAGGAGCAGTGTGTTACCTTCAAGGGTGTCACTGACGGCAGCGAGCCCGAGAAGGTTGGCAGCTGTGACTCCGAGGCTGGCTCTGGTTCTGGCTCCGGCTCCGGCTCCGGCTCCGAGACTGGCTCTGGTGATGACGCTCCTGCTACCTCTGCCCCTTCTGACGCCACCCCTACCTCTGGCAGCGACGACGAGCAGAATTCTGCCCCCGTCGAGTCCGTCGAGCCCGCTCAGCCCACCGAGTCCACTGGTGATGACAAGGACGAGTCTAGCGATGACAATAACAACAACGACGAGTCTGGTAACGACAGCAACAACGACGAGTCTGGTGATAACCAAGAGTCCGACGACAGCAACAACCAGGAGGAGTCTTCCGATGACAAGGACGAGTCCAAGGACGAGTCCAAGGACAAGGACAAGTCCAAGGACAAGGACGAGGAGGTCGAGAACCAGGAGCAGACCGGCGGCAACCAGAAGACTGGTGGCTGGAACTGGGGCTCCTGGTTCGGCAACAACTAAGCGTTCCACACTTCGACTTTGAAGCCTTCACGAAGGAGTGAACGGGTTGGAATTCACAAGCCTCTCCCCGCTGAGGGAGAAGCGACAACGAAGCTTTCATTCAGTGCTATATATAACTAGACAAAAGTACATAACTAAATAATAGGTGCTGGCCATAACTCAATGTTTTGTATTGCAAGTGACGTTTCGTGAATGAGAACAAAGTGTTGGAATGAGTGAGGGGAGGGAGCCGTGGCGACAACACCGTTTTTCGCTTGGGGTGATCTGCCAGCATGATAACCAAAGCACAGCTCAATAGTAGCAGTAGCATATTTCGGGCAAGATGCGGAGGGCTAGAACATAAAGGGATAAATGGAAACTATAAGTTACCGGAATAATATTGAGTCAAACGCCATGTTGGCGATATTGCCACCTTAGCAACCGTGAAGAAAAGGAGCTCGAAGTTTGCCCAAACGAAAACAGGTTGCCTCGGCTCACGCGACAGGCGCTTCAAGGTAAAATATGCATACCTAGTAAGGTTAAAGTAATAACGAGCGCAGATCGCTTCTGGACCAAAACAAGCCACAACGCCGTGGCTGGCTGAATGCTGAGACTTTTTCCTCTTTACAACTCACGGGACTGGTCAATTGCCGACTCGAGGCTTGAGGGCTAGACCGTCGGATGTAAGCACTTCTTAGTCACACGGCGCAGCCCACGTCTTGGCAACTCTCGCCTGGCAAGGCCGAGACACTGCAGGGAATGGATAGTGCTTCTTGGCCTGCGTGAGCGTCGTTTGTCTGGGCAATCGACGTTCAGCTCGTCCGCCACTACAGTTCTCAGCTTGGAAGGGCGTTCAGCCACTTTGATCCAGAATGGTATTACAAAAACTCAACTTGGCTCCCTTGACTCCTTTTGTGGATTTAAATCCTGGACCTGCTTTCTCTTCTGGTGTTCAGTCGAGTTGGTTTGCGGACCTGTTGGCACCCACGGCAAGTTCATCATTCGACATCGCCTCAACCTCTTGATCCCCTCTGATATCAGACAATCAAGGGATATCGGTGCTCGAGTCATCATGTACCAGCCAAACAACCCCTACGGCGCACCGCCAGTAAACTATGGCTACCCGCACCCGACACCCTTCTCCGAAAAGCCCGGCATTCCCAACGACCCAGCCCACGCACCCGTCACCGTGTCGACTCAAGAGCAATACCCGCCGCGTACTACACCACCCGACAAGAAGCTCTCACGTTCACGATGCGGCTTTGTTACTGCAGGCTTCTTCTTCCTGGCCCTGTACGCGACCGTTATGAGTGGTCTGTGGCTCACGACGGCTATTGTACAACCGCGTTGGGGTGACATGATCTCTGCCAAGAAGGGACGTCTGTCCCCCTCGAATGCGGCGCTGGTCTCTCAACTTCTGAGCAAGACGATTGAAATATCCTTTGCTACTGTCTTCATCGGTTACCTCGGACAGGTCCTCAGCCGACGCGCCATGGCTTCGAATACAAAGGGGATTACGCTGGCTGACATGTCCATGAAGAAATGGGTAGTCCAGCCTGGGTCCGTCTTCACTCACCTCGGGGCCGTCTCTCTGGCTGGCTTTACCTTTCTTGGTGTCATGTCGTTTGCCGTATTGATTGCCACCTTCCTCTACACGACAGCCTCCGAGGCTCTTGTAGCCCCGAAGCTCAAGTACAGCCCCTGGAAGGATACAAACCTGAAGGCTACCGTGCATACGTGGTACGGCAACCCTGTATATGCAGCCAAGCAATGCCAGCCTCTTCTCAAGCAGAAACCTGGCCCGGATACCGACCTCTGGAACAAGGAGGAGTACTATGACTTTTTCAACTGCCTTATCCTTCAGTTCAGCTCCCAGTCGTCACATGATCTGTATTCTTATCTCATTGACTGGAGTCATACGGATGCTACTGGTATTGGGCTTGTGGACCGCCCTGCTGGAAGCACCATGGTGGACAACAATGTCACCATGCAGGCCTCCTGGATTGACGCCAAGTACAAGGACGTTCCGGGGCTGTATAAGAAATGGGGAAGAATTATTGACAACGCCACGATCGCCCTCCCCCACCCTCGGGTCTGGGAAGCATTTCGGTCGCCGTCGAATGGTATCCTCCAACCGGAGGATCTTGGAGGACTCGGTGGCATCAACATGAAAGCTCATGTTTCTTCACCTACACTCAATGTTCTCTGCGCCAACATGGAAGGGAATGAACTCCAGCCGATAATCTCGGAAACTTGGTCCGGTGGCGAGAAGAACGCTTCGGAACAGACGCAGGAGAGAAGGGCCGAGCCCAGCAGCACTGTAGTCGATGACGTCTTTGGATGGAGTGATACAGGTAAACGAGGGCGCCCGCAATTTGAAAAGGTAAGTGAAATTGTAACTATTACTTGAACCTATGCATGCTGACGTTTTGCATCAAAGTACCCCCTGGATTATGGTCTCCTGTTCCCAGATGCTGATGGATCAGACGGGACTACTCAGTATATTCTGACAAAAGCCCCTAACTTTGGAAACTATACCCTCTGTCAGCTGCGGACCTGGCTCTCTGCCAACTGCTCCACTCACCTTTCTGTTGGTGGCACACCACAACCAGCATTAGAGGCGCATTGTGCAGACACGACAGGGGCAACGCGGATTGATGAGAGTATTGGCTTGGCTGTGAGTATCTTCCTTACTCGAGAATAATTCATTGAATGGCTAACATCATGTTCAGGTCATGGGAGGCATTCTAGCCGAAGCTCTCAAGCTATTCAACGTCGACACTCTGGGCTTATCTAGCAACCCAAGCCTCTTGGCACAGCTTGCTCTCAGAACGCCAAAGCTCCCGGCAGACTTTCCTACAATGGCAGAAGCTTTCTGCGTCTTTACTCTTGCATCATTGACTAGCTCAGCTTTGGGAACAACCCTCCAACACACCTGGGACTATGGCACCTATGACCCTCGGGGGAACAAGGACTTGTTCCGCGACTATGGCAAAGTTGAGGTATTCCATGCGTCTATTTCGAGCCAGCAGTATACATCTGGCCATATCGATGATTGGCAAAAGGCCTTCTATGCCGTTCTAGTCTTTGTCTTTGTCGCCAACCTAATGTGTCTCCTCTACTTCGTCTTTCATCTGGGGCTGGTTGAAGACTTTACTGAGCCAGAGAACCATTTTGCCCTAGCCATCAATAGTCCCCCGACTCAGCAGATGGTGGGAAGCTGCGTTGATGGTCCACAGAGGAGTCATATGGCTGTGCGGTGGAGGATCTCGGCTGTTGCGAATTCTAGTGGCTACTGCTTCGAGCCTGTGCCGAGCGAGTCAACTGGGAATGCACAGACAATGTCTGGCGTTTACCAGCGAGTATCGCCACACGAATGAGAGTTTTGGGTGTAGTTATCTATACATTATTTAATTATTATCTTTATTTATTGCATTGTATTGAGCTCCATGCTCGTGGAACCATCCATTCCTGATGCTCAACTCGCCGAGAGATTGCATAATATGATATGGTCACTTTGGGTTTCAGTAGGGACTGGCTCTTTCATAAATCATAAGCAAATATAAAGAGTTGGTTGGTTCTGGGAAACCATGAGATCAAAACAAACAATGACATACGCAGTAAGAAGTGGCATGTTTCGCCGTCACCAGTTGTTGGTTGCTGGGTTCTGTTTTTTGTTAGCTGTTAAACTGAAACGTGCCCGTGCCGGACTCTGCTTTGACGAGTACTACTTCGGCAGGCTGCCAACATAGCTACTCGATCCTCTCTTCATCTCCTCATCTCCTCATCTTCCTACCCCCCTTTCACCCCCTCGTCAGTCTCTGCAACTCGACATCTCTTCACCATGACTGGGCGTGGAAAAGAGCTACTCCTCCTCGCCTCCCTCCGCGGCACCCCACCCTCAAAACTCGACCGGTTCCTCAAGAGCGCATTTTTGAAATTCGGTTCGTGGGCCCTGGCGCTGCTCCCGCCATCACGGATACCGCTAAATCGTTTCGCGATTTAAAAGACAGGGCTAGCCCATTCTCTGCTTACGACAGATGCGGCAATGCAATGTATCTCCTTAAGAAGCTTAACAGGGAGAAGGACCCTACCTGGGGCTTTTAATTTTTTGTCACCTCTTATACTGAAGCAGTAGTGAATGGTGCTGGACTAGCGGCACAGAAACTGGTTGAGATAGTGCGTCGTGCCTTTGCAGCCAACGCCCATCCCGCCCTTGCCGCAGCGGCCTGCAAGCGTTTCAAGATGGACCTTGTTCAAGATAGGGAGGCCCTGGACGGCGCATCCGACTACAAGGCCCTGGAGAATGTCAGGATCAAAATCATCGATCGTCCTTGGCAGCGTCCCAAGAGTGGCCGGAGCAGCTACCCAGGAGTTGACTACTGTCCCGTCTATGGTCTCACGGGCGTCTATCACATAACGGGGGGTGGTGATTCAGACAGCATGAAAGACATGTACCCCATGAGTCGTTGTTTTTACTAAGCTGTATAGGGACAGTGGCACCAGACCGGAGGCAAGCTGGGGGATATGGGCTTTGAAAATTTGAACCGAGACAACTCGAGACTTGACCCGGCCTCACTTCTTTTAGCCAAGTATATAACCAATTCTATCTAATTTAAACCGCGTGTGTTGATATGGATACCTCCTCTCTGACCCTTTAGCGAACGAATCTTGCTTCTAACACATCTCACAAGCTCATTGCTTGGCCGCCTGCCCCAGTGGTCATCCATCTCCTTTAGGGTTACATCGACAAATTCCTTTCCTACAATGGTCATCTCCTTGAAATGGGCTTTGATCCACTCGTCCCAATACTCGGCAACGTGGGTCGAGTCCCTTTTTTGTGCCTTGGAGGAAGGGTCGTCTTCTCAATTCATCCATGCCAGGTTGGCGCGGACGAGTTCGGCGCGGATCTTGTTGACAGTCCTGACCCAGAGCTCGTGAACATCTCGATGATTCATGTAGTTGAAGATGTTGATGACAGCACGGACAGCTGTCAAAGCCTTGCCCCAGTTCGTGTCGCTCTGGGTGTACTCCTTTCGCTTATCTGGTGCCACCGGTTGGCTATACTTCCAAAGCTGGGGAAGAGCATATGTTAGCATCTAGTCTGATTGTTGGATCAATGGTCTGACTCACCTTTGCCTTGACGCCGTTGATGCCATCTTCGAGAAAGACAAAATCTTCCCAATTCTCCGTAGAGTCGTGGACTTGTATTATGCGAGCCATTGGTCGCTCTTGCTTGGACTTTGACCTTGATGGAGGGGGGGCTCCTTTGATCATATCTTTGTCAAACATGGCCTCGACAAAGTCACAGTAGACTCGAGGAGAGGTTGGCGTGGACTCATCGGGAAGCTCGTGGCGTGCGATACCACGGAGGAAATGAACCATAGTTTGAAGTTCCATGATGTGCTCGGCTTTGATCAAGTTAGTAACCAGGTGGTCCTCCGTTGAAAGCGACTGCTTGACACTTACTGACGTATTTCGCGCTGTCGCTGTTGGCTACCATGGGGATCACGTGGTGGCTGATTGCATCGCTGGTACATTGCTTTCGGTGCAGTGCGTTGTATGCTTTATCATATCGTTCATCGTCCACTGTCCGGTCTCCGATGAATGGATACTTGGCGGATTCATATTCGATGGGCTCGGTGGCCTGGTTCGCCTTGTCCCAACATACTGTCTTGAAGCGCCGAGCCTTGCCATTCGGCCTGTACGGATTCCGCTTTGTGACACTTTGCAGTATAGGCTCTGGCAAGGGACTAAATCTATTGGGTTGTTAGTATTGTTCTGGGTCCCTGCATGAGTTGAACTTACCCTGGGATCTTGGCAGGGGACATGGCTCGCCTGGCGCTTCCAGACCGTAGGTGGCTGTCCAAATGTGGGCAATGCCTGGCCTCATCTCCTTCGTCTTCGCTGCTCTCACCGCCGCTTCTATCATCACCACTGCTTTCATCGTCGCCACCATCATCCTCACTGCTCTCCTCCTTGCCCTTGTGGTCCTGGACCTCCTCGTCGGCTGGACATTCAACCACACCCTCGGCAGAGAGATCGCTGACTTCGCCATCACAAGATTCCGACCCCTTCTTCCCACCACCAGAGACGGGGCATTTGGGAACACCAACCCCGAACTAAGTGTGCTCTCTGACCTCGCAGGTTGGCTCGGTGGCTTCTTGTCCTCATCTTTTTCGTTAGTTTTGTGGATGACGGAGCCCCCTGGTGCCTCGTCCGTAGACTTGCCACCTTTGATGGATTTTCCCCATGTCTGGATGATATCACCGGCCGTATTATCGAGAGAGGACTGCAAGGCACCATGGTCTACACGCACGCCCTGCATGGCCTAACTGAGACGCATGACCGAATACATGTCGAGTGCGTACCTGGAAGCCCAGTAGTCGCCTTTGGAGAGATCCCGGGTGTCCCGTCTCGAATTTCCAGTGCCCATCTGAAGCTCTATTCCCATAGAGAAGTCGGGAATGAGACTTAGCTCTACAGAACCTTTCTTCGTCTCAATGAATCCATCGAAGTCGGTTTCTTTCATGATCTCGGGCACGTTCTTGCCATCATTTGGGCCAACAGATCCGGGGAAAGACTGGCGGATGAAGCCCTGGTCCTCTCTAACCTTGGTCTTTGAGTCAGACCTAGCATGTAGCTTTGCCGTAAAGTCGCTGAAGTATTGCGTTAGTATCTTTTCACTTGCCAGAGCAGAAAACCGGTCACTCACCCTGTGAGCTAGGCATCTTTACCCTCAAGATCCACTCGCACATCGAAGCTAGGGGCGAACTAGACGAGACCCGCGTGCGAAAAATGCATCTTCATCTGGCCCTTGTCTATGACCGGATCGTGGGCGACTTAGGTGGTGTTGACCCCCAAGTTACCCATCACCTCGACAGTCGAGTCAACCTCGTACTGAAGGTCGACAAAGCCATAAGCTTGATCGATCTTGAAGGGTTTGGGCTCACCAACCATGGTGATGTCGAACTTGGTTTTGACATCAAATGAGCTCGTGGCCCTGATGTCAAGGTAGCCGCTCACGTCCTTCTTGCATTCGAGATTATCCCTGAGACTCTTGTCGAGAGTTTCGCTGAGTATAACAAATTTCTTTGTTGACTTGAGTTGAGTATAGTATCGTTTTTGGCGGAGCGAGTCGAACCCTGGAGGGTAATGAAGGTTAGAGACTGACACATATCGTCCGGTTGAGATTGTTATACTCACTCTTCTTCCAATTATAAGGATCGTCAGTAAAGAATCGTTTATCCAGAGAATCTCTTTGCGGCGCTTCGCGTCGGTGGGAGAACTTTTGGTGAGGACTGGACTGTCCTCGACGATTTCCCCCCAGTGTCCCGGTATGTTGCTGTCGAGGCATGTTCGATGATCCTGTAGGAAGTGTTGGGCAAGGGAACGTACGAGTAGTCGATGCGGATGAAGAGATCGTCGCTTTTGCGTTTGGCGAGACCAAAGTCGTAGGAGAACTCAAGGTCCATCACCTCTTTGCTGGATGGCATTCTCTTGACGAGATGCCCTGGGAGTGTCTGATCTTCCGATCTCTTGAGAGAGTGGGCAAAAACATAGGTTCCAGGACCGCAGTTGTCTGGCATACGAATGATGGTGCCTTCAAGTCCGCCCTGGAGTACATCGTCACAATTGCTGTCATGCCTATCGTGACTGCAGAAGATTCGGACGGTTTGTCGATCAGAGGATGTAATTGAGCCGAAATCGGCGACTTCTATGTGAGAGTCATCTCTCTTTGAAAAGGAGGAGACCTCTTCCTTTGGCCCTGCGATGAGGACAAAGCCAAAAGCACCGAAATCAGGGTCCTCAGTTGGGTTGTCGGGTGTTGTTTCCGCCCCGCTGCCGCCAAAACCCGCGAGAACTTGAGCGTCAAACTTGGCATCACTGCCAGGAGGAGGTCACTCGGGAAAGAGGTTCTCCGGAGGGGCTGGTATGTTGGGGTCGATGTCATTTGGAGGGTTGCAGCAAAGACTCTTTTTTCATCCATAGGAGCACTCCTCGTTGTTATCGCCTTTAGTGGACACTCCGATCTGAACATCGGTACGAAGGAGTATTAAAAGCTTTCTAGTACTAAAGGATTGGTCAAGGGGGGCTCACTTCTTGCAGTTGCTCTGATCACAGCGGCCTTTGCCAACCCAGTGACAGGACTCAAGTTTCTACCGATCTCGTTGTTCTTGTCCCAAATATCTATTCCACACGTCAGTCCTCACTCCTCACTGTTGCTCAACAGTTTGTGGACGACAAAGAGTTCTACGGCAGTGACTCTGATCACTTTACTCTGGAATGTCGAACTGCTCCCAATCTTACGCTTGACTGTACCTGGCTGCTTGGTGAGTTTGCTGGCGGAGACCTTCCTACAATATCACACGATCGCTTGAATGAAATCTGCACATCAGAATGCTCCGATTCCCTTGTTCAAGTCCAGAAGCAGATCCACGATGCCTGTCCTTTCGAGACCAACAAGCTCGAGGTCGAGGGTAGAGAGTTCATGTCTCCTACTACAACTGTCGACCATCTCATTGATCAGCATCGCCGGCTATGCCTCACAGACCGGAAAGTCCATAACGAAAATCTCCTCTTGAATGCCACTGCTAACAGTATTCTACAGTGAGTCGAATGGATTTTGCTACGAAACCATGCAAAACTGGGATGAAGATGGTACAACCGACGATGCTGAGCATGAATGCTCCGACTGCTCGCTTGGTTATGAACAGATCTGTTTGAGCGCTACCGAGGGGGGTCCTATCGACGAGGACTATGACCGTTTCACGTCGTTGACTAAGAGCTGCAAGAAGATAGGCTTCTATCCCCTAACTCCTGTGTCTATAACTGATCCTGTTCTAACCGAAACCTACACCAAGCCCTGTCCTTCAACATACATCATAGAGGAAGGAGACACATGCAACAGCATCTGCAAAAAGCACAATGTCTCAACTGACGCTCTCACATGGACCAACGATCCTCCCGCATATTGCAGTCATTTCCCCAAGGCAGGAACCAAGATCTGAATGCCCGAAAAATGCCAAGTCTACACTGTTGAAGAGGGCGACTTGTGTATCGAGATTGTCCGGAGTGTGCCCAATGACATCACCATCAGCCAACTAGTAGCCTGGAACCCCAACCTCAACCCTACCTGCAGTAATATGTACCAGCAGGAGGGCATGCAGATTTGCGTCAGTCCTCATGGCGATGACCCCTCAAAGCCATCCAACTCGGGGACAAAGGGGCCTGCTACTCCAGCGTGAGTTACCTTGCACTTGTCAACATGCTGCGCTAATTACCCTACACACAGGCCGCAACCTGGGAATATGGCCAACGGAACCAACACTCGCTGTGGAAAGTATCATAACGTCACGTCGGGAGAGTCTTGCAAGGATATCATGGGGAAATTCATCTCCTTCAAGGATTTTTACTTCCTTAATGCTGGAGTGAACAGCTACTGCACAAACCTTCTTTTAGGTAAAAGCTATTGCGTGGCACCAGTTGGCGATATTAAAACTTACAAAGGCTACGGGTAAGTCATCTCTCCTGGCCACTTGGTCCAGAATAGGTCCTCAACATATATGCCAGTCCAACCCGTCTCCCTGAGACCACCTCGGCCTCCACCTACGAGACGTTACAACTCACGCCCCCTGCGACTCTGCGCAATGATGGGAAGTGGGTTCTCACCGGCGGTAAAAACCCCAATGTTCCAACGACGACGACGAACGAGGCCCCCCTCACGCCACTTCCGCTGGCCCCGGGAACCTACAACGCGTCTCGATGCCTGAACTATGAGTTTTATTGGGAACAGGGTGATGATGAGGCAAACGAGGGGTGGAATGGCTGTAAAGGCCTTGCGCAGGTGTATGGAGTTACTGTGGAGGATCTACTCACATGGAATCCTCTTCTTAGGCAGCAGAAACCCTGCATGATGAAGCCGGGGTATCAATTTTGCGTCCAGTTACGTGAGTCTCTTTCCTTGCCTCCTTTCATAACTTCGACTCATTAATTTTAAAAAGAACTTACTGAAGAAGAACTGGATGGGTTGTATGATAATCCCAACACGACTTCCACCTCGGCTGGAAGTAGCAGAACCTCAGGAACAACATCAGCCTCTACCTCGACTGTAGCCATGGATGAGTCCTCGAGTGAGACTGGAAACACAAAGGTTCCCACGACGACAACCCTAACTTCTGAGCGTATCGATGGATCTGAACCCGCGATTGAGACCACGAGCAAGGAGGGTAGAGTCAAGACTGTTACCAAGATAGCAACGAGTACTACGACGTGGTGCAACACATTGACGAGCACTACCGGTGTTAGCGTGGCCACCCCAAGTCCAATCACGGTAAGTGATTACAACCTACAGAGTAATTAAAATCACACACTGACTTCGTGACTCTCCACCAGGATGGTATGAAGGGAGGTTGTTAGAAGTTCTACAGAGCCCAGGCGGGAGACTATTGTGACAAGATCTGCAAGGACCACAACATCTCGATCGAAGAGTTCATATCATGGAACCCAGCTGTCGAGCCTGACTGCGCTCTTGTCTTGAAGGATTATTACTATTGTATCGGCCATCGAGGGGAGTGAAGGATGTGAAATAGTTGGTTGGTTGAACCAAACGACATGGGCAGTGTAATGGTATTCGGCGCTTGTTTCCTATGTAGATGTTTAGTTCTAGTCCCCTTATCAAGTCTTGGGTCGTGTTTCATAGCTTGAAATAGTGTCGTAGAAGCTAGGAGACGCCTGGGTAAGGCGAATTACCAAGTGAGACCAAGGTTCTTGTACGTACCAAAGAGTATTCAATGTTGTTGAAGCAAGTATATGCCAGCCGTGAGAAGCTGTTAAACTGCCATCCTGGCAATAAGAGAGGATTTGGAATCGACAAGGGCAGTGCTTGGGATGACCAGGGCCACCAAGACGAGAGGAATGTAACAGTGTTGTTTGGCATCGTCTGCTAGATGACGATGGGATAACCTCGTGCGACAGATAGCGTTCTTATCTCGAGACGGGATGTAACTCTTTATCAAAAGTTCAGGTTGAATGGGATAAGAAAGCTTACAATTCTGACATGAAATTTGGGTATAGGCAGACTGAAACCTCGTGTCTTTTCGAGGTTTCTTTCTTTCTCCCCGGGGAGACAAGCAATGCTGGTATCGAGATTGGCGCTAGACACACAGATGATAAAGTTAGGGAGGAGTTTAAACATACTACATGACCAGAATGTGATGAAAATCGTTAGGATGGTGACCAAAGACATGGAAGGGCCTTTTCCCCAAGAATCACGACAATGCCAACTTCGTCCTTGTCTGAGGAGTATGGTTGAAGGCTGAGTTTTGAGTTTTGCCACCTAGTTGAGCTCGCAATGTTCCCCGAGACACGGAATGAGAGCAGAGGGGTAAAAAAAATTAAAGATCGTATGAGGGGAGACGGAACAAGTGGGAGGGATAGAAATCTGAAAATGGCCCCGTTTGTGGAGGCAGGTGAGCAGCTCCAATGGGTAGGCGAGTACTTGGCAGGGGAGGGTATGTCAGAGTTGGACGCACTATACCGCAGTAAGCATAGCGAATTTAGCGCCGGGGTGAGGCAATTGTGCTTGGGAGGATATGGGGAGTCCAGGGATGGGACTGGGGGCCTGGAGTAGCGCACCGGAGCAAGGGAAACTTGGGGGTTTTTTAATCTTCAAACTCATTGGTAATACTCTAGGTGATTTATCAAGACCTGGGCGTGTGAAGAACAGTCTCTAATATTCCTTGCTGACTTGGAGAGCGGGTTGAGCCTTGGTTGCTACAGTCCCTACTCGCTTGACTCCAAACAATCCAGCCAATGAACGCAACTTTAATCTTTCCACGAAGTTTCTCTAGCTCGGACATTGCCGCTGACACGCCACATGTCGATAGATCGCAGTCGAGATCCAAGAACCGAGACTTAATCCTTGCACATCAAGGCCCACGGGAGATGGAAGCCTGCTTAAAGTTACGATAGCGTCATGCGCGCGAGATGCGCCTCTCAGTTCGTCCCGTTCATGACTCGCCCTGGCCGCCTATCAGACAAGCCCCAATCCCACCTTGAGGGGTTGGATGCCACCCCATTCGCCCACACCGTTCACAGCCTCAGCGTGCGGGGAAATGGCGAGTGGCATAAGACTCGCGTTGATTGGACCGGTGTTCTACGGCGAGGTATCGGGGCACAGGCCGAGCGTATCTCCGTTGAACACCGCCAGAGCATATCGCCTAGGTATCACCCTTGGCCATAACGTGACTAGGGTCCCTGGTAGCCTGTCTCATGCTGACACTCTGATTAGACAGACCGGGGATCATGGTCCGACGTGCGGGCACTCTGGCAGAATAAGCTCAGTTGTAATGTGGAGGCTTGTTTCACTGCGGGTTGGAGTAACTAGAGTGCCAACGTGGTGTCCCGCAGTTGAGCATCTAGACCTTCTGCTTCTGGCTAGATGTTCCGTTCATTCCGGGGCTCGGCCAGTTTCCATCTACCACGGGCCTCGCAACCCCAACATTCCCCAGAATCCCCGGATTCTCCATGACCCCGGGATCCGACAGTTTCAGATGAGATTCTTTTCAAGATGGAGTATAAAGGGATCCCAGTATCCCATATGAATCTTGTACTTGAGCTCACCATCTCTCGCACACTTCTTCTCTCAAGCCTTACAGTCTACTACACCCATCAGCCACCTCCACAAGGGACCTTGTGAGAAGCCCCTCACGATGACAAAAGCAACCGACCCCAACGTCGAGCTTGGAGTAGACGAGAAGCCCACTAGCGCGCACCATGAGCGCATCCAGTTGCTTGCCAACCTGCCCGACCCTGACGCAGGCAAAAGCGATGAGGAACGCGCTGAAATCGTACAGATTCCTTCTCATACTTGATGTGTCGCATTGTTCAAGCTAACCTTGGCGTGTAGGACCGAAAGCTCATGTGGAAAGTCGACCTTTGGCTTATCCCCTGGCTGTCTCTCCTCTACCTTCTCTCGTTCCTCGATCGAACCAATATCGGCAATGCTCGCCTCGCTGGCATGGAAGCCGACCTTAACATGTCCGGAACCGACTACAACGTGTCCTTGACCATCTTCTTCATCAGCTATGCTGTCTTCGAGCCCCTTACGAATGCCCTCCTGAAGCGACTTACACCTCGCATTTTCTTCACTGCCATCATCGTCGTCTGGGGTGTCATCATGACGCTCATGGGTCTTGTGACCAACCTCAAAGGCCTTCTCGCTGCGCGTTGGTTTCTCGGGGTGGCGGAAGCCGGCCTATTCCCTGGTGAGAAGTTATGAACAGCTTATTTTAAGCAAACACTAACAAACTGATGTGTGCCAGGTGTGAGCTACTACCTCTCTTGTTGGTACAAGGGGTCGGAAATTGGCGCGAGAACTGCCATATTCTTTTCCGCGGCTGCCCTTGCAGGTTCTTTCGGCGGTCTTCTCGCTGCTGCTATCGCCAAGATGGATGGCATTGGCGGCAAGCCAGGCTGGGCATGGATCTTTATAATTGAAGGTCTCGCTACGACTTTCGTCGGTTTCTTCTGCTGGTGGATGGTCTTTGATTGGCCCGAGAATGCTCGCTTTCTCACCCCAGACGACCAAATTCGGGTCCAGCGACGCATCATCGCCGAGAAGCAAGGCAAGACGGCTGAAGATTTCGATAAGCGACATATCTACGAGGCTCTCAAGGACTGGAAGACATATGGATACATGGCAATCTATATGGGTTGCCTTGTTCCTCTCTACGCTTTCTCTCTCTTCCTCCCTACCATCCTCAGAGGCATGGGATACACGGGAACTCGGGCCCAGCTTCTGAGCGTCCCCCCATACGCGGCTGCTGCGACCATGACCATTTCCATCGGCATTCTTGCAGACAGGACCCGTTGGCGCGGATACCTCAATATGTTCACAGTCGCTATAGGCATCGCGGGGTTCCTCATGCTCATGACCACGTCGAATCCAAAGATCCAATACGCTGGAACGTTCCTCGGAGCTATCGGCATCTATCCCACCATCCCCAACACTCTATCTTGGCTCGTCAACAACACTGAGGGTTCGCTGAAGCGTGCCGTTGTTCTCGGCATGGTGGTTGGATGGGGCAATCTGAACGGCGTGGTCTCATCCAACATCTACTTGGTTAAGGAGGCACCACGGTTCTGGTCCGGCCACGGCGTCGTCCTTGGGTACCAGACTGTTTTCCTTCTCGGCGGCTCCGTGTTTATGCACTTCGCTCTGGCAAGGCAGAACAGGATCCGAAGAGAAGGAAGAATGGATGAGAAATGGGATGCCATGACGGAGGAGCAGAGATGGGTTGCGGGTGACAAGCGACCCGACTTTATTTACACGATCTAAAGGCTTTTCAACCCGAGAAACCTGGTTGTGCAATACGGTTGGTTGGGTTACCCTCCCATTACAGTAGATTTAAAGGGAGATTTTAAAGGTTGCTGAGCTGGATTTGGAGCTTGTGTACTGGGAGCCTATGTTTCGAGGGCATGAATGGTCTCGCAACGAGACGCGGCAGCAACCATGTACCTTTGTATTGTTGCTTTAGAACACCAAATACGGATATATCTATGGTTTGATTATTGTTTGACATTGTACAAATCTGTATTCTTTGCATACCTTCTATCCCGTCTCCTCCGACTGGCACCAGAAATATTGGAGAGGCCTTGGCCAGCGTGAGTACTCCCAATCAGACAACACAGGGTAGACACGAACCCCCTTTCTATGGAACCCACCCCAGAACCGTCCCCTGATTGACTAGAACGCGACCTTGATGCGGGGAGCTGGTTTTCCGTAAATAGCTCGTTGGCCCCATGCCCGCATTATAAGCCCTTTCAACCTTCTTTATGTGTGCTTCGATCGGGTAGGGAGGTTTATTATAGCTGCTTGCTCCCATTGAGGCTCAGGAGGGTTGCATCCTATTACCCTGCCCCAAGTTCCCTCGAATGAGCACAAGCAAGATCATCCAACTCAACATTTATCCCCACCACCGCCTTTACTAGCCCCGACCACCCAATCGACTTGCGCGCCAGCAAACATGATTGATCCCTCACGGAAGACATATGATACAGCTGGGGCTGTGGAAAGCTTGGGAAGCCCGATGGAGTAAGAATATACATCGTTGGTTTCCCTTTACACGCTGACTGTAAGATTTGTAGTTCAGAACTGGCACAGGCAAGACACGAAAAATCTCAGAATCACCCCTCACACACTCTAACACAAGCAGTTCATTGCCAATGGCACCGCTAACCTTATCGCAACCATACCACTAGAAACTCTTGCCCAGATGTTTCGCCATTACCAGATTGAATCACCTCCTCCCTCTGGAACCGAGTATACTAAGAACTTGACAATGCGCGATGGTCATATCTATGAGGTTGTACTGTATAAACCACAAAGCCTGGCTATAGGGCCGCTTGTCGTTTTGATTCATGGAGGAGGGTTTTGTCTGGGACACTACTCTCACATAAGCTTTTATTCTAGGGCTCTGGTTGCCCTGTACGGCGTGACGGTGGTCAATATCGCATATCGTTTGGCCCCAGAGTTCCCATTCCCCACCGCGCCACAAGATGTTTGGGGCTCCCTTACAACCTTGACCAGCTTGGGAGTGGCCGAGGAGCTAGGTTTAGACTTGTCCGGGGGGTTCTTCATTGGTGGCACCTCTGCTGGTGCAAACCTCGCGGCTGTTGCGGTCCAGCGGTGAGTTACGCAAGAACTATCGTCACCAATCCTCGGGGTTTGGCTCAATATCCCCATGATTTTCGACGTCAGCATTGTACCCGAAGATCACAAGGCACTCTGGCTCTCTAGGAAGCAAAACGCCAACGCCATGGTCATCAACGCCAAGGCTCGAGAATATGTATACAACGTCTACAAGCCTAACGTTCGATCACCCGACTTCTCGCCTTTCAATTCGGCTAATCCTCATAGAGGCCTGCCTCCGGTTTATATCCAAGTCTGCGGCCAGGATCCCCTACGAGATGACGGACTGGTGTACGAAAGGGTCCTAAGAGCACACGGTGTGGAAACCCGGCTAGAGGCGTACCCAGGGGTGCCCCACGGTGCAACGAACCTTTTCCCGACCTTAGCTAGCTCGAAGAAACATCAGCTAGATGTTCTCAGGGGGTTTGGCTGGTTGTTTGGCAGGGAGATGCGAGATGAAGAATGCCAAGCTGCAATCAAGGCATGTGTAGGAGATTGAGACTCGTCTACTCGGATCCATAATGCGCAAATATACAAAGTATGCGGGATCCGGGTGGGCTCGATTGTCACTGTAGCTTCTCCGAGATGAGAAATCCACGGTCGGCAAAGGTCCAGGTATAGCTTTGTTTACCGTGGGCCGTAAAGTCAAGTGGACGAGGATTGATGATGACCAACAAACAAGTTGTACTAGGTCCAGTTTGTCAGATACCGCTATACTCGGAAATAAAAGCACAGTAAAGTCTACTTTCTTCTCTAAAGCGGAGCTCTCAGCTAAGTTGGTACTGAGCTTAGGATGAGGAACCCGGAGTTCAGGCTGAGCTGCCTTGGCTGGCTCGCTTTTGCTTTTCAATTGTCGACTAGATAGTTAACTCGCCACAGGTCAACCACTTTCGTTAGCTTTCGCCCATACCGGCTAGTTCTACCCAATATCTCCCTCTAGTTAAACTTTTGGGCATGTCTGTGGTCTTCATAATCATGAAAGTTGGATGAGGGATGCCCTGAAACGTCCTAACATTTGCGCCAAATGCCATGGTATCATGGCAGATAGAGAATGCTTGCATTATATAATATCCAGAGAAGGCTGGCTTCAGCCTGCAAGTCCCGCTCTGAACTCTATACGAATCTGCCAAATATTCCTTTTGCCACTTGTGTAGCATCTTTCTTTGCTTGGCTCTGCATTCTCTACAGTATGAAAACTTCTTCACTTGGCCCATTGCCAAGTTTCTCGATGCCCATGATACGGCTACTACAAACCTCAACACCCGGGCCCTTCTTCGACCTGAGGGCCTGAGAAAGTCAGTTTGCGATATCCATCAGTTGCTCGTTTGCGGAGGGATAGTCGGTGCTGGAATTCTTGCACAGGAATTCATGGACAGGCATCTTAGGTTTATGGTTTACGCATATCCTGGTAAGTGCCTCCTTCTCGTTCAGTCTTGTGGCTTGTCATCTGATTAAAAGCTCCATGATTGTGATCAGGCGATCCAGCAGCCACATATATTAGTTCTCGGGACTGTCACATTTTCTCTATGCCTCGTACCGTTCAGGACACAATCGCAGTGACGAGACAAACTCGACTCGGATATCTCTGGGTCGACGCACTCTGTATCATCCAGGACTCGGTCCAAGACAACGACGCTGAAATCGGACAGGTGGCACAATACTACCAGAACGCTTCGATCACAATCATCGCAGCCGGTGCGGGTGGCTCCGACAAAAGCGTCTTACCATCGACGGCTTCGCCGCGTTCCTTGGGACCAGACGCTGTGTCATACAAATTCTAACTATTAATGGCCTTCCCAGATCAGACAATGGATGTTTTGGGCATTTAGTATTGCATATGGGACAATGGCGCCTCCCCGAACCCCAGACCGCCATGCTTAGGCTTATCGAGAACCAGTTCTCTGCCGACGAGCTTTGACCTATGGGACATCAACTGTGACTTGGCCATGCGAACAAGGCATCCAGACATGGAACTCGTGGCTGCGTAAACACCATAAGGTAGTAGCCAGGGTTGTTCCTAAACGCGGCAGCCAGTACCTTTATAAGGAAGCCTGGAAAACCATGGTAGCCGTCTATAGCCACCGCAACCTCACCTTTCTGGAGGACAAGCTGCCTGCCATCTCCGCGCTGACGAGCCAAGTTCTCCGCCTCTCTATCCAGTATGGAGGTAGGCCTGGAAGATACGTGGCAGGCATTTAGGAAAATGATCCACTCGATCAGTTGATCGGGTTCACAGTTACAGCAAAGAGCCGAGACGTGCGGTGCATCCCGTACTGCGCCCTAAGCTGGTCTTTGGGGTCAGTTGAATGTCTGATTCTCTTTTCAGATCCATGTAGTGCTCTGGCTCTTAGTGAACTAGAATGCACGAAAGGTCTACAGCCAGAGATCATCGACTGCAGTGTGGCCGCTGAGCCAAGTTACTGGGGCCCGGTTGCGGGTGCGAGGTTGCCTGACTCACAGAGCCAGCGTCCCGAACCCTGAGACTTGGCTGCTAGGTACATTCAGAGGTACATATAGCGATGTTATTCTGATGTTGGATTGCTATAGTATGGGCGATAATGCCACCATCCGAAAAGTACAATCGTGCTGGCGCCATGGCTTGGTCCTGGAGCACGTTGGTGGCGCTATTTACAGACATGTTGGTGGCGTGATTAGAAACTGGACCGGATTCAGCGTGGAAGAACGGGTTATAGATATTATTTGAGTTTAGTATACGGCTAGTTCAGTGGCGATTATGGATCTCTAACTTCGAAAAAGCATGGCCCTAATACGGCGATGACGACTACTGGGAGGAGGTTGGAACTATATGACAGTTTACCGGGAATATATTGAGTTCTGGCGTGCTCGACGTCAAGGTTCAGGTGAATGAAGCGCCATAGCTACCCTACTACAAGAGCCAAGTCCGGTATAGGGTGGGCAATGAGCAAAAATCAGGAATATATACAATGGAAGGGATAACCGCTAAGCTGCTCTCGCAATTAGTTAATGAAAGAGTTAAACAAATAATGAACACAGGTAATGACAAAAGAAACAGCTAAGTGCTGGAGACAGCAAAATAAGCATAAGATCTTTGGCCGACTTCTTAAGTTGAATGTGGTTTATTCACATCCCGAACATGTTGTATCTACAACCGATTCAACGCAAAAAACGTGGCAATTGCCACTTATTATTCATTCTGAGCAGTATATAACGGTCAAGGAAAAAGCAGAGCACCAAAATAGTCACGACTGTGCTGTTGAAACACAATCCAGAAGTCAAGTAAAGGTCGCACAGAAACTCTCAATCCGGGGTGTACAAGCCAAGCTTCAGGTCCTCGCACAAGGGAAAGCTCAGTGAAGGCATTTGGCGCTGAGCTTTGGATATGAAGGTCCCAGCTAGACACCTAGTGCCAGCAATTGCCAAGGACATCGTTGGTGTTTCCTCCATTGATGACATCCCAAGACTGCTTGCAGGTGTTCTCCCAGGGCTGCCCATCAATGCCACGGCCGCGGCCCTTGTCAATGCACTGGAAAGTAGATTGTTAGTGTCTACAAGGTCATCTGCCATTCTCTGCTTTGTAATTGACTTACAGAGTAGCCATCTAGTTTCGATTAGCCTTGACCTTTTGTATAGCAAGGGTCTTGTCACTTACCAAAGCGGGTATGGATCTGGGTCGCACCCCAGAGGGCGCATGCGGCCTTGCTCAATTCGACATTGTACTTTCCGCGAACGTTGCAGCCACAGTTGTGGTGCTTGCCAGCCATGGCACTACAAAGTGAGCCCAGGAAACCTCGAATGCCATGAGATGAGACTTACCTGCCGCCAAGAGCAAGAAGAATGATGGCTGTGACCTTCATGTTGTCGGTTTGTGGGGAGCAAAGATGTTGCTGATTTGAGGTGTAAGTGGAGATGATTGTGTGAGATCGATGAGATGTTGAGTACTTGTGGAAAACGAACCTGAGAGGAGAGACGAGGAGGTCGGTCTTTATACTTGTTGGACTGTAGTGAGGAGATCATTCACTTAGAGCCCTCTCTAGGCAGATTTGGAGGCCGAGAGCATTTGTCATTCGACTTGTCTCGATCAAAGTTGATGGCTCATGGGTCGTACTCTGACGAGCAGTTCGATGCTTGCTCAAAGAAAAACCCAAACCGACCCCAGGGTTCATCGTCACTATGCCTTGAAGGAGGTTTGTCGCATATTTGCCGTGGGATGTACCGAGGATAGGTAGTCGAAACAGAAAAGCCAATCACAATTAGTGAGCCATTCCCGCTGGTTTTCATCTACCTATGAAAGAACAGAGAAGAGAAACGTGCCACGGTCGTAAGATGTATGCCTCACTTCCGGCCGGCAGATGCCAGAGCGAAGGATCCTAAAATGACAAGGGGAACTGTCGACTAGCCAGAGTCAAGCTTTGGAAGAAGTATTAAAGTTTGTATAAGAGTACCATACCCTTGCCCACGTGGGGTGTAGGGGGCCAGGAAGCTAGTAATGAAGAGACAGTTACCAAAAACAGGAGAAGGTGTAGACAGGTTACCCCCACTTGTAATACAAGGCCCACGGGGGCGGGTAGACTAGCCCAGGTCTGGTGCAAATGTTATCCGGCAGCCAGGGGAGTGCATAGCGTGTCTAACCTGGTTTAAGTTCTTGGTGGGCACAGCGAGATCCGCGAGTTGCGTGACTTCAGGGACCATTGATGGGATCAACAAGTCAAGGGAGACTCGGTCGAGGCCCGGATAATGCGGCAAATATGTCCTACTAGTACCAGCTCGGCACCCTTTTGTCAGTCGATCTATTCTACCAATTAAAGTCAAAACTTCTAGTCAACAACGGCTCAACGCCAATACGGTGGCATTGTGAGCAACGTGCGATGAAGTTGTTCACGCTTTACATCAAAACACCAAATGAATCATTTCGTATTTTGACTTTGCAGGCATGAAGTGTACAAGGGGATGGCATCTTGATGGGCGGGCGTGAAGAAAACATCTCACCATTATGCGAACCAGGCGACGAGAGCTTTCAGAAACATCATAGAGGGAAGGATTCGACAAGTAGCATGGCCAAGTTCATGCCGATCATCCGAAATGAAGGCATTCTCGGTATAGGATCATCAAACTGCCCAAAGACGCGGGCGTGATCAGGCAAAACGGGCGGACAGCCCGGCAGATTCAAGACCGAGAGTCCGCAGACCCGGAAGGGGAGGGTTATATCTACAAATTATTAGAGAATGTCTTCTTGACCTGATAGGCGTCGAGAGCTATAAAGAGGGGTTCTGCACCGCGTGGAAGTGGAAGTGGAAGCATCAAACATCACCCCTCAACTACTCTCTCTAACACACTACAAACTTTCAATATCACAACCAATCCTTCATCGAAGCAATGGCTCGTCTCTTCTTCCTACTTACCACTTTGGCCGGCATGGCCCTCTCTAAAAACGTCCACTTCACCTCTGGCGACGCAACTGGTTGCATCAGCCTTTCCCACATCCAGGCTCTGGGACAGACCTTTGACTGGCTCAATACCAACAGCACCAGCGATGCTGCTCTTCCCGCTGTTCCCGAGCACTTCATCAATGCTCCCTCCGATTGCATCCCCGAGTCCCTCTATGACCTTTACTTCGAGCCCATCGTCGAACTGGCCAAGAAGGAGGACCTCCTCGCCAACCTCGACTCAGTCCTGGATTTTGTTGGCGGCGAGCACTCGATTCACAAGCGCCAACGGAACTGCAACGAGATCAAGGATGCTGCTAAGAAGAAGGCCAACTCCTACAGCTGCAACAGCGCTCCTAACCCTAGCGCTTGTCGATCTTGTACCAACTTCTCAACTATGAACTTTGTGGCTGCTTGCGTCGCATGTGCTGCCAAGGCTAATCAGGAGAGCATCTTTTGTTGTGCTGCCGCTGCTACAACCTTTGCCACCTACTACACTCAGGTCTGTCTGGAGAAGTAAGCAAGCGTACGGACTAGTTCTGAAGGAAGGCTTGTGTTGGCGTGAGCCGGAATCGATATGTTGAGGGCTACCTAGGGGGAAGAAGTGATATTGGGGACTATGCTTTGTTGTTGGACAGGTTGGTGGTTTGATCGTCTTTCCTTCTATTCTTTTCTCAGATCATGCTTCGACCGCATACTTTCTGTTTGCTCTTTGACTAGAAATTCCAGTTCTTACTATATGCTCCAGTTCTAGTTCTTTTACAGTCGTTACTGTGTCCCCTGCCCTTACTGAATATTCTAAATCGCTGGACTTTCTCATGATGCTCCGGAGTGATATTAGATCTCTCCCTCAGGTATACCACACGACATTCGGTGGCCCATTTTCGAGATCTACATGAGCAACTACTGAGCCCTTCTTTCCCTTAACCCTCCAAGCTTTAATAAAGTTCACTCCACTGTTTGTGATCGCAAAGTAATCCTCACTGAACGGGCTGGCGAAACATCATTCACAGACTCTGAGTCTAGGCTGAATGCTGATATGTATCCCGGAGTTCCAGTCGTATGAGATCGGGCGGCAGCAAGGAAATAGTTGGGCGAGCCACCATCGACCGGGATTGATAGGGGCACCTCATCCACCCAATAGGAAAGGAGTTGGTGAATCCAATCAGGCCAGCGGCTAGTCATAAAATGAAGAAGCATCTTTCTGATACAGGATTTTTTACCTGAAGGCAGTAGAGTGTATGTCTCGTTGTGGAACTCGAGTTCCCCAGTGGTTGGGCCTCGTTCATATGCAGCAATAGCATTCTTCGTACACCACATAAACCCACTTGCCGTCGGGATGCGGGATGGAACTCGGCATCGCTAGTGTTTGAATCGCCAACTGCCCTGAAGATCAGTTGGTGTTTGGTTAGCGATGTTACTGCTAACAAGGATTCAGAATGGATGGTCAGTCACTAAGCTGGCCAAGAAACTTCTCGGTCACCATTCCGCCTGACATTAGGTGCCTATCCCAGATCTTGCTTACATCCGAGAGATATCTGAACTGCCTGATCCCGACTGCACGCTATCATTGGTGCCTGGCCGGTCTGACCAGAATTTCTCCTCATAGATTCCGTCGAGGAACTCCCCAGGAACTCTCGATATTCGTGCTCAACAGGGGAGTCTGGCTGAGTCGCAAGTTGCTCAGAATTCAACCACCGGCTGCGTGACATGGTACGAGCCTGGGTGCCTGAAATACTTTGGCATGGCTTATCGGTCAAATCACTACTCACATGATATGCATTGGGATCTTCTTCACCTTTTAAGTCTCTCGTGGCTGCTCTTGTGGAAGGTTAGTAATATTCACGTTACGGGGCTTTACAACATTAGGTTTTAGCAACACAGTGACGTGTTGATAACCGTCTTGTTCGTCACTGTGCTTGATGATGCACTTTTGCCGATAAAGTTAACTTGTCCTCAAAAATCTTTTCGGTCACGTTGTGAAAAAGGTGATGAGGGCAGCAACCCTTCTTCTGTGGCAGTGTGGGATACATAAGTGACCAAGCCCTCAAATCTTCTCTGATGCTCCATCTTGCTGAAGTGCCCCTTCAAGACTACACTCCACAGACACACCTTTTCTCTCTTTGCCGCTCAATATGGGCAACGTCTGTGATGGCGAGGCTCATCAGACCGAACCTGAGCACGAGCTAGCACCACGACCAGCTCAGCCCCCAAGGGCACCGGTGTATGTGAGCTTTGTCCCAGATACTGATACTGCTCCAGAAGCGTCCCAAGGCGAAAACCGGCAGCGTACAAACCATGATCCTCTGCCCGCATCTCCCATGCAAGGACCGCGGAAACAATGTCAGTTCTATGCCAAAGGGCACTGCAAAAGAGGGGATACGTGCACTTTCTTGCATGCAAGTTCAGAGAAAGCCAAAGGAAAAGAAAAAGCAAAGGTACACCTCGTGTGGCCTGTCACTCATGTTCCCAATAGCTGACAGATGATTGCCACAGGATTACGAGACGAACCTCGATTGCCTTCGAGAGTTTAGAGGAGCGTGGGTCGAATTTGGGCGTGGAGCGGCTACTACGCTCATCACATTGCCCTCTGACTACTCGGCCATCCAGATCAACAATCTCCCAGCCGGTTCTACAGGTCGACTCGTCGAAGATTTACTATCGAAAGGGGGGTTGACGATATCCCAACATGACATATACCTCAACAGCTCGACACCAAGTGCTGCATTAGTCAAAGTCCGGAATCCATCGTTTTCGAGGGAAGCTTACAGACGATTGACCACTCGTGTCCCCGGACTTGAAGTGGTCTCGATACCCGTACCACTGCCAGTTGAATCCACCTTTCGCCGGGTGGACTGCAGACAAGTTCAATTTACATGGTTTCGGCCAAGCCGAGAGGTCGGTCTCTTCTTTGAGACTAGAAAAGATGCTCTAAGGCTTCGCCAGATGTTTCCTGAAGGGTTCAGGGTGGGCAGCTGTCAAGTCACAGCTCACGCCCCCTTTCATCAGGGACACCAAGAAGGACTCGGGGCTTGGATCGTCAGATTAACGGGCTTTCCTGAGAGTGTCGAGGACCAGAACATCATCCAGCTTATTCCAAAGCTACACATCACTTTCCAAGTTCAAACAAGAAATCTGACCTATACCAATAACGAGGAAACCGAATCTACCTTCATTCGGTCGATGCTGGACGAGTTTGGGCCTGTAGAGAAATGGGAGGTTGCCGCCATGAACGACAGAGGGCAAATTAATGCCCATGCTGTCTTCCAAGAAGAGTCCCAAGCCCGCAACGCCGCCGCAGCGCTCGAAGGAAAGCGATTACCATTCTCGAACTTTAGAAAATTATTCGCTGACGTTGTCGTGTCGGTAAGATTCAACGTGCTATCCCGCGTATATATGGTTATTCGAGACCAAATCGATGGTTGCAAAGACTCTTGGAAGGACCAGAACATATACTTCTCCACCATTCCTACACGGGGTCCTTATTTAACCCTCCAGGTTAAAGGCATTGACCGCGAGTCGGAGTCGATAGCCAGGGTCAAACAAGAGCTGGATCTCATTCTTGCCGGGGAGGTGATGAGGTATAATGGGAAAAACGTTTGGCATCCATCCTTCAATAATAGGGGAGAAGCATGCGAGATGCTCAAGACAATTGAGGAGGAGTTGGGCATTGTCATCACCCGGGATGCATGGCTCTCCCAATTTCGAGTTTTTGGCGCTGAAGGTCGCCAGGAACTGGCAGCAGAAGCCTTGAATCGGCTTATCAAAGATACAATCTCTTCTCGTCATTCCATTCGACTCAACGACAAGAACGAGCTTCGCTGGGTGGTAGAAGGGGGCCTTGAAGAAATCCAGTCACGGATCGGCCGCGAGAAGATTGTCTTTGACGAATCATCGACGTCAATTCTCATCCACGGATCTGAGAATGCCTTTACTGAGGCCAAACTCATCATGGCCCGCGGACAGGCGGGGCCTTTAGAGGATCGGCTAAAGCTGGAGGAGCATTGCCAAATTTGTTTTTGCGAAGCCGAGGAGCCAGTTGTGACTTCTTGCAGCCATGCCTACTGCGGTCACTGCTTCATCGACATGTGCCAAGCAAAAGCAAAGGATCCCACGGTGCTTTGTATCACCTGTGAAGGAGACTCTGGCCGATGCAGACATGTCTTTGAGCTTTCCGAAATTCGCAATCTCCTTTCGTCCGAGACATTTGAGAATGTACTCGAAGCATCGTTCACTTCTTTTGTTCAACGTCATCCAGAGCAATTTCGATATTGCCCTACCCCGGACTGCTCTCTGGTTTACCGTACAGCTGCTGCCTCACAGGAGGAGGAACTGTCCCCAAAATTCACTTGCAACGGATGCTTAACCTTTATTTGCACAGTCTGTCACGCTGGACATCCTTCACTCACCTGCGCCGAGCACCAGGACCAGACTTCCGGGGGCCTCCAGGCCCTGAACACGCTCAAGAAAAAGCTGGGTATTCAAGATTGCCCAAGATGTGGAACGTCTTTGGAAAGAAATGGGGGCTGTGAGCACATGACTTGCAGGGGATGCAAGACTCATATTTGCTGGACATGTATGGCAACGTTTGATGATGGCGCCACTTGTTATCAGCACTTGATGACGATGCACCGTGTTGGCGAGTATGACTAAATGACTTGCATGATAATGATTGCTGATTATACGACGTGTTTCTAGATTATTGGATAGGATTTCGCCACTGGTTTCAGCGTGTTATGGCTTCAGTTAATAAACTATTAAACTGTGAACCTGAAGTTGATTGACTACAAAGTGATCATTGAGTCATTCTATTTTTTAGTCGAAGGCAGAGGCAAGAGGAACCAAGTGATAGAAGCGTAGTAAGTAGCTAGTAATTATTCAGATAGAGGATGATGAAAACTAGCCACTCTGGTGGCCCTGAGCAGCCCATGACGTAGGATCAAGATTCTAGCCTTCAACCGATCAAGGCTCCGGCTTGTAGTCATCCCATTCTCGGCCTTTAACCCCAGTCAGTACCATATTCAGAGTAGTGCGGAGGAAAACTTACACGCTTCGCAGAAAGTCTTTCTGTTGGGCGACTGAGGATACTCGTCCTCGCCAAAGGTCCTGTTCAGAGTGACAGCTCCAACAACCTCTCCTGTTTCAAGGCGGATCCACGTCTCAAGCTCGCCCTTCTTGATGCCGTCTTGGCGCAGAAGAAGCTGTCGAGAGCCGCGTTCCCAGTCTCCATTGCCTCCATATCCCGTGTGTTGGCCATAGCAAATCTTCAAACCTCCAGCCGAAGGTTGCACGGGATAGCCAGGCAAGCTCTTGTCGGTCCATGGATAGCACCAAGAGTTTCCATGGTGATGAGCCACGAAAACGCCCATGAGGCCGCGAGTCGATCCAAGAGCGTCCATAAAAGGAATGTCCTGGTCACCCCAAGTACAACCATCGCTTCTCGTACCGTTCGAGCAAAACTTCTCACCTTGGCCAAACTGGAACATGTCGTTAATGCCGGGGTTGCGTCTTGGATCAACGCCCACATCCTTTTGTACGGCATAGAATACGTTGGGTGGGATGTGAACAAAGGCCAAAGAAGGGATATTTGTCTTGTGCTTCTTCTGGATGTTCTTACGCTCTTTGAGAAACCACTTAACGACCTTGTTGTCGACCCAGTTCACACGCTGCACCTGCTTTCCTTGTTCATCCAGGTCATTGTAGTTGAAGCCACTGCGGCTATCAAAGAACCACAAAATAAGCTTAGGAACACAGCGGTGTCCGCGAGTGCACTTTGAATCGTAAACAGGGAGGTAATAGTTGGTGATGCCAACGCTTTTGCCTGGTACCATGGAGAGAGTCCGAGAGCCCCGGAATCGTTCCTCACGGCGGAAGACATCCTCAACATTACGCATGTTGTTGGATTCATGATTTCCGTACACCGAAGCCCATGTCAATCCTCGGTCGACAAGAGGCTTCAGGGCTTGGTCGAGATATCCAGTGCTGTTAGACATGAGGTTATCGCGAGAGATTATGTCCCCGTTGATGACAGCAAGGTCTATGCCGCGCTCATCTCGGAGAATCTTTGTGACGACCTTTGAAGTTAGCTCGTCTTGGATAGGCCCATAGGTGCTAGGGGCTAGACAAGTTAGCAAAGGACCAACGAAGTGGACGCGTGAAGTTACCCTCTCCATAGTGAAGATCTTCAAAAATGGAGATCTGAAAGGTTCCATCGCGTGCAAAAGTAAGAGCTCGATTGGTGGGATTGGGAACTCCTGCAGAGGCAATAGCCCCGAATGCGACAGCTGTAAACACAGATAGATGCATGATGGCTGCAGGGACTTTCCAGGTCGGTCTATTGGCTGAGTGAAGGTATGACCTCAACAAGAAAAACAGTTTACTTTTTCTGTTTGTTGCCGTTGTCGATGATGACGGTACAATCCTTTCCAGCAAAACAAGACACCAGTCACAAAACAAAGAGGACAACCACCTGTTGCCCTCTCTGAACTACGTCGCACGTTTAATGTATTTAAGAACAACCCCCCTCGTTGCCAAGACAATGGTCGTGCTACTATCCAAAGAACACCAGGGCCATCCACACGTGGTGAGTCGGCTAAATTGTTAGTCGTCCGACTAAGGAAAGATCGTCACGTAACTCGCTTGAATCGACTGACTAGAAACGAATGATAGGGATAAGCAGAGGCACGTGTTGTCCTGGTTCAAGTCTTTTTTTCAACGTCATCTCTTTAAATGCCTCTTCGGTGTAGAAAACGTCGACTTGTCCTCAACACTGGTATAGCTTTACTATCCTACTCGTCTTGGCATTCACTTTAGCAGCATGTTTTTCCAGGGCCAAATTCCTGTGAATGATATGACGTATCGTCACTGTTATTAACAGGGCAACACATTCAAGACGAGCCCACCCGTCATGCAATAGATAACCCATGTACTACCCAAAAACTGTTCAAATTTCTCATCGGAATATCCATTCTTGATCCATTAACCTATCCTACACGAGCCCCTTGGGCAGTCGGATTGAAAATCACCCAAACTCCAGGTATGACAAAAAAATGGCCCAGAGCGTTCAACACCCACATCCACAAGCGCGGCAGTCGCCCACAGAACATCTTGCGCCCCTTTCCATGTTTCGGTAACAATCATCCTCCTCCTTACACTTTGACCACTCTCCGGTTCCGTGATTCATGGCCTCCCAGCACCACTCTCCTCTTAGCAGACTGCCGCAGTTGATCCAGCAGTACCCGGACTTGGAGCAACCCCATCTCTTCCCTTCGCCGGGTGGTGAGCAAGCTCTTTCTTGAAGTACGTTGGAATCCTCTCGCTTGTTGGGGCTGACAATGTTCTCCGGGTGCTCCTTGCACTTTCGGAGCTTGGTGCGGTCGATGTAGTCGGGGAGCTCTACGGTGCTCCAGTCCATGACGCCGAGGGCTCCGCATTCAGCCTCGGCGCTTGTGGGCATAGAGAAGACGCATGCAGCGTGGTAGGCGAAAAGAGCAAAAGTTGTAAACTTCATTGTGAAGAGACGATGATGGTGAGGTTGAAGAGGTGCTTTGTGGTTCGGAGTTGATGAGTTGCGAAGTTGACAGTTTGGTGTTGATGTTTGGTGAGTTGTGATTGTCGTGGTGGTATGTTGATGAGTCGAGCTCGAGAGGAGGTTACTGTGTCTTCTTATACTTGATCAGCTTCCACATTGAGCTCATCACGTCATTGAACATTAAATACCTATATGTTCAAGATTATCACCTCTTTGTCAAACTCCAAAAATAAAAACCCATTTCGGTCCAATGCTTTGTTGCCAACGAGGTTCTCTGGGACTCGACGTGTACAATGGCGGAGACCTGCACACGGGCTTTGACAAGTCATGCAAACTGCTTCTGCTTGGCCGGTTGGTCAGGCATGTGCAGCTGTTCCCCGCTGTCCAGCGTCAATGGCTGAGCGTGTTGGGCCAGCTTGTCAAGCGGGCCGATAGTCCTTGCGTTGCTAGGATTCTGGTCTTGAGCCAACACCGGGAATTTGGTTAAGGCTGAATATGTCTGCTCCTGATGCTGTGGAGCACTTCTGTGAGCAGACTCTATCCCTGTCGCGCATGATTGTCCTGAAACAAAAAGGATGGATAACCCCATAGATGACAGCATCGCAGAAGAAAGCAAGACTTATTTTTGTAAATGGGCACATTAACTCACCCGTGGTCTAACTTTAAAGCAGAACTGCTTAAGCGCAGCTATAGTTCAAAGGCTGTAGCATATAGCAGTGCTTCAAGAACGTGTTGCTACGGTGAGCCAATACCCGCAGGCTGATTTGCAGAGTCATGCAACCACACGCAGGCAAGCGTCTAATGCATGGTTCCCTAACACTATAAGTTGGTTTAGGCGGCTTGAAGAAAACAAAGGAAGCCCAGGGCGAGAAACAAAAGGCTTCTGGGAAATAAATACGGCAGCCAACTCATCCGTGGTTTCACAAACATGGCGGCATGATCCCTGCATAGTTTACACGTATCGATTCTAAATCCGACCAGGCAGCCTACATTCTGACCAGGGGAACCTGTCCGGGTGCCATCCATTCCGTTTCGGCTGCCATTACAGCACTGCTCAAGGTTGCCCTGCCCTTGCAAAGGCGGCTAAGTTGAGTGACTGGTCTTTATTGCCTTGCACCTTGTAATTTGGCTCGCTACGTACCCTAGTGTTCATTCCTTTCACGCACACTCCAACGTTCAGAACTTCCTTCTCGATCTGGGTGGCGAGTTTCAAGATATGAGGGGGCAGAGAAAACGCTTCACATTGGCTGTGCTGCGTAGTGGTGTTGATGACTGCATGCCATGTCTTGGATACGGTGGAGAGATTGGCTATTTCATGGTCAGGTGCACATGCGGCCGCCTTGTGTATCCCCAAGTCAGTGTTCATGGGCAAAATATCATACGACGAGATGACCGAACACAGATTGCGGGTATACACAAGCGACACAAAACTTTAGAACAAGTTCCTATTTGCCCTGCAGTTCAAACACTTTGTATAGGCGGCACTGACTGCATTATTCACTAAATTTCTTCTCAAGCAGCTCAAAGATGGCTTGGTGTTCTATCAAGGACCACCACAAGCCTTCCCGGATGCCCAACAAAATGGCGACAGTTCAATGGCTATATTTCGTATGCATGGAGGCACGGGCGATATACTGTCACTAACTATGCCGAACTTGTGCGCAAACTATTATTCTCAACCGACTATATTGCGGTAACTATTGTTTGTGCCCATCATCACTTGCCAAGGAAATCAATGCTGAAGCCTGAGCTCCTCTGGAGAAAGGGACGAATACGTGTCTACGGCGCAAATGTGTTGCAGGCGTTTTGTTCCCCTCCAAACATCAGGGTCGTCTTCATCCAAGAATGGGTAATTTGTCCTGAACACTTGCCACTGCCGCGTATTCCAACTTGGTACAGAACTGCCTGTCTCTGATTTACCCGCGATCGAATTACGACGTCAGCCCAATCCCAGTTTCAGTGTTGGCAAGTTCAAGACGTACGGAATGGGCCTCCACTGGTCTGCGCAGGTTCTTTGGGGTTGGCGGTGCCGAAGAGTGAAGTTGTAGGCTTCGGTGCCGAGCTAGCTCCTCCACCAAAAAGGTTTCTTGCAGGGAAAGGCGATGAGCCTGAAGCTGTAGGTTTTGAGGCCGAGCTGGCTCCTCCACCAAAAAGTCCACCTGAGCCGGAGCTCGAGGAAAATGACTTCGTCGAGCTTGCAGCCGAGGCGAAAAGCCCACCCACTGGGACAGTCGGGTTACTAGCCGAGCCAGCAGGAGTTAAGCCAGTGCCTGAGCTGAAAAGAGAAGAAGCCACGGGTTTGGTGGCAAAGCCATTGGTAGTTGCGTCAGTACTTTGGCTGAAAACCGGAAGGAATGGATTCCCAGATGTACGAGACTGCACCGCCGCCGCAGCAACAGCATCTGCTATAATATTGTTGGACTTGGCAGCGGGAGCGGGCTCAGTTGGGCGGTTTGTGTCCGTCGCCGGGGCCGCAGACTCTACAGTAGAAGACAGCACGCCCAGTTGGACCAATGGCGTATGTACTGACTTCTTTACAGCGTCTCTTTCTGCTTGGGGGGTCAAAGTGCGCTTGGGTGCTGGTTCAATAGCCGCCATGGGTTTGGAGACCGGTTCTATAATCAGTTAGACGGCACATGATCCGCGGAATTCGTATCCTTACTTGCAGCGGCTGCCTTTCCCAAAGTGGATGACGAGAGCTTCACTTTAGGTGAAGGGCGTACTGTTCATCCTGTCAGTCCAGGTCGTCTTGGGACTGGTGAATCTCCCTACCTGTGGATGGTCTAGGCCTATAGCGTCGGCACAACGCTAGGCCTTGGCTCAAGATCTTGACCTCTTCCCGAAGTGTTTCCCTCTGAGAAACGGTGTTTTCCGACTCATTTGCTAGCTCCGAAAGCCTTTCATCACTCATACAGTTGACCTCTGTTGGTGTGAGAATGTTGGGGATGTCGCATACGAGGCAGCTCTCGATGGCCAGGTTAATGACGTTGTCAGTAAAAGTACGTCGAGACATCTATAAGCGTTAGTATGCACAGACAGGAGGTAAAGTGTCTAGAATACCATACCTCGTAGTAAGCTTGCATCATGTCAATGACCTTTTCTGTGCCAAATTCACCTTGTTCCGCATCCTGTTCCATGGCCCGAGTAATCATCCATGGCTTCAGCTCCAATTGAGCGTCTTTGTCAAACAACTCGGGATGTTGATCCTGCAATGCACTGCATAGCTGGCTTGCAAAGCGGCTCATAGCCCTTTGGGACAAGGAGCTGTAAAAATCAACGTCAGGTGGTAGGGCATAGCCTTCCACATAGGGGTGAAGGAGTTCCTCGAGCTTATCCTGGAGAAGCTTCTCTTTCTCTTCGAAGAAGGGATCAACGCATGTCGCCAGGATAGCCTCTGTCGTCCGGTTGATACCTGGTGGCCCCGCGACATGGCTGAACAGGTCATCTACAAAAGCCTTGGCAATGTCGATGACTTGTCTAATGTGGCACTCAGCAATCTCCTTCCATGGAGCTGCCTGTCTCTTGAAGAGCTGAATTGCCAGATCCGTGTTTGATGATCCTGGTAGTTCTCGTCCCAGATTCGCCGCAGCATGCTTCTCGAGCTGTGCGTTCAGTTCTGTTGTAGTGATCATTTCGGGGTCCGGAAACTCGTATTGCCCCAAAAAGGCCTCGAAGTAGTCAGGACACTCGGCCTGTTGTTGGATCTCCTGGTCATCCGCGACGATCAGTTGTTTAGATCCCTTGGTCTTGAGTATGTAGTCAAAGGCACGGTTGAAACTTCGAAGCTGCGCTCGAAGTTTACGGTCTTCGGCCTCCAAATCTCCAAAGAATCGATGCTCATTGTATCGACCGTGGATCCCGTCTCTTGCCAGGCGCTGGAACTCGCCGGCGATTGAGACCAAGAAAAGCCTCTTCTCGGCGTCATCGGCCCGCGGTTTTCCAAGCCTATCAAGCTGTTCCTGTCGCTCTCTAAGGCTGTTCTCAATATCCTCGACGACGCTTGGGAGGCTGTTGCGAATATGGTCATACAAGACCTTACTCAGCTTCTTTCGTAGGTTCGCAATGCCACGATCGTTCTCAGGAATCGTTGCCCAGGCACCAGATTTGAAGAACTCCCCCTCGACCTCATCCCGGGCCTCCAAGCTGGCCTCCTTCTCCGATCTGTTGCGAAGAACGTGCCAACCGAGTTGAAGCTTGTTTGCGCTCTCCTGGTTCTTGGCAACCCTGATATACGTCTTTTCATCGTCAAGCCCAGCATGAGTAAGGTCAGGCTTCGTGATGACGCCGATGGTGCGTTGCCGCTTTGGGTCGATCTCCTTGACTCTGCGAAGGGCCACATGACTGGCAAGCTGGGAGTTTGCCGATACCACCACCAGGATGATGCTGTTTTTCTGTCGCATGTAGGACTCGACAAGCTGATCAACAGTTTCCTTTCCAGCAAGAGACTGTGTCTCAGTTTCTGCGTGAAAGAGACCTGGGAGATCGACCAAGGTCAAGGGATACATGCCGGGCCCTTGAATCTCAAGGCGTAGAACATCCTTGGAGAAGTCTCGTCCAGCTCGGATGAAACCCATACACTCCTGGGCCTCCTTGATGATATCTGGAAGATCATCCTCGCGAAAGCCATTTCTCTGAAAGGCCTGAGGCTTCTTTGTTTCATCGGCAAACCTCACACTGACGTCAACGCGAGTCTCGGGCGCTTGATGGAGGACCAGCTCTGTGGCAAAGCGCGTGCAGAGACCGCCTTGAACAGGAAAGCGGACATGGGAGATGGCCTCTAGTACCGATGACTTGCCTGCCGACTGTTCTCCGACGACGATGATTTGAGGGAGATTGACGATTTTGCCAACACCGCAAGCACTCAAGCTGTCACTTATGTCGTGCAGGTCCTTGGCTTCAGCCGTGTTGAGTTGTTTGAGGATATCCGAGTCCACCGAGACGTCCATCTTGGGTAGTTGGTGTTGAATAAAGATGAAGATGAAGTTGGGGAGTTTGGATTTGGTTGTGAAACTCCTTTGACTGTTGGGAGCAAGCGCCTAACCTCAGTGCTGATTCGACACGTAGGTCACTGGAGTGGAGAGCCAAGGGTTGTGCAAGTGAAACTCATTTCTCATGCAGGGGCAAGATATTGGCGCTGTGGCGGCTGAGCAACTAACCAATCTTGGGCCCTCGTAAAACGATCAACAGGGTGATCAAACCGCCTCCTATTGAGCCACCGGAAGGGTTGAAAGAGCCCATAGGAGACTCGTGTGCAGAGATTACAGTTGTCCTTATTCAACCGAACACAATGCAACGACCTTGCCTTTGGTTCCAGCTATTGCGAATTCACCCCGGATGGATATTCTGGATCACTCGCTCACTTCTCAACGCCGAGTCCTTCAATGAGCACTTTCTTCGTCTCTCTTGTTACACTCGATATGTGAGCTCTCAGCTAAACAGACGAACCTTACCCAGCATCTATGGGAGCCCATCTCCTTAACTCACTCCGGCCAGAGTCCCAGATTGCTCATCCAAGACCTCTCTGTCGAGGGAATAAACAGAGAAATCATACCCTCGGCAACAATCCTTTTCTGCAGCTATGAGATTCTTGCCTTTCCCGAGACAGATTATCAGCGTCATCTATATGATAACCGAACCCTTATTGAGGCAGACTTCAACGCGATAGATGCAAGCAATCTCAGTCGCGCCAGCTTCTGGGTCTATGCATGACACGATGTTTCTCTGGCACTCGCCAATGAACGACCAACCCTCATTCCACCGAGCGAATGACCTGTTGTTCCACCGCCACATGAGACGCAGAAAGACGCTCTCAGGGGGCGGATTCTCTGATTGCTTGCGAGGGTGATCGAGATTCGATTTGACGGGCGCAGCGAAGCCAATGGTGACAAACTTGAGGAGAGCATCCCATCTGTAATATCATCAATTGTTCATTGGTCGGAGAGCGTTCCTTTACACAGCCGAGAAGTAGAGGTGCATTCCCTCAGCAGGTAAAAGATGACACCTTGGTATGGGCAATTAGGCATTAACGAACGATTTCAGCGGTAGGCTGTCTATACTATCGCCTGGCAAATATTCTATGCTTTGAATTCTGGCTATCACGCCCGGCTGCGCCCATTACAAACGATGTCTTCGATGCCGGCCTCCGCAACCATGTTCTGCAAATTGCGTCGATCTGTCCATCCCCAGATATGTCTGACAGCGTCTTGGCTGTTGCGGTAAACTCTCTGTACCATGGTTAGTTGGTCCTCATTCTTAGCTATGATACCCCGATGTTAACTGCGAACAGCCGCGAGACACTGTTCATCTTTATCGCTCGAGGCCAGGATATGCGTGCTTCTGGGTGATATTGAACGTCGTCTAAGCTCCATACACGGAAAATGGTATCTCGTTTGCAGCGGTAAGAGGTTTCAATAGTGGAAGAGGCCTTGTATTGATTACCATATGTGATGATGCGTTCTACTACACGCCACTTAATCCATCCAATATCCAAGTTTCACTTCTTTAGAATCTCCAAAAGCATTGGTCCCAGCCAAAGATCGAGTGTCTTCGTGCTCTCTGGAAAGTGATCTGCTTATAGTAGGATTATTCTGTCCTCCATTCTTCCTATGCTTCCCATTAGCGCTGGACCTCCCAATCGTACCACCATACTTTATTTCCATCAACAACCAGATTATAGTGAAGAAGAAGCCGATCCCTGTTGCTCGTGTCAAATGAGACAACCCCAAACTTGGACGTACCCCACGGATGGGAGTGAATGGAGATGTCAGTGTCCTCGATCTCCTTGTGAAATCGGTCAAAGGGCTCATAGAACTGGTTCAGCGGTGAGGTTGAGAACTCAATCACTGGTTTCTCGCCGTCTTTCTTTGGTGGGAATTTCGTCGTGGCATGTTCGTGACGATCCTAGGAGTGTGGTTAGAACCCCTTACGAAGTGATGAGTTTTCCCAAGAGCCTGCCCAACATTCTAATGCAATTAGAAGATAGCTATAGTCACTTACACCACTCAATATAATAGCGCCGCCATTCCGCTTCATAGTGTCAAGAATCTGTTCGCGTTCCCAGAGATATCCAGACCAGCTATCTACCGAGTCTGGGCCTCGCCAGTTTCTGGTGAACGGTACACTGCTCACGACCACCTTGTAATTTGCCTCAGACTTGAGCCACTTAATGAGGGCCATGAGCTGCTCTTCACCCAGCATGGTCTTCTCCGGCCCATCAGCCATGGCGTTGTCTGATCGATATCGCCGAGTGTCCAAGACAAAGAATGACACGTCTCCACGTTGAAAGGTGTAGTGGGTCTTTCCGGTACCAAACTCAGATGTTGGGTTTGCATGTCCTTGGTAACTCCAGAAAGGCTGCATGGCAGTCCCGTAGAGACCAGTCTCGTTTGCAGCCCAGTCGTTGATGATCTCATGGTCGTCATATACATGAAGCCATGGGATTGCTCGTAGTTGGGGAGACCATGAAAGGGAAGCGTAAGCTTGACGGTAAGCCGTATAGTAAGCTTTGGCATCCCAGCCCAAAGGTATGGGAAGGTCGATGTAAATGAAGTCTCCTAGGAAAAGCATCAGATCGACACGGCTAGTGGAGATATAATTGTCGAGATGCTCCAGTCCTTTGATTCGCAGCCCATGGCCAAGGGGGTTATATGGATAAAAAGGCTTGATGCAACTCGACGAGATGAGACTCCAACGCTTGAGGTCTTGAGGCAAGGCTGAGGTGCGGAAGGACCCTGCATGGCTGGCATTGGTTGAATATTTGTATGATGTGTTAGGGGCTAGTCCATCAATCAGAAAAGTTCCCGTGTAGTCGGATTCACGGCTTATCAAGATTGTATCAACTTGTCTGCCCGAAGTATCTGAGTTGGAAGTAATGGTCATGCCCACATAGTCGGAGTTGGGCGTCCTAACCACTACTCGGGCGGTTGAAGAGTCCACAAAGCCGACGCGGGAGAATGACAAGTCGTTGCTCTGATGAAGAATGTGGCTGCGGAATAAAAAGTCGAGAACGGCGGCAAGGCAGCATAGGTTGATCAAGAAACCCACAGTCGTAGAAAAGGGTCGTGCATCATCAAAGAATGCCAGGAGGAGAGTTAGGCCTCGGTTTCTTTTCAGCCTCAACTTGGTACACCTGACGAAGAGAAGTTGGGCAATGAAAGCGTAGAGGAAAATAGCAAAACTCCAGTAGATCCGGTCGAGGTATCTTTTACCCAGTGGGTGCTTAAAATGGCCAGTTAGTATCGTGTCGAAAAAGAAACGCCAAAGGCCTTACAAATCGGACGAAAAGAATTGACGTGTAGCGTAAAGTGAGGGACGAAACCGCGATGGAGGCGTCAAGGGCGCTCACAACCACCGTATTCCAGTTCATGATGGGCTTTGGAGCTTGTCAACTTTGCTCTTGTCTCGAGTTCAGAAATGTCTCACTTCTGAAAAAAAAAAAACTGCCGTTCTCTCCCTTTACCTGTCAGTTCTAGCGGCCGAAGCCACAAGCTTCTCGCACGTGGAGTTCAGGGATCTTTGTTGGTTGATGACAGTACCTAGGGTTGTTGTAGCGCACGCAGTGGACCCTGAATCCATCGCTCTCTTCTATGGTGCCTCTCGTTTAACCGATAGCTTCTCCTGTCTTATGGATAAGCCCACGTGGGATTCAACACCCGCAATGCACCGGACTAGGTAGCCGGGCCAAGAGCTTGAACCGGCGCCGAGGAGATGTTCATACGCCGTTGGGCCCAACGTCGACCGGCATGGAAATGCCGTTCCTCCACAATCACCGGCGCCACGTGCGTCGTGGTAGCCCCCGAGTCGCTCGGCCGTGTTCATGTTCGGCCGCTTGGTGGACATTGAAGAGGTGACATTGAGAGAAAACCGTCACGCTCAGTGATCCTGCAGCAAGGGCAGGGTTAGATAGAGACCTCGCAGCTTATCACGGACAACCTTTGGTTACGTTCCAAGCTGTCGGGATCGTTCGTCCGGATTGAATGTCTTGCTTGAAGGGGGACGTATAAATGGCAGTCGAGATTCTCATTGTGACGATTTCTAAGAAACTCAACTCATCATCGCTCTCTCAGACCTTCAACGCCTTCTTGATACATAATGGAACAATCCACCAAGAACGAGGTCCCTCCCCAAAAGACCCTCGCGGTCGCCTCGGATGAGAGCATCTCTGCAGACCCTGAGCCACAGGAACAAGCTCAACGCGCACCTGGCATCTTGGATGTCCTTGTGCAGGGCGTGGCACTCTTCTCTGATGGATACAATATCCAAATCATCGGATACATGAACACTGTTCTAGCCAAATTGTAAGTCAATAACGCCAATTGTTAGAAGCTAAACTCACGCGAGCAGGTACCCAAAAGAGATGACACCCCAAGTCAAGACCAGGCTGTCCAACTCGATTCTCATCGGTGACATTTTTGGTATGCTTCTCTTTGGTCTCTGCATCGATCGTTTCGGTAGACGTATTGGTATTTTCCTCACCACCTTTTTCCTGGTTCTGGTAGGCGCCATCACGATGCCTTGATGAGAGTGGTATGTTTCTAACACTTATCGCAGGGCATCATCATTGCTACTGCATCTCACGGTGTGACCGTTGAGGGCATGTTTTGGATGATGGTTATTGGTCGTGGCGTCGCTGGTGTCGGAGCAGGTTTGTACCCCTTCTTGTCGGTCCAGTGATGGATGGGGATACTCACATCTTGTATAGGCGGAGAGTACGCCGTGTGCACTGCGCAGGCTGTGGAGTGTGCCGACAGTACTGAGGCTATGCAGAAGCGTCGTGGCATGCTTGTTGCTGTTGCAACTAACGCTGCTATCATCTCAGGCTTTGTCGGTTCGAGTATTGTGTCTCTTATCGTCATCGCTGTATACAAGGGTCAGCCAAGTGACGGAATCTGGCGTATCTGCTTTGGTATTGGTATCATTGTAAGTTGATCCTCCATACTTGTTCTAATCAGGCTTCAAGTTAAACAGTCAAGCTCCCTCTCGCCATCTTCCTCTTCCGTCTACGACTTGTCGATTCCACTCAGTACAACAGACACGCTATCAAGCAAAAGGTGCCGTACATGCTCGCCATCAAGTTCTACTGGAAGCCTCTTCTGGGATGTTGCTCTGCCTGGTTCCTATACGACGCTGTTGTCTACCCATTCAACCTCCTGGCTCCCACTCTGGTCGCCGGCTTCTCGGACAACCAGACTATGCAAGAGTCGATCGGCTGGTCAGCACTCATCAACTTCTTTGCTCTCCCAGGTGCCTTTATCGGCGCTATGCTCATGGATCGTATTGGTCGACGACAGACTTATGCCCTGGGCTGGTCCATTGTCTGCGTCTTCGGGTTCGTTATCGGGGGCACCATGTTCCCTCTGAGCACCTCATCGGCGTTCCCTGCTTTCGTCACTCTTTATGGTCTGTTCCAGACGTTCCTTTCCGTGGGACCTGGTGACTGCAACTTCCTGGTGAGCAGCGAGAGTTTCCCTACACCACTTAGGGGACATTTCCTTGGTTTCGCTGCGGCTGTGGGTAAGGCCGGTGCTGCCGTTGGCACGGAGGCTTTGAGCAAAGCCCTTACAAGTTTTGACAATAAACTCGAGGGTCAACAGGTCGTCTTCCTTATTGGTAGTGGTATTTCGGTTGTTGGAACTCTGTGCGTCTGGTTCTTGATTCCCAACGTGAGTATTCTCTTTGAAGTAGCCACCATCCAAGCTAACAGTCTCAAAGCACCCGAAGACACTAGAGGAGGAGGATGCTCGCTTCCGAGCATACCTGGAGGAGAATGGCTACGACGTTAGCCAGATGGGGCTGAAGGGTTAAGCGGGGGCATACTTCAACAGTGGATGAGGGTGTTGACAAACAAGAAGGTCAAGAAGGTTAAGCAGGGCGTGTCATTCAAGGTAAGCTGTCTTCTTGTACACGTCACGAGTATCTTATTAGATCACCCCAATCTTCCATCCATCATCCATCATCCATCACGCTAAAGGTGGCTTCCAATAGTGTGATCATTACCTCGGTCAACCGAACAAGTCAATGGTGGAGTGCTAGAAGCATCTCAAATGCGTTTTAGATTGGGCCATGTAATTAGACACACTGAATACACGTAAGCTCAAGACCGAAGTTTTACAAGCTTGTTAACTGGTACCGGGAAATTAACTACCCTGTCTCGGCTGTTGCTTCTACCAATTGTGTACTTCTGCCTATCTATCGTACGCAATTATCTCGACAAGGGCCAGGCTTCAGCTATGACAAAGAACACAATACTCCAAGTTTATCGTGGTTCTAACAGCCTCAGTTCAATCTCTCCGGATATATCGTCTGGCACAACTATAATTACCCCTACTTTTCACAAGCATCAAGCCCAAATCAGTTCGGCGTAATGTTTACCCCCCCAAGCACCAGCATCTTCGCCTTTACATGGTCCATGAATGCCATGCAATCTCCTCCCACAGCTACGGAGTGCTCAGCGCTGGAAAGCAAACCGGACATGCTTTGGAAGTCGGCTTCACTCCCAAACTTCAACCCAGCCAAGCAACCGAACTCAAAGCCAGGTTGCGTTCCTGCGAGAATGGTTACTATAAGTAAGCTGCTATTGCCCCTATAACAAGTATCATACCGTTTTTCCCCGTCAGAATAGCTATGACTTCGTATATCTCGAGCCCTATTTAGAACTGGCTCTCGCAGATATGTTGGTAGCATGTATTATCCTCAGAAGTGATCTCAGAGTTTTTAATATTATCACGTTCTCGCAAGACAACACTAAGGATGCCGTTGAGGAGGGTTACTTCGGCAGCCAATACTGAATCCAGAGGAAATTAGATGCGCCTACACAACTTTTCCATCTGAAGACGGTCGTAGACGCCATGGAAGTAATAAAGGATCTCTATTCATGCCTGATGTCTCATGCTCGCGGGCCATATCACGTAAGCTCGCCAGATGCTGGGCAACAGCAGGCGAATGAGAAGACTCGGACGATGTCAACTCCGTGACTTGGATAGCATTCAAAGCCTGTCGCCCAAATGAGGAGTCACCCTCTTCTTGCGTGTGGTCTCCAGAGACATCATGGTGTCGAACTACTGGGTTGCTACTGTTGGAGCAATGCGGTGAAGACAATGTTTTGTTCATAGAGTTTCGGTTTCGCAGCTGCTCCTTCAGGTCATCGACTTCAAGCTGAAGATCTGCGAGTTTGGCTTCAAAGCGTGCAAAGTAGGAAAGCGTATCTTGATTTGGCAAGCTATTCATGCCATGATTAGCATGAGGTGATATCCTGAATACGTGGCCTGTGTGGCATACCTGACCTGTGCGTCCTCGGCCGGTCGGGCACTGCGAGGGTTGCCACCTCGTAGACAGTCAAGCCCGGAGATGGCGCAGTTGGAACAAGGCGCCGGACAATTACATCGAATCTATCACAGACGAATGAGTCTGTTGGTCATACATCTGCCGGTCAATCAATTGGCTGTAGATACATCTTACTTTTTGTGGCACTAGGAAAGCGTCGTTAGCATCATCGTGTCGCGTGAACGTCTGGAGGGTGTCGGTGACTGACAGATCCCGGGATCACGCTTTGCTTGGGGGCCGTATCTTGAGATTAAATGATAGAGAATGAGACAGAATCGAAGTAAAGAGGCTGACCTTGAGAAGACGAGTCCTGTAGTCGGAAGGCGGAGTAAACAAAGCACCCGGGTCCGGCCAAGTTAAGTCCGGCGCTTAGGCGGCCCATTCCGGAATAGCGAAGCGAACATTGGTCAATGACGCAATTCCTGACTCGCATTCATGACAATGAATCGTATCTTGAGGACACGAATGTTCGTCAAGGATAAAGGCAAAGGCAAAAGCCAAAAAGGAAGACAAAGCAAAAAGAAGACATTGCTCCCCCGGGAAGGCTCGAACTTCCGATCTCCCGATTGTCTGCAAGTAACAGTCGGACGCTTTAGCCAACTAAGCCACAGGGGATACGTTATTTCGTGGCTTCAACGTTTCTAAACTCGCACCTTGAGCTGAACGGCCAAACAAGACATTGGCGATCAGACGTGGAATAAGTCCTTCAAACAGGCAGGCCTACCTAGTTTCCCAATGGTCTCATTCCCATCTAGTCCTCAACGATGGTACATGGAAAATGCGAACCAAGTCTGAACTCAAAGCCAAATATGAATGCATTATCACAAATCTATGATCCAAGCATGTTACTACACAATCAACAAGGCCAACACAACTACTCCCTCCCCGGATTACAGCTATACTCTGGAGGATTAGACTTCACTCTGTAGTCTCCGACTCATTTTCACGGTCCAGCTTCTCCTTTTCCCTCTTCTCAATGGTCGTTTGCTTCTCCCACATGGCGTGGTACCGCCCCTGAATGGCAAGTAATTCGTTGTGAGTGCCGCGCTCGACAATGTTGCCCTTGTGGAGCACCACAATCTGGTCAGAGGTGGTGATGGTGGAAAGACGATGTCTAAAGAGATTGTCAGAAAATGCCTCAATATAGAAATCGCGAACATTGCGAGTCATTTACGTACGCGATGGTAATCGTAGTTCGTCCGGCAGTAACACGCTCGAGCGCGTCTTGGATCTGTCTCTCAGTATGAGAATCGAGAGAAGCAGTAGCTTCGTCCAAGAGCAAGATTCGAGCGTCTTTAAGGATAGCTCGGGCAATGGCGATCTATGAGAACAATGGTCAACCAACATACACCATAGACAGGGCAAATGAGGGGGAAACAAGGCACTTACACGCTGGCGTTCACCTCCAGACAACTTCAGGCCTCGTTCTCCGACCTTGGTCTCGTATCCATCAGGGAACCCGAGAATACGGTCATGAATATTAGCAGCCTTGCAAGCAGCGTAGACATCAGTCTCTGAAGCATGGGGGCTGGCGTAAAGCAAGTTGTACATGATAGTCGCATTGAACAAAACCGTGTCCTGTGGCACAACACCAATGTTCTTGCGGAGGCTGTCAAGCGTCACGTCTCTCAGATCATGGCCGTCGATGGTAACGGAGCCGTCAGAGACATCGTAGAAGCGGAAGATCAGCTTGAGGCAAGTCGACTTGCCGCTACCAGACTCTCCCACAATGGCTGTCTTTGTGCCCGGGGCGACAGTGAAGCTAATGTCGTTGATCACGGGCTCACCCTTGTTGCTTTGGTAAGAGAACTTGACATTGTTGAAGGCAACCTCTCCTCGTGGCGAGGGCATTGTAATAGCATCCTCTTTTTCCACAACACCAGATGTCTCCTTGAACTAGTAATCGTTAGCAAATAACAACCTTCTAAAGGGCATCAGGGAGTGCGCACAATATCAAGTAAGCGTTCAGCCTCGATGAGGTTGTTCTGCAGCATTGTGTAGTAAGTTCCAAAGAAGTTGAGAGGACCCTGCAGCTGGACAAAGTAGTTGATCAAGCTGACAAACTCGCCAACCGTTTGCTCGCCGATGGAGATCTTGTAGGCAGAAACAGCGACAAGGAGGGCGGTTCCAAGAGTAAAGATGGAGCTTTGGGTGAGGTTGAGACCATTGAGCGACCACTGTACCAGGCGCTCCGCATATTGGTAGACAACCACATGATCTTTGAATCGCTCGGTTTCACGGGAGACGGCACAGTTGTGTTGTACCGTCTCATACGCGAGGAGAGCATCCGTCTTGATGGCCTCCATCTCGCGTGCCTTGGTCGTCATATCTCTCCGCTGCTTACCACGGTACTTGGCAACGTAGATGGTGAGGAAGATGTAAGACCACATGATGAAGAAGATGATGATGGTATAGAAGGGGTCGTACTTGGCAAAGAAGAAGACACCGGCGACAAAGATGTCAAAGACCATGGGGAACACTTGGAAGCAAAAGTTCTCGAGGAATGTGTTCATGGATGCACCTCGACTAAGCGCGCTGGTAACTTCACCGATCTTCTTGTTGAGGTGGAACTCGAGAGAAAGTCCCAACACATGCTCGAATGCAGCCGAAGAGAGTCGTCGAAAGAGTGATTGTGAGACAGGGATCCAAAGGACAGATCTTGCGGCACCGATAGCTCCTTGGTTGCCCTGAAGGGCGCGATACACAACGTAGAGAGCAATTTCCTTGTACGGCAGACGGCCCTCGCCCAGGTTGTCGACCAGCACACCAAGCTGTACGGGGGCCAAGACGTTGACGGTGCGCTGGCAGATCAAGAGGACCAAGCAAACGACCACGATGAGCTGATAGACAGGAGAGTCTTTGGGCCTAGTACAAATCAGCTCGAGGGATTAATATGAGCATATGGTCAGCTACGTACCATAGGTAAGGGAACAAGACCCGGAATCCAGCAAAGTAGTCGAGCCAACCAGTGCCTGAAACTTGGGTTCTCTTAGCTGGTGCTTGAGGCTGGGGCACACTTCCGTAATTGCCAGATGAGCCATTGCCATTCTCTAGAAGGGATTGGCGTTCCTCCGGAGCCGATTTGGGTTGAGGCGGTCTCAGCTTATACTCCCTCAAGACGAGACTGCCCATCATGAGCACAAACACGGCGATCCTAGACAAGCCTAGAATGATGAGGATGTCAAGGAAGATAGACGAAGATCGAAGCAACGCCTTCTCGGAGGAAAAGATGCCAGCAATGACAGTCTCCAGAAGGGCACCGGTGAGCCATGCATAGCAATGTGCACTGCTCGGTGACCACGGGCCTTCTGGATCCGGCAGCAATCCAGCTAAGAAGTAAAGCAACACACCGACATGAGATGCCTACATACAATATCAGTAAGCACAACGGATGGCATTGGCGGGAAGGGATAAAGGACGAACCAGATACGCGCTAAAGGAGAAGTCGACTGTGCCGTCCAAGTCATGATGACCAGCAACTGCCTCTCGTGCGGCAATAACTATACTAGCCACAAACAGGAGAGACAAGACAAGTTGCAGAAACCAGATGACTCTCGCATAGACTCGTCGGATACTCTCGGCCTTTTGCTTCTGGTCATTATCTAGCGCGATGCGACGCGGTTCCCGACCGCGACTGAGGTAGAATTGGAGGCATTGCGAACCCAACAAAGTCACAAAGAGGAGACACGGGTAAAGGTAGAAGATGATCTTCAGTCCCAGCTCCGGGCTCGCCATGATTTTTAATGAATTGAGGAATTAACCAGGAGAAAAAGCCAAAGGCCTGGTTGATTTGACGGGGGTGATGTCAACCGAGGGTGCCTTCGTACCCGGCTTATAGTTCATCCGTCCCTTGAGAACAACTCGAGATGATTACCAAGCATCTTGACTACCCTGTAGTCAATAGAATGGCATGGAATCAGGGCCGGGAAATGCTCATTACTCTGCATAGATAAAAGAAAGGACTGAGCCCGCCCTGGATTTAATCTCTTTTTATACAGAGCCTATTGATATTTGTATCAAATTAGAATAGACGTTTGTGGAAGAGTGGTGAGAATGCGGCAATGAAACAAGGCGAATTAAAAGGGAGCACCCCTTTTTAAACATCGCGTTCCTATGAGAGCTCGACGTGGACAAGGTAGATATATTTGCTTTGGCATATAAACCCAACGGAGATGGAGTGTCCCGTCCGACTATATATATAATGACTTACGTATGGTCCAATATCAGCCTTGGAGTAATGAAGATCTGCAAGCTTGGAGATGCTATATCTCTGAGTCGTTGCTCGGTCCAACACGGTTGTTCGGAACTTGTCAAACTTATAAATGTCCGTGGGGGCAAAGGCGTGTGCAGCCGAAGAGAGCACGACTACATGCGTCTGCTTGTTGACTTTGACAGTGCTGCGCACGATTGGGAGCAGGAGTTGTGTGAAGGGGGCAGGACCGAGAACGTTAGTTCCGAATTAGATCTCGTATCCCTTTGAGCCCCTCAAATGTCATCATGATGCCAGCATTGTTGACGAGAATATCCAAGCGGGTTTCCCTACTGCAGAACTTTGCCGTAGCAGCTTTGAAACTGTCAAATGAGGCAAGATCTAGCTTTAGGAAGACAATGTCACTAGTCGCGGGGTTAGCATGCCTGAGCTCCTGGATCGCCTTGTCGGCCATTTCCTGAGAACGAGCAGCTAGGTAGATTCGAGCTGGATTGTGTTGGTGAATGGTTTCCCGGCCAAGGCCAACATTGCCTCCGTTGGCAATAATGACCTGGTTGCTGAAGTCTGGGATATCACTTGAGGAGAAAGGCGTCATTGAAGGAGTTTTTTTTTCAGTTTTTTATTTTTTAGTAATGCAATGAGATTCAGGTGTGCTTTGTCAGCTTAAGCTAGAGATACAGGAGGAAATGAACAAATGCAAAGGAATTAATGTGATGAAAAGCCCCAGCCCTTAATATACCAGGGGTGTGGCTATCCACGGAGTGTATACGACCCCGAACAAGTGATAGCCTTAGTGTGGCCACCACTTGGGCAAGGGTGTAGGCTGTCTCCATACAAACTTTAAAAGGACAAAGGCATAAGCAGACTGCGCCTTCGACTGTGGACTGACTCACTCAGGGGGCATCTCCACAGAGCGAAGCTGGACCTACACCCACCCCGCTAAAGCTCTAGAATGTCATGGTACGCGCCGCGGTGTTTATCACGGTCATTTTTAGCACAAGTTTAAGGCTGGCTTCCCATTCCTCCTAAAACCCGTCGATAACATCTCAACCAGGGCCAGTGAGTCAGTGAGATGCGCAAAGACTAGGGTGGGCCGAACATCATGCAAACCGCAGTTCCTACTCTTCAGGTCTCAAGCCGGCGAGAAGGAAGAAATAGCAAGAAGCTGAAAAGCATCATCCAAAGCCGCCATATAAATATCCAGAAAGTTAAGAAAGGGCCACAAAGGAGCGTGACATGAGTCGATCTCAAGAGTAAGGAACAACAAAAGGACCCAGCCTAACACCACAGTCAGCAAACCTAAGTAAACCCAATCTCCAAGTTAATACCAGTAGTAACAGGGAACCAGGACAACTTGGTTCACCACAAAAGGGGCAAAGATATACTGCATCATCTCCATCTCCTTCTGGGCTCTTCTAAGACGTCTCTCTTCAGACTTTATTGCTTCCAGCATTGCATTCTCCACCCAGTACTGCATCACCAACTGAGCAGTCAGACGCTGCACCATGTAGTTATCACGTGCCAGCTTCTTTGTTGCAGTCCTAGGCGGCTTCTGTGGAGGCTTGACAATTGTTGTCGGCTTCGGGTAGATGGCGATGAGGAACTTCTTGTCGCCTTCGGATAACTTGGTCGCTAAGGGCACATATGTGACGAGGCTGTGAGTATCTTCTAGCTCAACTGGATAGTGCATAATGGACTCTGGATCATATGCAGCAGGCTTCACCCCCTGGGCCAACCGGTCAAAGTTCTCATGAACCCTCTCGGCGCTCCAGCCATACTTTGCCTGGATAACCTGCATGTTCCAGTTGACCTTGCATTCGGGATGCTGATGCTCGTGCTGCATCCCCAGGGCATGACCAAACTCGTGCAATATGTCGTACTGTCGCTTGGCACGTCTCGCCTCAGCTCCCATAGTAGAGGTACGATGCATGTTGAGCCACATAGTTGGCTCTCCACGATGGTTCTCGGCAGAACGGCCGACAAGACACTTTGACTCGTTTGTAAATGTAATTCGGATGTCAGAGTGTTCGGGATCACCCGGTCCAAGGAACATGAACCGTAGACGCATCGGGATCGAGTTGTAGTGCTCTGTTACGCACTTCTTGACCGTCTCTTGATCGAATTTGTCGCCATTGAGGAACCGCACCCTCAAGTTGCACCTCTCACTAGGCCATAGGACATTGCTTTTTGCAAGGCCGGCCTTTGCGCCATCCAAGGAGGTCCTTTGTTGGGACCGGGGAGCAGTCTTTGATCGGCTTGAACTTGCATGGCGTTGGCTCAGATACGGGAGTTCTTGCATGTCGAAGTCGTAAGAATCAGAGTCTTCAGACTCAGATTCAGAGCTCTCAGAGTCATAGCAATCCGATTCGAAACAATAGCAAATGTCGTCTTCGTCACAGAAGCACAATAGATCGTCGTCAACCCACTCAATGTATCCGCTCATGACAGGGGCGTAGGCAGCACGAGTTTGCCTCTTTTGGGTTAACGGGGCAAAAGAATCGTAAAGGTGCGATGGAACAGAAAGTAATACGACTAACGGGGAAACAAATACCTCAGGGTGCCTTTGTCAAATGTACAAATGGTCCGGGTACCAATGGTACCGCTTCTGCCAATCGACATGATTGGTATTTTCAGACGTGATTCAACCGGGGCACAATACCTGCCACGTCGGATAATCATGCATCAAGATCCAATCGGGGTTGGATCTGGAGTGCCTCGATGCGACAAGGCGTACACACAGCCCCAGGCGTAATCGTTTTGTTCAAAGGCAGCTGCATGAAGGCCAGTATTACTTCAGGGGGGCGAATCACAGATATTTCTCCCCCACTGTTGCGCTTGAGGGGTACCCAAGCTATTGTAATTCTCCTCAGATGTTCACAGCCTGCTTGTGAACGATGCACGGCTCGAATCATCCACCCTTGCCGGTGTATGCAAGTAAGCCCTAAGTCCTCTCATGTAACTAGGAAAAGGCAGGCAATTCGCTCGGGGAGACAAACATGATACGTGGTTTAGTGTGACGTGTCACGAAGGTATCACCTGGTCGTCATGCCTCAGTGGTCTTGCTGTAGAGGCCCAGCCTCTGGAGTAGAACTAGCCACTCTACACGACAAGGACCACAGTCGTTCAGATTCGATGTGCATCCAATCCGAATGGCATGGCTGGCAGGCTATGTTGTCCTCAGCACAGCATATCAAGCGACTCCCCAAACGCTAGATTCGAGTGCACCTCCCAGCCGCCATAGCGAGGTTCTCAGCCCATATTAGTCTGCTACGTTATCACGTTCAGCCTTCTAGCCCAAAGCTGGAAGTGTCATCAAGTTAGTTGGCCCTGTCTAGATGACCTGGTTCACAACAACTGTGCATGAACTCCAACCGCTCAAGACCTATTATAGTCAAGAGGTCCAGTAAACATGCATGTACCTAGTCGATCCCTAGGCGATCACCAAGCCGCAGGTTCGGTGGTATCTTGGCGCATCTTGAAGACTTGATGGGGCTCATATGACTCTGAACACTTCTCAACTACCCTCACGATGTAGCGTGCGGTGTTGGTGCGGCCTCATGCGGTTCGGCCCGCTCTAGACTACTTAGCACGGGCTCAGGAGAGGCAGGGAGCACTGGTCAAAGGAGGCTGAGGTCTAAACTAATAGTATATCTGTAATAGTTTGCAGTTTTTCTTTATTAGGCAGTACGTCTAGCATAGAAGCGACAACATCATGCTCTCGAGGGCACCATAAACCGTAACGACTCATGCAGTGACCCCAACAGCAAGAGTCGAGAACATCACCAGAGCTGGCGAGGGGTTGGCTTCGGCAAGTCTCAAGTGGTAGAGGACGACGCAGATGACGAGAATCGAAACAAGTTGCATTTCCAACCCAGACTCCAAGAATTTATTCATTAATTATAGATATCTATTCACTCATTAGACATAAGTGCGTCCTCTGTTGTAAAAAAGCTGTCCTTCGCTGCGAGGAACTGCTTGTGGAAGGTCTCGAGAAGAGTTCCGGGGAACACGTTGCCCACAACAATCTTGAGCCTATCCTCCTTGCCCAGCCAAACGTGCTTGATGAACTTGCCCATACAGCCCTGGTTCGCCTCGGGGAAACCGTTGGCCTCTGTGCAGGGCAGCTCCTTGATATCGTTGGGGTAGTCGTAGCGCACAAAGGTGCCGAAGCCGCCCTGGTCGGTGGGCTGCCAGCCCTTGCGGTTTCGGAACTCGGTGCAGCCAGGATACTTGCTACCCTCGTTGGGGCAGTCGTCCCAGTCCCTGAAGATTTCATATGTCTTGTTCTTGTTTTGCATGATCATGAAGCCAGTGTTGAGGAACAGCTTGCCGAATCGGTCGTGGTTATGCTGGACATCGGGGTCGACGGCGAGGGCGAGGGAGTTGTTGTGAGGCGAGATGCTCCAGTAGTTCATGAGCCATTCGAGAGGGAGGTCGAGATGGTTGAAGAGGGCGTCGGAATCAATAAAGATGCAGACGTCGTGGTTCTTGAGGATCTTGGACAGAACAGATGGCTTCTTCCAAGAATCACGTCGATCCTGGTAGGTGTTGATCTTGACGTAGTAGTATTTGTAACCGTGGATCTGGGCTGCACGAGATAGATTAGAAATGGTCCTTGAACCATGGAAAACAGAACCAGAAACGTACAATAGACCCAGTGGTTGAGGGTACCGCCAGAGGGGCCATGGACGTCCTTGGCACGGCTCCAGCTCATTCCCTGAGGATCCCAAATCTGTCCAGGCTTATCGAAAGGACGGCTTTCGAGGTCGACGATGCAAAGGCGCTCGCCCAGAGACTCCTTCCAGATGGGGTCGGGGTTGGGAAGCTTCCATGCCCAAGCACCATAGTCGGCGTACTCGGGAGTGGTGGGCTTGACCGAAGGCTTCACAAAGTCCTGAGGTCGCAGGACATGGGACTCGGCGGCGGTAGGTGTAGGAGTGGGTGTAGGAGTTTCCTCAACCTCGACTTCGACAACCTCCTCGACAACCTCGATCTCGGGCTCCTCAGATGCAGGCTCCTCAGATGCGGGCTCCTCGGATGCGGGCGTGGAGACGGCTTCGGGTTCTTCTTCAGCCTTGTTTGAGGGAAAGACAGAGGTCTTCGGAGGCTGCACAGCCTTGGTCGTAGTGATCTTGGCCGCGTCGGGAGCGGCGGTGGCAGCAGCAGGATCGACGTCGGGGACATACTCGTCCGAGTCGGAGCTAGCAGAGCAAGTCAGATACTAGATAGCGAGGCCATACAGATAAATACAAAAACTCACATGGCAGTGGCCGGGCTGGATGGAGTTGTACCAAGATGGAAATGGGCCAAGCCCATGAAGAATGTGAAGAAAACCGCCGCGACAAGCAGCGCCACCCGGTTGGAGCGAACAGCGCCCATCATAGTTGCACTCAACAGTCCAAAGTCATAGAAGAGAATAAAGGAATGGCGGTATGACCTGGAGGACGCAGTAGATGTCGAGTCGACGAAGGAAGCGAAGCGAATGGCGAGAATTGGGCAGATCAAGATTAGCAGCTGGAACGACAGGGGAGAGACGAGACGGGATGGAACAATATTCTTTAAAGACAAAAACTGAAACGCTAACGTTGTAGGCGAATAGGGGAACCCCTCCACTGGAGCTCAGCGTGCAAGGAGTCTCGGCTAACGGCGCAAGCGTTATGCTCCAGCGGGTTAGGGTTCTGGGCTAGCACTGTACGATTAAGGGGGAGGGGGATCAGCCTCACGCCCCGACACACGGTAGTTGCAAACTAGTACGATAAGCCCCTGAGTTATCATTGATTTATCGACTTCTAGCGTCGATAGTGGCTGATTGATCCCTGGCCGGTTCCCCGTTTGGAAGCGGCCGGGCCCTGTAGCAAGCTGACGTCGCTCCCAAGTCGACGGCCACAGACCCGTCCATCATCTCCACGTCTGTTGAAGCATTCAGGGGTTGTGAGAGAGGTGCAGATGACTTCTCTCTGTCTACGGAGTATTGTAGACGCCACTGATATCTGTGCTGCCGAAGCTCAACTGCCAGCTGCCCCTATCTCAACGGCTCGGCTGGTGGTGCTGGTAAGTTCCTCCTGTTGAGCCAGGTGCTGAATGCGTCAGCGCCAGCGTCAGCAGTGCAGTAGGGCTGTGACGACAAGGGTCCAGCCCGGCTTATCCGACCAATTAACGCGTGTCGCATTCAAGGGTACATTTCTTGTCTCAACCAATGAACGAGTACCACAGTCGCCTTTGGATTCAACAGTGGCTTCTCTAGGGCATTCAATCGTCTTGCATGAAGAGTGGACAGAGGGCTGAAGGACTGAAGAAAGGTATTCAGAGCATATACTCACTGTATACCCGTCTCACTATTTACAGTTTCATCAAGACGTCACTCCTGTTTCATCCATCTCCACGAAGAAACCCACGTCATGCCCTGCTTCAGGGTAGCATCAGTCCCGCAAATCAGGATTTGATGATGCATGTGTATCACAATTAAAGTTGAGCATAACGGTATAGGGGATAAATGCATTTGATGACAAGGGCCGTGGTTCAGCTGAGGTGAGCGAAAGCGGTGATAGCTGTTAAAGGGACAGAGTTTGCTACACTTATTTTCCGGTATCGAGATCGCGCCCCCTAACAGCTACTAACTCCTGCCATTGAACGCTTCTGTGCAAGGGAGAATATGCCGTGTCTTAGATTCCCTCCCTTGCCTCTTAAACTTTTGGGTTCCATACCGAACGCCGCATTCCTCTAAATGCGATGCTTGAATCCCGTTTCGAGTTGACTGTTTGGGGTGAAGTTTGTTATAGTCCTCTGACCAAGCTGATTTGTGGGATTTGTCAAAAAGAATCCTGATGTGACAGGACAGGCGCCGATCTTGCTCGAATGGGCTTGGATAATGTCCATGTATTAGAATGTAGCATCTTCAGTGCCCCCCCTGATTCAGTCGTCAGCCACCCATAAACGTTCAACGGTTACAGCGATATTGCGCCGAGACATCTCTGCTGCGTGGGTGATTAATTTTGAAGCTTAAAATTTTTGTTTATTTTTGTACAAGGCTGCCAAGTTTGCCTTTGGCCGGTTTCGTAAGGACAAAGTAAGCTAGCCCGTCGATTACCCATCTATTGCGCGATAACGCGTTTTGATTAGCTAGCGCATACCGGAGATATAGACCATGCGTGACCATTAAATACCGCATTAAGCGATCCCCTTAACTTAAGAAAAATAAGGCTCTTTTAATTATTATTTTTAATACTTTAAGATAACCTTTAATGCTCTATATAATAATTATAAGCCTAGATAAAAGTATTCTTAATAATTATTAATATATCTTTTATTATTTTAAATAATTCCTCTTAAGAATTATTAATAAGACCTTTAAAACCTTAATATTTAGAAAATCTT
>RZGM01000010.1:529056-684128 GCA_027886205.1 Fusarium piperis | reverse complement strand
AATCTTAATATTATTTATTATAAAGGACCTTAGTATAATAAATATAATATATAGTAATTACTAGAGCTATGCTTTATATACTTAGAGTAATTAATTATATAAGTATAAGAGTATAGGATTTTTTAGATATTAAGGTTTTAAAGGTCTTATTAATAGTTCTTAGGAGGAATTATTTAAAATAATAAAAGGTATATTAGTAGTTACTAGGAATACTTCTATCTAGGCTTATAACTATTATATAGAGCGCTAAAGGTTACCTTAAAGCATTAAAAATAGTAATTAAAAGAGCCTTGTTTTTCTTAAGTTAAGGGGATTGCCTAATGTGGTATTTAATGGTCACGCATGGTCTATATCTCCGGTATGCGCTAGCCAATCAGAACGCATTATCGCGCAACAAATAGTTAGAAACATGGGGTTATGTTATTATATCTCATCATTGAATAATATGTTACTATTTGCTGGTTGTTGATTGTGTTAACCTCAACTACCCTATTGTTCCTGTATGATTTCGTGTATCCTTAACACGGAAAAATTGGCTTCGAATCAAAGATTATCGAAGCAAGCAAAGATTATCAGACATCCAATCTACCATGTTACATTAAACAGAGAAATCAAAGCAACACTCTAAAACTCTTATTCGTCGACCGCAACGATACACAGCCAGTCTTTGACCTTTCCCAATGGGGTTTCCGATTCGAAACCTTTGAGCGAAAAAGCGCCCAACGTGCCGTTACCCGACCAAATCTCACCTCCGCAGCTTCAACCCACATGACGGACGAGATGATGGCCGTGGTTCGGCCCCGAAGACACGGATACCGGCACTCGCACGGGGGGCAGCCCTACAGCTCCAGCCCATGTAAACAGGAACCGAAGCCCCCCCGCTAAACCGGACTTGGCATTCGATTCGATTGCTGCCGCTCAGCCTCTGTAGGCTGTTATTTCCTATCTCCAGCTGGAGGTTGTGATTGAATGAATTGGCTGTCGTTTAATGGATGTAGCATTTGGTAGTGGGGAAGGGTCTGAGGCGATGCTTGGATGCCTTGGACGGGGGTGCATCAGGCTGAGGTTGAAAGTGTATAAAGATGGCTCTGTCCGTGGCTTGAGATGAGATATCTTCTGCAGCCAAGACCAGGACAACAAACTCACTGCTTATATCTCTTTTTTATCAATTGGGCCCTTAAGGACTAGCTGTCTTAACACCACATAAACCAACGAGGCACCCCAGCGCAATATCACATACACCTTCAAGTCACAACTTCAAACTACCATCTACCCACTCCTTAAACCTCAACCACCACCATGACCCGCCCTCTCAACGACTACGACAACATCGCCATTGCCGAGATTTCCATCTACGCATTCATATTCATCGGTGCTCTTGTCCTCTGCAAGAACCATGGCTTCGGTCGCAACGCCGGCTGGTTCTATCTCGTCATCCTCTCCCTCGCCCGTCTCATAGGATCTTCCCTCCTCCTCGCCACAGTCAATGATCCCAGCAACACAAGTCTCTACATTGGATGGCTCACACTCAACGGTATCGGCCTCGGCCCTCTGATCCTCATCCTGCTGGGCCTCCTGAGTCGTTGCTTCGACTCGATGAACCGCAAGGGCCATGTCGTCGTGAAGCCAATCTACCAACGTCTCATCCAGATGCTGATGCTGGTTGCCATTATCTTCCTCGCCGTTGGTGGCTCTACCTCTACATACACCCTCAGCGCTGGAGCGACCAAGATCCAGTACAGCACCGAGAGCAAGGTTGGCATTATCCTCATGATCGTGGTCATGGTGCTTCTTGTGCTTCAGACCGTGCTCGCCTTCCGAAACCAGGGCTACATCTCTCAAGGCGAGCACCGTCTCTTGATTGCCATCACTGCATCTCTGCCATTTGTCATTGTCCGCCTTGCCTATACCTGCCTTCTCATCCTGGGCGGCCACAAGCAGACGGTCTGGACGTACCTCGGTGCTGGCGTCATCATGGAGATCATGGTTGCCATCATTTGTGAAGCTGTTGGCTTCACTCTTGACAAGGTGCCTGAGCCGGCCAAGCGCGATGATGTTCCTATGAAGCCTCTCGCCTCAAATGGCTCTGCCCAGAGGGTGTAACCGGGATTAGATGGAGGATATATGACCATGATATGGCGACTTATGATATACGACTGTGGTTGTGAAGCGTTGTGTTTCAGAGTGCATTTTTACAGGACTTATGATACAGATATAGAAAAGGCTTGGGTTGAAATAGAGTGCAAACCAATGTTTGCTTGGTATCTTGAATACATGAATGCTTAACAATCCGTCGTCTCATGCCTCCGTCTATAGTCCTCTATGCTTTTCCAGATAGCTGGCCATATGCCATGCCGTGCATGTACAAGATCATATTAGACATTTCCAACGTAACTTTGGAGCTCCCAGAATATTGAGATATTCAACAAGCTCAAACAAATAGTCCACAAGGGACAGCTCGTAACAGCATCCCCAACTCTTTACATAACCACGCAGCAGTGCTTCTCCAGCTTCTGCAGGAGCCACGGCAGCTGCTTCTCGACAAACTGTCCAACTTGGTCGTTCTCCTGCTGCTGAGGCTGGTGATGCTGCTGCTGCTCGTGACCACCGTGATGCCCCGAGTAGCCACCCCCCTCGTGAGGCGGCAGCGGCTCACCGCCCTGGAGGTTGATGATGATGCGGCCGACATTGTCCTCGTCAGTGCGGTACTGCAGGCCTAGCTCCTGGCACAGCTCCTCGACCTTGGGCTTGATGCGCTGGACGCCGCCGCTCGAGTGGTTGCCCTTGCCGACGATGGCGATGAGGTGCGTCTGGCCGTTGGCCTGGTCAGCGCGGATGCGTTCCTCAAGGATGCGCTCGGCCTCCTCGACGAACTGGCCGTGCAGGTCGATCGCGTCAGGCTCGACGCGCCCGCCGGCGTTGTTCTCGCGGAAGATGAAGTCGGAGGCTTGCTGGTTGTAGTCGTCCATGCGGGCGGCGTGCGCCTTGCCCTCGTTGGAGAGCTCCTTTGCGGCGGCGCCATCGCCGTCTTCATAGGCCTGACGGGACTGGGCGAGAGGTCAGTTCAGATTAAGTAGGGGTAGGGTAGCAGTGCTAGAGGCGCATCGCATCGCATCGTGGGGATGGACTCACGCGGGCGAAGCAGTCGTTGCGCTTCTCAGCCTCGGCTCGCGCCAGGTCTCTCAATCGATCGTACTCTTGCTCAATGTCATCGTCATCGTGGGCAAAGGCTGAACGAGTTAGTCAGGTTCCAGGGTCAGCCTCCAAGCCAGCTCATCTGAAGCTCTGGTACAACGCGACGCCCTCTCATTCCGGCGCAAAAACGCATGGACTGGACGTACCGCGACCGCCCAGCCGGTGCATGGGGATAGACATGATGGCCCTAATGAATGAATGGCCGGCTCTATTATGGGCTCCTTCGTTTCAGTTCAGTTCCCGGTAGCGTCCTAGGGCTTCTTGACGTCTCCGTCACCCTATTAGATCAAAAAATAAACAATGCTTGGGTTGGGGTTTCGAGATACAAGGCGGGCGGAAATGTGGTGGTGGCGCCGCCAAGATAGTGCCAAGATGGGCGTAGACTTGGGGGATTCCAGTTGGATACTGTCCCTAACGAGACCCAGTAATAATAGAGCACAGGGGAGGGCTCCGGGCGTTTCTGGCGGCCCGCGCCTCGGATTGCACTGCCGCTGCATTTCCATGATTTGTTGGTGGGAGCATCCATCTTGTGAGGTGACAACATGCATTCATCACAGACAATTAAACAAATGGACAACTCCTATGCTTTGGGAAAGCAGCTCGCCGCTATAGACGCCAAAGCACGCGAGGTAACATGTTAGCTAGATCTCGTAAATCTTCATCTCGATCTGAATCTGTTCCACTACTGGGCTTCGTCTAGTCTGTCTGAACCAGTCTGCAACTGATCAACTCCACTCAACTACTACGCAGGCATCATTCTTCATTCCTCATAGTGGTTTCGAATAGTGCCAAGCTACTACAGAAGCATCCATGAAAGAGACGGTTGACAACCAACTGCCAACCCGCCTCTTGGCAAAGTCTTCCCACGACGCCTGAAACAGCTGAACAAAGACATTCAATAACAGCCCATCTCAATTCATCCCATGTCTCCAAAACTCCAAAGCCTCGCGGCCGGCAAGCATGCAGCTCGCCCTCAAGCCACCCGGACCCAGGCCAGGTCACCGGAGCAAGGCACCCCGCAAAGGATCCAAACTCAAAAGGAGAATCCGGTTCATGCCTATGCTGGTGGCAGATCGGTACTTGGTCCATGGTAGATCGAGCCTCCTTCAGCCTCCATTCCCAAGCAGCGGAATCCGGCCCGCACGCCATCCAGCCAGCTAGCAGAAGAGGCCATGACCATGGCCGGAGCGTGTCTGATGCTGCTGATGCTGATGCTGAGCTGCTGCAGCTTGTCCACCCCCGGGCATAATATGATCGGCAGTAGTCCTTCTTTGAAACTTGCTTTTGCCGGGTATTTCGAGCTGGCAACCTCAACTTCCAGTGGAGTGGCTTGCTGAGAGCCAGCCACTTGGTAGATCATATGCGTGCCAGTAATCAACGTCAATATCCCTCCCGTGTCAGATACTGGTAGGGTCCCTGTCACGTAGTAGCCCCGGGCTTGGCCTGGTGTTTACTCTCTCCACGAGCTGAGCTGTGGCTGGGCCTGGAACAAGACTCACTCTTGTCTCTGCTCCATGCCCAAAACATCGTGCAATGGCTCCAACCGCCTCAGCCGCCGTTCTGGCTTTGGATCGGAGTTAAACAAGGTTTCCCCAAGCAGCTGGCTAAACCGGATCACCACCGACGAAATTCTGCTAGACACACCGGGACCATGACAATGTCAATGCCGTTGAACCTTGCCCTTGGCATGTTGGGATGATTCGCCAGTCTGCCTTGATTCCCAGCTCGGTTCAGACACCCCCGAAGCAAGAGGTTTGTCGACTTGAAACACCCCTTCAGGCAAGGTGCGAGCCATCTCGTCGGGGATGCCGAAACTATGTCAAACGCCCCGGATCAAAGTCCGGAGTGAGATGGAAACCATGATTGGCTCCAGTAACCTGGTTAGGCGTGAGCAGAGTGAAAAAAAGATCCGAACCACGATGGAATTCGCAGTATGGGATAGGCAGATCGAGCGTTGAACATACTTGGCTTCGATGTCATAGATGTCATGTGCCGAAGAAACTTGCTTGATTTGGATGGTGCTACACGACTTCTCAAAGGGGAGCTGAGAGACCAAACCTGGGATTCCCTTGGAAGATAGAAAGGTCGATACATGTTCCGTTTCACCTACAAGTAGCTGTTTATGCGATCAGGCCGCAGACACCAGAGTATCAGATCTGCCGTCACACGCACGAACGGCATATACGGATGCCAGGGAAATCGACCACTCAGGACCAGAAGCCGTCCAGGTCCGGCATCAACTCGACACGCTGGCGGGTGTGTGTGGCAGTTGGAACAAATATGCGTGTCCCTCAAACCTAGCGGCCTGATGCAGTGTGGCACGACGCACGTCTTAGCACCTCGATGCGTTCGTCGCGCAGCCCATGACGTCCAAGGGGGAGAGAGCGTTGATGATATATCACACACACTCCCTGCCAGAGGCTGGTAAATGAGGAGTCCTCATGGCAAGGCGGATCGGAATAGGAGAACGTGTGCCATGTGGCCTCCCTGTCTGAGGAACGGGTCTAGAAAATCGTCGTCTCCACTGCCACATTGCTCAAGGGCTGAATAGCTTCGGCGTCTGTGAAATTGCCTTATTTAATCGGAAAACTTGAGGCGAGATTTGGAGAGGGGGGCTGGAACCGTTTAAGTTGCTGAAATAGAAGTCCATGTATGCAGTCATCGACAATAGGCAAGGGTCTATCTAGTGAGTGCGATCCTACGTTGTTGACGTAGTCCAGTCAGTCAGCAGAGAGTATCAGCGGTCGAAACGGACGCAGCAGCGCGCCCGCGTAGCGCGACCCCAAGACCGCCCGGCCAGCAAGATGAGGATCTCCAACTCCGCGTGCCCGGAGTTCGGAGATCTGGAGCAAGGATACCGTCACAATCAGTAAAACAGGGCGCGTCTTGCAAATCGACAGACAGTGTCTATCCTGGTGGAGAGATGCTTCGTCTCTTTGTTCCCGTTTCTGCAACGCAAACCAACTGCAGACACTCATCACGGGAGAGGTCTGATCACCACCGGCCAAGCCTCGAGTGGGCCGTTGCGGGCTTCTACGTCCACTAACACGTTCAAGACGCCAATGAGAGGGCATCGTCGAGGCCGCTCCCGTGGGAAGGGGGGAGAGGTTTCGCTGTGGCGTCTGCTTGAGCAAGCATCATCTGCTGGCAGCACAGACTGACGCGGAGATGGGACGAAGAGGCCAATCAGTCCACCAAGCTTGACTCAGGCCGAGCTCCTCAAAGTGACCGAGAGAACCCTGTGCCCGTCTCCTCCCTCCGTTTGAACTGACAGGGACGATGAAGGCTGGCTGGCTGGCTGAAGTGATGGCAGATCATCTGTAAGCCGCCTTGTACGCGATAGTCCGTCTTGCCGATCGCAGTAAACTGTTCAATGGAACCCGTGAGCAATACGTACTACAACTATGCAATTGGAAACCAAGGCTCTGGTCGTTCGATGTGTGTAAAACAAACCAGACGAACAAGTCCCCGGCCCTGAGCGGCTCCGTTGTTGATCGACACGAATGGAGCATCCTGCCAGGTTCCGGAGCCGGTAAATATGCAGGCAGGACTTTGTTTAGGTGCCCCCATGTTGCAACATATGTCTGAGAGCCCATTGCGGCTGACAGCATTTGTTGTTCGTTCTGCTACTACAATTCCCATCCAATGCCTTTACTCAGAGACTGGGTTTACCGAACAGAGAGAACTGAACCACTTAAACCCCGACGAGACACGGGACGCACCTTGTGTCACGAATTGAGCGTCGCACAGCGTATGTGTGGCGTTTCTCTGCATTGAGAGAGAGCCTTGTTCGGCACAGTACAGTAGCCTCGGCGTCAGCGAGACAAACAACTAGTACAGCACATGCCACGGATGGATACAGACAGACCATGCTCTACTGAGAAGCTATCCGTAGTATGGCATGTCAGCCCTCTTTTTTAAAATATGCCATCACTCACAGGTGTCAGCAGTCAAAACGTCAGCGAAAGCCAGTATTATCAAAACGAACAGGCCAGATGGAGAAAAAGCAATGAAACGGGGACGTTGGTGCATGAGGATCGCATCGAAAATGGAGAGAAACCCCCCCTTCTAGATTGCTTCTCTGCCGGCCACTGATGCTAGTGACCCAACCTATCCCGTGGACCGACCACCACCCCCGGCCTCGCGCTCGGGCGATCCCCCCTTTGGTAGCGCCTGGGACGGAGGACGAGAGGGGATCCATCAGCCAGGGAGACCCCGGTCAGGAGGCAAGGAGCTTCATCAGTGGTCCGTGTGTGTTGTCGCTAGCCGACGAACATCTGGTTATGGATGATGGGCTCAGAGCTCCATGCTCTCACGGCAGCTCTAATTGCGAACCGCCGCGGAAGACGGCAGGAAGAGGGATTCCCGTGAACCAAAGACAATGGGATAGACGCGGCTGGGCTGGGTGACGGGAGGCGGCACGGAAAGGCCTCGATGCCACCATCCGAGATTTGTCTCTTGGCTTTGTTTGTGATCGTCCGTCTGTCTACATCTGTTTCTCGAAGAAGCAATCAATCGAAGCACGAACATCTCCATACAGGCACAGTGATTACTTTACTAGGGCATGCAACGGCATGTCGGCAGCCGTGTATCAACCTTGGCAATGATGTGACATTTCCTCAGAGCGCAACCTTGAGTAATGAATGTACGGGGTAAAGAAAGCAAGGGCGATAATAACACGGTTCTAGAGGGCCCTTGTTGCTTCGAGTCTACCCAAGCCGACCAATCGCAACACCAGATGACCGGTTCCCTGAGAGAGAGAAGCTTCACCGTCGTCAGCCAGGGCCGGGAGGTTACAGAAGCAACCTACGACCGCATGTTAAGGGCAGGGCACTTATAACGCCCAGCAGGATGCCACTGCTGCAGAGTCGTCCCCAACGGACCAGGTTTTGACGTGATGTGACTCTGATGCATTGTTTCGAGAGGCAGCTGCAACGCCATCTACCATCTCGTCTGGGCGTTTTGGAACCTGATACGGAGAGGATCCCAATATGGACGACGGTTCGACTTGGAGGCTTCTGCGTCTGATGGTTGGCTGGATGGGCCATCTTGCCCATCTCTCCAAAACCGAGCCAGCCTTATTAGCCGTCGTGCATCGAGAAGGAAAGCTGGAACAACTCCACAGTTCACACACCCCCTATTTCCTGCGGATCACTTCTCCGTACAGTACGGTTGTCGTCATGTCCTTGTCCGAGGTACACGCCCACGCGCCCCGACCAAGTACCTCTCTCTCGTTTCGAGCGTCAAGACATTGAATGGGGGTTGTCTCTACGCAGGGCGAGGCCAAACTGCAATGTCTTGCCCTGCCGGATCGAGTTTGCGACAAGCTCAAGCTCAAGAGAAAAGAAGCGCGAAAACAAGCCTTTCCGGGCATCCGCTTCTCTCTCTCAAGACATGCTCTCTTGATTCTGTCCAAGCAAATAACAATGGGCTTTCATGATCACCATGCCCCCGGTCAAGCTGCTGAAAGGGGACGGCGCTATACCCCAGGGGGACAGGTCATGGATGGACCGTCTAGTGGGATGAGCTTCTCCACCAGCCATCAAAGCCAAGTTGTTCTGCAAGCGGCGATGGCGATGGATGGATGGAGGTTGTATCGCTCCCCTTTATCCAATTATTAGCGGGCGCAGGCCCCCAGTTGCCAATCGGCGCAGGGACGTCCATTCATTAGCTGACGAGACCGGCTCTGGGTCGTCTCGCCCAAGATGCTTGCTTGCTTGCTTCCATCTTTCCATCCATGGATCCCATATCCACCAGCCAAGCAAATGGCACCATCCATTTCCCCACCGCGGGCCTGCTTTTTGAATTGCTGCTTGCCCCCCCCCCCCCCGAAGAGGACTGATGAGAGCGGACATGGCCGCTGCTGAAGGGAAAGCATACCCTCTTGTCGTGTGTCGTGCCCTTTCACGAGGTCCTAGGTAGCTGCGCGTGTCTCCATCTCTGTGCTCTCTGGGATGCAATATCGCGCCGCTGGCACCACAAGACTTTCCCCCTTGTTTTCGTCCATCCTCCTCGCTTCCTCTCGTCCGCCCCGCATCCCCTCACAGAGACTCTCACAGCCTGTGGAACAGAGGGCAGATGCGCGTTATGCAGCAGCACCAACATCAACAGTGCTGTGCGTCAACAGCGCAGAGGTCCTCTGCCTCAGCAACCAGTGAGTGCTTCGCTGCAGCTCAATTGATGGATCGACCGCGACATGGGGTCCAGTGGAAGCATCTCTGGCATTAGTGGACGGGGTGAGGCCCCGAGCTCAGGGCTGCGCTCAGGAGATGCACACTGTATACCCGGCCGAGAGCAGAGGTTCATGTATACCTGGAGGAAGGACCCCGGATGAGTGAGAGTCGGTTCCCAGGCCTGGCAATGGCGCGGTACCTGGAGCTAGACTGGGTGCAGGTCATGAGCCCGGGTACCGTACCGAGGCTGGTGCTGGGTACTGGTAGACCCAGGTTTAGACGGTTTCCTGTAGCGAACTGGCGTCCCTTCGGCTTCATTCTTAATCTCCTTCAAGTGTGCTGATGGCTGGTGGTGCAGTAAATGGAGTGCATTGAGGGTCCCTGGAGGATCCGCCTGCGTCCCCCAGGGTGGCCCTTGAAGGTGGGCTAGGTCCTTGGCTCTTTAATTTTTTTCTTACTTCCCTGGGCGGCCATCCGCTTTGGCGTAAGCGGAGGTACATCGCGCTCGCTAGTACCTCAGGTTAAATCTGCGGTATTACAGTGGCCCAGCACTCTAATAATTAACGGGGGGATGACCTAATCTTTGGGGGAGGACCAGTAAGGACCAGCATCTCGCTCGCTGTAAATGAATTGAGAGGTACTAGCAGCTCGGGCCCAATGGGGTGGCACCTTGGAGGGTGGTGGTTTTGGCTGCTGACAGAAAGAGAAAGAAAAAAAAGGGTACATGCAGATGCACGCGAGGTTGCCGCAAATTGTCAAGTACCTCATTTCTCTGCTTCAAGCCAGCCAGCCCACGCCTCTCCCTTTCCCCCCTCCCAGCAGAGAGGTTCACGGTGTCCCCGGCCATCCATCTTCTTTTTCGCATCATCTTCCCGGTCGTCTTCTTTCCCTCCTTTCCAATCCAATCCAATCCGATCCGAAACTCTTGAGTCCTCCGTTCTTTTAGGGTTTCCTCTACCGGCCATCCGCGCACCCGTCCATCGTCGTTGCGTTGCGTTGCGTTGCGTTGCGTTGCGTTGCGTTGCGTTGCGTTGCGTTGCGTTGCGTTGCGCATCAACACCAGTCATCCGTCATCCACCCAAAAGTAGCATTTGCCGCCCTCGCCAACCGTATTCTGTCATCATCCATCCATCAAATCAATCAATCAATTCCTCGGCATTGATCATTGCATAGAGGTCGTGACCCCCAGGTCAGTTTCTTCTCCTTCCTCTCGTCAACATCCTCCCGTCACCTTCCATAACATTGCCTCCATCGTCAAAAGCCTACCTCTATTATCTCCGTCCGTCTGCTCGGCCCATCTCCCATCACCATCACAGCGCGCACGCTCCCCAGGCTCGCTAGGTCACTTCACACGCCCCCTTCTCCACCCCCCGGCCGACCTCATCCAGGCCAGGCCCCTCCCCCCCTGGTCCAGGGGAGGCGCGAGAGATTCCGCCCCGGGCTGGGCCTTTGTTGGCACGACTCGTGTGTCGTGCCCCAAATTGCAGCCTCCTCCCCCCAGTTGCTGCGCTACACCAAAAGCTGCTTCTGCATCTCCTTTTCTCTTCCTTCACTCCACCTCACCTCGCCTTCGCTTTGTCTGGCTTCTTCCTCTCATCTCTTTCCTCTTTTTCTTTTCCTCCATATACCCTTCGCATCTTGTTGCATCGCCTACCAGTCGTTCCTTTACCCACGACTCGCGAGCATCGTTATCACTGACATCGGTCGCCCCAGCCAGACCAGACCAACGCGATCGCGACGACCATTGTAAACACCGCGTCGTCTCGTCCCGTTTCATCTCATTCCAAGCATTTGTTTAGCATCGTCGAGGCGACAGCCACATCACAGTCAAAATGGGTTGCGGAATGAGCACGGAGGAGAAGGAGGGCAAGGCCCGGAACGAGGAGATTGAGAACCAGCTCAAGAGGGATAAGATGATGCAGCGAAACGAGATCAAGATGCTTCTTCTCGGTATGTTTTCTACTCACACATTCGACCGCATCGCCAGCGACGACGCTTCGATCAATACTCTCGCATGCGAACACGTTCTAACCTGTCGCGTCAGGTGCCGGTGAATCCGGAAAGTCTACCATTCTCAAGCAGATGAAGCTCATTCACGAGGGTGGCTACTCGCGCGATGAGCGAGAATCCTTCAAGGAGATCATCTTCAGCAACACGGTCCAGTCGATGCGCGTTATTCTCGAGGCCATGGAGTCGCTCGAGCTTCCTCTCGAGGACCAGCGCATGGAGTACCACGTCCAGACCATCTTCATGCAGCCCGCTCAGATTGAGGGTGATGTTCTCCCCCCGGAGGTTGGCAGCGCCATCGAGGCCCTGTGGAAGGACCGTGGTGTGCAAGAGTGCTTCAAGCGATCGCGAGAATACCAGCTGAACGACTCTGCCCGATAGTATGTGTCTCTCCTACTCACCCCTTTCGCCTCGCTTACCATGAGCAGCTACTTTGACAACATTGCGCGAATTGCGGCCCCAGACTACATGCCTAATGATCAGGATGTCCTCCGATCGCGTGTCAAGACTACTGGTATCACCGAGACCACCTTCATCATCGGCGACCTAACCTACAGAATGTTCGACGTTGGTGGCCAAAGATCCGAGCGAAAGAAGTGGATCCACTGCTTCGAGAACGTTACCACCATCCTCTTCCTCGTCGCCATCTCCGAGTACGATCAGCTTCTGTTCGAAGATGAGACAGTCAACCGAATGCAGGAGGCCCTGACCCTGTTCGACTCCATCTGCAACTCGAGGTGGTTCATCAAGACGTCCATTATCCTGTTCCTCAACAAGATCGACCGCTTCAAGGAGAAGCTGCCTGTCAGCCCCATGAAGAACTACTTCCCCGACTACGAGGGAGGCGACGACTATGCTGCGGCCTGCGACTACATTCTGAACCGTTTCGTCAGCCTGAACCAGCACGAGACCAAGCAGATCTACACTCACTTCACCTGCGCAACCGATACCACCCAGATCCGCTTCGTCATGGCGGCCGTCAATGGTAAGCTTTTACGGGCTAGAGCGACGCGATCCTCTGCTAACACACAACAGACATCATCATCCAGGAGAACCTTCGTCTCTGCGGTCTCATCTAAATGATTTATTTTTCTTGCTGTCACAAAACACGAATACCCTCGATCTTAATAACGACACTGCTTAGATGGGCCACGGGGACATGGCTCACGATTTCTTCACTGTACTCGTCATACCATTGGGCCGGAAGCTCAGGGCAGACGGCGCGATCTTGGTCGACGCCTGTTTCTTATCCGCCCAACCATCACGCCAGATATAGTACTTTTTGGCTGCGCCCCAGGTCGACCTTGGTTCCCTTTCTTTGTAAGGATTTTGCGGGCTGATGGATGGGAGTTGCTTTGTACCACAAAACGTCTGTTTTTTTTTTATTAGGGAGAAAGAATTGAAGACCGCTGGACCACAGAAGATGGGGCCGCGAAGGCCAGTGGACACGGCCGCCCACGGACTGCCGAGGGAGACGAAGCGATTGATGAAGTGAGGGATGAAAGGGGGCCGCCAGAGAAGCATGAGGGACGATAAAGGACCAACTGGGGGGCCTCTATTTGCATCTGATCAGTATGGGCGATGGAGGATGGTGGTCATCTACTTTGTTTAATTACGAAACTCTTTTCCTACCACGCTTTGACTTGTTTACCTGACTGACTGAGTTGATTGATATTGCACACGCCTTTTTGTCGTAGTTTGACTTTTTTGTCTATTGTTCTGGGTGTTTGAAACAGCCACACCGCCTATTGCGAAATTCCTACCTGTCATGCCGGTTTGCTTTTTTTTTTTTCATGTCGACCATGGTTCACGTTTCTTTTGTGTCCTCCTCTAGTGCCTATTATCCTTGGTTCTTGTTGGTGCTAGGAGGGAATCAACCTGGAAGGTGGGTTCCCGCGAACTCTTGAAGGTGTGCGGCTGGGACAGATAGTCTGAGACCACAGAGAGAGATATGGGACTTGTCATATTGGATAGATTCGGATCGCTGCTCCCATCATCGAGTTGACTGACCGGTTGCCGTTTTGGTGATGGCATGTCTTGGATGATGCATGTCATGTGATTATTCCCATCCAGCAGTGTAGCACACAGAACAATTCACGGATCAACCATGTCTGCATGTTGAATGTCATGATTAAAATTAATTCGTGTCTACCTACACTGGTTCCTCGCCGTAAATTCAATAGCAACCTTCCATGTGCCTCCATCTCTGATTTCGAGATCAAGTGTTCATGCACATGTCCATCAACCCTCTTGTTGTGAATTGTGAATTGTCTTCTCGTACAGTAGTATACATAGCATTTACCTTTGCCCTTTTGTTACAGTGTCATAAAAATCCCTGGGGTCCATTCCTTGGTAAAGTTCGCGTCCGGTTGATCCAGATACAACGATAAGAAAACAGGTCCAGACAGATCCAAACTAGATCTCCGTGGTGGTCCAAGGGGAGTCCAGGTCCATGTTAAACATCCAGAGAAATACCAACCTTGGTTGGGGATCCGTGGGTTCGCTTCCAATTGTTAATCTGGTGGGTGAAATAACGAATCCATATGTAAAGGCCATGCTGGGTGAGTTGGTGTGTAGGTGACCTCAATAGGTAGGTGGTAGAACGGATCCGATAAAGGGCGAGGGATAGGAATCTGCTCAAGCCAGAGAAAATAGGAAAAAAGATGAGGAAATCGAAATGTAAAATCAGTCGCAACAGGTAGGGTAATATGGCTCAGCCTTGTGAGCAAATGTTCTCGTACAGGGTGGGTGATTCATCCAAGGTGTATGGTGTATACTCCAACAAGGACTTGTCAGTGCCTCAACAGGCGAGGAGCATTTCTGAACTCAGACGGACGGATGCCGGCTCCTCTTTGCTCTGACAGTCGACTTGGGTAGGATATTCAGAAGCCAAACGCTACTGTACCTGTGTGATCCGGTTAGGAGGAGGCTGGTGCATGAACGGAAGAACCATAGACTTACCAGTTCTTTACCTTGTCTTTTTTTTTTTGTTCTTTTTTGTTGTATGTTCTTGGCTTGACGGCCCGTTGCCACTGTCCACACTGTGGTTGAAAAGGCGTCACTTGACAGTGATGGCTTGGCAGTGATAGCAAGCTGCAACCGCTTTCAACTGAGGCAGGACACTGCGGAGCATCCATCCAGTGAGGTTGAGGATTAGCGAAACTCGCTGTCATCCGAGTTGACATTCGCCATGCTCTCGTCAGATCCAACATTGGCTGCAGCACGGTCGTGCTCCTCATCATGCTCTTCGAGAATGCGTCCCTGAGTATCACTCTCCTGGAAAAGACGCTCCTCGTTTCTGCCCTCTTGGGTCTGAAGGTACTCATCGTACTCGGCAATTCGCATTCCGAGTTCCTCTGCTGCGGCTTCGATTCTGGCCAGAAGCCTCTCTTTGCGAGACAGCGAGGTAACATCTCTCATGGCTTGAGATACCAATCGCCCGGTGGGTGCAGCCAAGTTCTAGTTGCTGGGGTCCAGCCGAGAGGGAAGAGAATAGGCGGGTGGGGAAGGCTGGGGGGTTGAAGGTTGGTGCGCAGGCTGAAGTGCGTTGGTGAAGGATGAGTTTGCCTGGGACAAAGATAGGGCCTGGGGCCAAGATGAGGACTGTTGGGTAAACGAGGCCTGGGGCAAAGGTGACGCCTGAGGCAAAGATGAAGACTGCTGGCCGGGAGAGGCTTGCGGGAGGGATGATGTGGACTGTGCAAGGACAGGAGCTTGCAGCATGTTGGGGGCCACAGCCATAGAGTTAGAGGCAGTGTTCCAAGCAGGGCTAGGAGCATAGGTTGCATTGGCCTGGTTGCTCTCTGATAGAAGATGCCATGTTAGAATCGACTCGAAGACAAAGCCCGAAGCGAGGTGGTAGCTTAACTTACCGTGAAAGGTGCATCGAGAGCCGCTGGCATTGAACCAACAGTTGGTACAACTACCGCACAACTGGCCTTCGAGAATGACACATTCGTGCCAAGGACCGTGTCCCTTGGTGCAGTTCTTGCAAGCTCTGGTAACGGGCACACCAGTGAGATAGCCGAGAAAAGACTCGACGTTGCTGCGGCGCTCCATATTGAGCTTGGTGTCAGGCCGGCGCTGGATTGGCTCCCGCAGAGCGAGCTCGGCTGCCAGCCTCTTGCAGAGCGCAGTGTCAATTCTAATATCGGTACCATAGAGCTGGAAAGCGATTTCTCCAGCAGTGCGGCCGATAGAAAAGCTAAAACCAAGCAAAGCCGGCTGAGGAGAGGCCCACGAAGGCATCGCCGGAGCGGTGGTTGTAGTGACCGAGGTCTGAGACCCGTGATAATGAAGCGAGGTCACAGGAGGCATGGAAGAGCCGCCAACGGGGCCGCCGTTGTTGAGATTAGCAAGGGCTAGGTCTCCAGAAGGAAACTGGAGATGGTCCTCAGGGAAGAAGTCCATGCCCATGCCATCAAGGTGAGAAGGGGACATGAGGCTGTCAGTGAAGCTACCAACCTGGGGGTTTTGGACCATCACGGCATTAGCCTCTTCGAGAGGTCGAAGCCGCTCATGATCCTCGCGAAGCTCTCGCTGCTCCGGAGACTCGGACTGCTGGCGAGAAGCATTCGGGCGAGCCGAGGAGTGGCGGGTAGAGCGCCTGTGAGCGGCGGCGCGGCGGGTAGTTCTGACTTTCGGCATCGTCTAACTGATGAATCAAGTGATTCTAATATCAAAGATTCAAATGATAGATGAGGCTTACACAGGAAGCTATTGGGGGGTGAGAAATCGAAGGGTGGTGTGGCTTTCGATGGTGTGTGTTGACAGGGCCAGACGGTTGGTTGCAGGTGGTTGGCGGGTGGGAAAATGTGGGTGGGATCAACAAGCAGGGCCCTAGGCGTGTGCGAGGAAACGAGGGTCTGTGCGTTTGGGCTACGGCACAGTGCCTATACGCGTTTGGTTCTTCGTTTACACTATACGCGACACCATGTATGCGAGATGACTATGCAGATATGTGATTATCAAACGAGTTGTGCAGACGGGGCGTTTACATAAGGAGCTGAACAAGTCAATTGACCTTCAGCAACGTCATTCAGTACGATGGCTCTATACATCAATAAAGGAAGAGACCGGGTCAGTCTAGGTATGTTCATCATAGAAAAACAATGGTCTTATCATCACTACCCAACAATCATCTAGACTCTGGAGCTATCCAGACTCTCAAATAGAAGCTTCATTTTTACCTTCCAGCTTGCTCCCAAATTCCATCCCCTCTTCCCTCGGTAATCTCCTTCCATTGCATTGCAAATTCTCGCAATCCACCCTCACCCGCCAGACTTGCATCCACAACCTCCTTTGGCAGCTTGTGTGCCGAGTACTGGGGACTGCTGAAGTTGTAGGCCGCTGGGTCATCCTTTTCTATGATCCTAAACTCCGGAACCATCTCGGGGTGGTACTCGATTTCCTCGTCGTCGTCCTCGCCTTCGGTAACTGTGTCGTCGCCACTGACATCCGCGCCCGCGTCGTTGCTCGAAGTTCCATACAGAGGCTTGGGGACATCCATTTCAAGAAGCTCTTGCCAGCCGAAAAGAAGGCTGTCTGTTCGAGGTGCCCAGGGGTTGATATCGATAAGTCTCACTCTGCCAAGGCCATCCTTTTCGAAAGAATTCTCTGGCACGTAAACGTCAAAGACGAAGCTGGCATCAGGAAACGTGAATCTCAGCTTCTCTCGGAAGAAGGCCTTGATCTTGCGCCACAGCTGGGGCCGGATTCCTTCCAGAAAGTCGTAGTGGTTGAGGTCCCTCTGTGAGATTCCAATGAGAGACCGGTGCTTGACGAAGCAGCGGAACTCTAGAGCCACATGAGGCGTGAAGAATGGCCGTAGAATAAGAACGGGGGCGTATGGCCGAGAAGGCGCAGCCGGGGTGCAGTCGTCAAAGGCGTGGTCGAGATCGTGAGAGATGAAGGACGATGATTTGAGGAGGAGGTAAATGTCGTTTGGTGAAGTGCACTTGAGCGTGTTCTGGTGAGGCGATATCCACTTGGCATCCTTTGGTGATGACCAGTTCAATTTTGGTGCCACGGCGCCGCCAAGCTCGGCGATCTTCTCCTTGATGAGCTTGTGCGTCTCCGGGAATCTCTGGTTTGGGGGTAGTTTCTCAGGTTCGTCGTCTTCCTCGTCTGAGGATTCGGCATCTTGTGCGGGCGGCCTCGTAGATGTGCTTGCAGAAGTATGCCACTCATCATCATCCTCAGCTTGTGTCTCCTCATCATCCGCCAGGAAGATACCATCCTCATGAAGGTACTCGATGAATGATGGAGGCAGTGGGATAATTCTCGACTTGAGACATGAGCTTCTCAACTTGGGAAACCAGGAATCGTAGGAGCAGTTTTGGATATGATCTTTGGTGACTGGAGGAAAGACAAGCTCAGGCGTCTCGCCTTCGTTGCCAGTTGAGGCAGAGCCGGACAAGTGAGGCATCGCTTCTAGTCCAATAACTTGAAAAGAAACAGGACTTCTAGATCTTAACAATCTTGTTTTGAAGATAATGAGATTCGCTCAAAGATGAAAAGATGCCGTTTATGTCTCCAAGGTTGCTTGACTCACTTACAAATCTTGTAGAAATATTCCTTGCCCCTCCATCATGAGGGGCAATTTCTAGGCGTATCTTATCAATTCTGCCGCCGTCTCTTAGTTCCATTTCTCACCGCCTTCCGTTCCGGACAAGGAACCTACATCACCGAGATCCACCTCCGCGAATAGGCAAACATCCATCTTTCAGACTCGAGCCCGGCGAGTTTATAATTGCGACTTTCCCGAATCCTACATCATACTTTTTTGGCATCAAACATGTCTGACAACGTCGGTCTCTCCACTCCCCGAGGCAGTGGCACCTCCGGCTACGTCCAACGAAACCTCGCCCACATCAAGCCCCGCGACTACGGCGCGCCGTACCCCAAGGACCTCGATAGCTTGCGGCATAAGCAGCGGCAGCCAGACAAGGGAATTTTGGAGCACGATCGCAAGCGCGAGATTGAAGTTAAGGTCTTTGATCTCAGAGATCAGCTAGAGGAGGAAGAGTACGTCCACCGCCAGCGCCAGTCGCAAGAGTCTATCCCGCTGACCTTTTCTTGTTCAGGGTCGACGAAGAGGAAATTGATAAACGATGCGACGAGCTCCGACAAAAGCTCCTTGCCGAGATGAACTCTGGTAGAAGAGGCGCCGGGCCCAAGAAGGCGTTCAAGCAACACCAAGTTCATGAGATGGCCGATGCCAAGATCAAGGAGAGCGAGCGGCTACGGAAAGCCTTGAAGATCAGTGCCGACTACGAAGAGGGAAGCCACTGGAAGCGACAGGAAGAGAGGCTGCGCAGTGCCCTGGAGAAGGAGGATGGCGAGGAAAAGGACAAGGAGAGGGAGCCGAGAGACTGAGTCAAACACCACTCGACGCTTCACCGCTAGGCCTCTATGGAATTCCGGGGTAGAGAGGCGTGTGTGACGGACAAAGCAAGCAGCGGTGTGGCCGATCCCTTACCATCGGTTCTGTACCGGGTCCCTTGCTGGACGGGATCAGAGTATTGTCGATGGAGACGTCGGACAGGTGTTATGAGGCTGGATTCGCCGAGGACATCGGTTGGATTTTCTAAGGTGTATTCTTTTCGGTTCTGCTGGCGCATCGGCGTTTGGGTTCATATTCTGGGACACATCCCCTTTCATCGGTGTAAATGGTATAGGGTATTCTTGGCTCATAGGACAAATACATACATTTACCAAGACACCATTTCTATCTCTTCTTCTTTTCTCGTGGAGATATACTCGTGAGATATTTAAATGTTACTTGTTTGCTTTGTTATTGTTGTGTTGGTTATGTCTATCTGGTAAGTGGTGTTGGGATCTGCTTTAAGTGGCAATTCTTTAGGCATAGTTTCATCGTGCCACTTAACAATAGGTTTCAGGTTCAGGATAGTATTAGCCTCCTAGTTAACAAACTGGGCCAAGGGATGGCCCAGGAATGGCCAAATAATCACACAAGCCATAAATACTCGTCAGACATGTCAACTCGAACATCTAGTCGGAGGCGCCGTGTTGTATAACCTGTGTAAGTGCAATGTGGCTTGTCTCGAGCTCCAGCCACAAAGACCCGCAACACCACGAGCATCCTTGAACCTCACACGTCACTTAGACACCTTCAGTTTCATGAGACCGTCCGCCAACGACACATCATGGCAAGATTCACGCAAGCGCCGGGCGCCGCTCTCAACAGAAGCTCGATTGACACAGCCTCGGCTGAGCTGGGGATTCTCCTCCTGAGAATACAGAATACGATATTGCATACGGACGGCGAGCGCGAACGAAGACTACGGACTAGCGAGTATGAGAGGGCCAGGGTGGCATCTGTAAGCGCATACTGGGATACACACCATACGGTCTCTAATTGTTGGCATCGCAGAATCTGGAATACGCCCGGAACTCGCTGACAAAGCTTGAACACGATGCGCTCGGCATCAAGGCACCAGGGCGACGTCTTGAGGTGCAGACAGACCTGAATGGGAAGAGGGAGCTCCTGGAATTGCTGCTGGACAGGCTAGAGGATCTCCGTCAGGTATGGAATTATTGCCTTGGCGAATACGCAATGCTCACCATGTATCAGGTTGCGATTAACGATGACGACGATGACGCAAGCACCGACGGGGAGGACATCCTCTCAGAGATAATACCCACGCCGAGCGATAGTATAGTCGATTCGATACCTACAGACCTACAAACAGAAGGCTCAGATCAAAATGAAGATGCCGAACCGGAACCGCCAGAGATAACGCCAGAAGCTATTCCCGAGACGAGACCATCAGCTTCAGCTCCAACTGCACCACCCGACTCGCCCCCCGATGTCCCGACTCCCTCAGGACAGCAAGACCCAGAACCCACACAAACAACACAGACTCTGCGACCAAGAGGCGCAGCTGCATCAAATACACCTTCAGCGCATTCGACTGCGCGCGCCGCCCTCTTCGCCAACCGCAGCAAGCCCGCCACCGCGCAAACCTCGACAGCCACAGCAGAAGCGCTGCTGGACCGCCAACGCGCCGAGCAGGACGCCCTCTCAGAGTCGATCCTCAAGATGGCCGGGGCCCTCAAGTCAAGTTCGCAGCGCTTCTCGAGCACGCTCGACGCGGACAAGGAGGTGGTGGGCCGCGCGGGAGAGGGCATGGACAAGACGGAGCGGGGCATGGAGGCGGCGAGGGCCAAGATGAACACGCTCAAGAGGGGGTCGGGGGGGTTCCAGATAATGGGCATGGGCATATTTGGAAAGTTTTACTTTTACTTCCTCTATGCCTGCGTCGGGGTGCTCATGTTTATGTGCTTTGCGCTGGTGTTTCTTGGGCCAAAGCTCAGGTTTTGAACATGGTTTAGGGATAGTCTAGTAATTCGGTCAAGACTTGTTGAAAGGAGTCCACGAGATATTAGGATAGCGAGTAAATGCTTCAAAAAGCAAGAAGTCAGATATTGGGATACTTCCCTGAAGCTATCTTCTGTCATCTGAATTGTAAACCTCCCGTTATGTCCTGTCACTGACCCCGCCCCCCCTGTATCACTTCGTCTGTCTAATGTGATTCCCTAGAGATACCTTAGAACTCCGTGTAAATCGTGAAACCATGACGAGAACCCACCTGTATGCAAAGTTTGATCAAGTGTCGTCAAATACCTTCACCCAGCAACCCATCGCGGTATAACCTTCATCCTACAACTACCCACATTGCTCGTTCCCGTGACCCTTAACTAGATTCAGCATCGCAAGCTGAAAAGGCCATATCTTTCGAGTCTTCCGAATCCGCAGCGACATGATCCCCGGGCGACTGCCCACAGTCACTCTCCTGGCATTGAGAAGACGGGGCGGTGGATTCTGGAGCGGTGGTGTTGTCAAAGATGGTTGAGACTGGAGTGGACGGGGCATCTTCGACTTCCACATCTTCAGTAGAAGACTGGACGTCTTGGATAGTGTCCTCATCAGGTTCCGTGTCAGCATCTTGCTCATCTCCATCGTCCTCGTCGCTGGGAGCGTCCTCCGCGATCTCATCGTCAGTGGGAAAAGATGCATCTCCCTCGCCCTCCTCATACTCCAAAACGACTTCAAGATCATCAGCTTCTTCGAAAGTCTCGGCTTGGGCATCCTCAACAGGAGGCCATGGAAGACCTCGCAGCTCAGCGTTGATCTGCTGGCAATACTCGGAATCAAAGCGGAGACGTCTCCCTAGAGGCCTACCACCAGTCTGAACCCAGTCAGCCAACTATCAATGCACCTTGGTCATTTCCCCATGTCACACTTACTGGAGGCTCATACTGAAAGTACGGGCTCGGCATCGTCACAGCAAGCGTCACCCGGTCTTCCCAGGGGATACCAGTCTTGACCCGAAAGAACTCCATAAAGAGATCCATCTGCGGACGCCACTTGTCTGGGCATACGCTGGGGCGATGGTAGGTCGGCTGAGAGTTTCCCTTGCGCTTGGTGAACTTGGCAGTGAACCAGTATAGGTGAGGCTTCGCATTGGACTCCCAGAGCTGGTCAAGGTGTCAGTATAGGAGTACTGTAATCTGAGGATATTACTCACGCAGAGCGTATACTTCTGCCCAAATTCGCCGGCAGCTTCGTCATCGCGCGTGATATCAATCTGGTAGGAAAAGTTGTTTCGGTCTCTGTAGATGTGGTAAAAGTCTGCCATGAGTTAGCTCATATCATTGCGGGCTGGCACACTGGAATAATACTCGTGTTGACAAACTTCTCCCCATCTCTCTTCCCCTTCTCGATACGCGCTCTTTCACGTCTCTTGGCGTTCTGCTTTGCAAGTATGTTTCTCATGGAAAACTCCTTCTCAGGGAGACGCTTGTTATTGATCGTCGAGAACTCGAACCAGTCGCAGTGAACAATGTGAAACCGCTTCCCACGCTTCAGCGCATCCTTGACTATGTGTCGGTGAGCAGAGCCATAACTAGACGCGAACATAGATGAGATGAAATGGGAAGATACATACCCCTGGGGACCCTCTTGTCAAACTGTTCTCTGGTGCAAAGAAGGTGAGTTACATCTTCGTCAAAGTGATCAACAAAGTCACCCTTGCGGATCGAAGCCCATCGTTTCAAGTTTTCAACCGTCAATTGTCCTGGGAGTGGACCTGCCGCAGCGAGGACACGGCCTTTGAAAATCTGAGAAGGCATCGTGTAGGTAATTGTTTGTTGAGGATGATAGGGTTGACATGCGATGAGGAACTGGGAGAAGTGATTCAAGAGTCAATATTTGTAGCAATGAAGAAAGGGAAGAGGGAGGATGAACACATGAGAGAAGATTAGATGAAAGAAGAGAAAGAGAACAGAAGAAAGTTTTTGGAGTGGTTAAGGAGCGCGAGGGAGGTTAGACTTGAAGGTGATTCAGAGGTGTTATGGAGATGGGCTGGTGTTGCAACCCATGAGTAAAGAGTAGCAGCGCAACTCATGTAAAAGCGATTTACCACGAAAAGGAAAGGAGTGTCCGAGCCATAAATACTAAAAGGGAACATGCCACCTTTCGACGGAGCCTTGGACACAGATGATTCATGATTCTCCTTGCTCTTATTTGAAGCACCTGTAGACGTGCTTTGTTTTTATTTAACCATCTATCGAATTTCTTTTGCCGCCTTGATAAAGGCCACGATCTTATCCAAACTCTGCTTTCCACCCTCTTCCACGCCACTGCTCACATCGACGCCAATCACTCGCTCGGCTAGAGGCCCCAAAGCCTTGACAGCCTCTGCTACGTTGTCAGGGTTTAGGCCACCAGCCAGGAAGACTCGGAGCTCGGGGTCCTCCTCAAGGACTGCCTTGACATTGGAAACATCAAGGAGCTTACCCGAGCCCGAGCCCGAGTCAAGCAGGGGGATGGTGTGATAGCCACGACGGCCGATGCCAACTTGGCCAGGCTTGAAGCATCGGATAACAGGTACAGGGATGAGGCTTGCCCACTCCAGGGGCTCCTCGCCGTGGAGTTGCACCAGATCGAGGTTGTACTGCTTCTGCTTCTCCAAGACCTCGCTCAGGGGTTGGTTCTGGAAAATACCAACGAGCTGAGTCCGAGGGCTTCTAAGTCTGGCAGAGGCGGAAGCGAAGAAGTCTCGGGCCTTGTTGTCAACTTCTGCCACCTGGGTTTCGTACTTTTGCGTGCTAGAGTACGAATGCACGGCTTCAGAGATCGCAAGAGCAGTCTCGTGAGAAATGCACCTCTTGACACCTGGGACAAGGCAGATGCCGACAAAGTTGGCACCGGATTCGGCGGCCTTGAGTGCGGCCTCGGCGCTTCGAGTACCGCAAATCTTGACATAGAGGGAAGACGGGACGTCTGTGGTAGCCGGAGGCTCAGATCCTGAGCACAGTTGGCTGATGAAGACGCTGGCGTCAGGGGCCCTCATGATAGCCTCACCAACCAAGACGGCGTTGACACCATCCTTCTTGTTCATCAAGACATCATCATGGGTGTTGATGCCACTGAGAGCGCAGATGATGGTGGTTTCGGGCACCATGCTTCGCAACCGTCCAGTGGTGTTGAGGTCAACCTCGAAGCTTTCCAAGTTGCGGTTGTTGACACCGATGACCTTGGCACCAAGCTTGACTGCTGTTGTCATCTCCTCTGCGTTCTGAACCTCAACAAGAGGCTCCATTCCGAGGGAGAGTGAGTACTTGTACAAGCGCTCCAGCAGCTCAATATCGAGCATCTTCACGATGAGAAGAACGGTATCAGCACCGGCCAACCGCGCCTCAAGGATCTGATACTCATCAAAGATGAACTCCTTTCTAAGAATCGCGGGTCGGTTAGGCATGCCATCCAAGACCTGCCGAACAGCTCTTAGATCTTCAATGCTGCCTTTGAACCACTCAGGCTCAGTGAGCACCGAAATGACACTGGCTCCAGCCAATGCATACTTGCGAGCCTGTGCAGGTGCGCAGATATCCAGAGCAAAGATACCCTTGGACGGAGACCCACGCTTGATCTCAGCCATAAGGGCAACGTCGAAAGGAGACTGTCGTAGCCGGCTAACAAAGGGGATCTGCGGAGGGGCGGCGTTGAGATCGTAGGCAACTTGAAGATCCTGCATTCTCTGGGAGGGAATCTGCTTTTGGGCCTCGACGGCAGCCTTTCGGTTCGCATAGATTCGCTGCAGGATGTTGTTCTTCTTGGGCTCGGGGGCCTCAGACTCCTTCTCCTTGGCGGCGGCTGACTTCTGGAGCTCGGCGTTCTCCTCCCAGGTGCCCCCTTGCATGCGAAGGAAGTTGGTGATCATGGCCCGTCCGCCTTCAGTCAAGATACTCTCAGGATGAAATTGGACACCCTCAATGGTGTACTTCTTGTGGCGGACACCTTGAATAACACCAGGGGAACCGTCAGGCTTGGCAACCCAAGAAGTGACTTCAAGCTCATCGGGCAAGGTAACATGAGTACCCGCAAGAGAATGGTAACGGGTGACTGGTACACCTTGATCGAGGCCAGCAAAGACGCCCTTGGCATCATGGGTCAAAGGCGAAGTCTTGCCATGGAGCCACTCCCCAGCTGAGCTGACTTCTCCACCATAGACATTGAAGATGCACTGCCTGGAGAAGAATTAGAGAAATAATATCCGGAAGAAATGGGAAAACATACAGGCCCATGCAGACACCAAAGATGGGGAGCTTGCCCGCAAAGTGGCGGATGACATCGCGGCTCACTCCAGAGTCGGACTCGGGATGACCAGGTCCAGGGCTGATGATGATCTGTGTGGGCTTCTTGGCAACTAATTCCTCTACTGTAACCTTGTCATTTCGATAGACGGTAACGGTGGCACCGGCGAGAACGAGGTATTGGTAAATGTTCCAGGTGAAAGAATCGTAGTTGTCAATGAGGATGAGGTTGGAAGCTGTTGGGATGGGAGGCGAAGGGTCCGCTTGGTGCGGTGAGTGATCAATGATATCTGTGGAGCCCATTTTGAACACACGGGAAGAGAATAGTTCCTTGATAGCCGTATCCTCGATCTGAAGCCTTTGAAGAGGTTGAGCAGCGATGTTTTGTGAAGATGACTCAGTGCAGGTGAGTACTTGGGTATGATTCAAAGAAGTTGTGAAGGTGCCTTTGTGAAATCCGTCCGGCAGTTCAAAAACTGTGCATTGGCACTGTGCAACAGTGCTCAAGAACAATCCTAAGGACAGTGCGCATTTCTACCTTCGAGACCGATCGAGCTCCGATAGCCAGACGCCACTAAAAGGCCGGCTGAACTCCGGCGTCTCAGCTCTGGAGCTCTCCAAAAAGTTGACCTTGTCTCGCCCAGCCCCAAGCTTCATCGCGATCAGGCCCAGGCGCGTCAACAACCACCAAACTTCGCATCTCACCCCATTTATTAGGTGATGCAGTATCGCATGCCACTGTCGCCTTTTTGACGCTCTCTGCAATGGCGTCGGTGGCCGATCGCATCTATTTTCCCTCCCTGGAGCAATGCCTGACCGGGGAGCGGGTGCTTCTGTAAGTTGCATCTTTCTTTCTTTGTCGCCGTCTATTTGCTGCCTATGAGAATGTCAATAAACATGCCGCTGACCTCCCACCCAGCTCTTGGAAGCTCATCGCCACTGCGCTTTCCGATAGCTCTGGACAGCGAACAGCTAGTTCGGCCGTTATTCAGTTTTTGAGCGACGATTATGTCCACCGCCTCCTGGACGATCCAGCCAGCACCTTTGCACCCCCGAACAATGCCACCGACAAAGATTTCGACACAAAGACTGCCCCGATCCATGTGCCTGCGAGTCCGGACGGCCGATTTGACATCGACTCGATCAAGAAGGATGCAAGATGGCTCAGCAAGAACGCCAAGATCAACCTGGTTGCGGCCCTGCGCATAGTCGTTGTCGAGTACCAGTCTCGTCCTGCTAGCCACCTCATGGGACCGCTTTCATCTCAGGATGCTACAAATCTGCAAGAGGCTGCTGGACTTTATAATGGCCAAGGATCAGCATTTTTGTTGGATTTGGGCTCAGCGTCTGCCCTCGACGCCGATGAGATCTGGACCGAGTTTGAGAAGCCCGAGACGAGGCAGCGACGGCTGTTCAACATCTACCTCTCCGAGCGCCGGTATTTTATGATGTCTGCGGACTATGCCAACTCGATCAAGTTGTACGAACGGTTGCCGACATTCGCCAATGTCAACCTTGACTTGGCCAAAACTTTTCGACTCAAGTTGCCTGCGCGGGACGATGCAGAACCACTACTGCCGACCTATCTTCAAGTCTTGACGGATGCGATGAAGCTCATTGAGTCTGGACTGAGTTCCGTAACGGATGAGAAATGGGTGACTGAAGACGTGGAATTGGACTGGCTGAGGACGCTTCTCACTGAGGCTGTCCACGCCCTGTCTGTGGTCTTTCAAATCGTGGACAGCTTTGACGGCGAATTTGCGCCATCCAGCGCAGTCAACCAATGGTTCACTTTGATGGAGGTTTATAGGTTTTTTGACGCCGTCCAACCGGTTAGTGTGAACCAACCCTCTTTGAGAAACAGTTCTAATTCTGGTATAGATACACGAGAGCATCGCCCCCTTGGTGTTGCCCCTCAAGACACTATCAGTTGCTGTGTCCCTAATCTTGCTCAAGCCCGCCAGGTCTTTGACTTACCTTTCTGAGAGAGAGGAGGATGCTACTCAAGCTGATACCACCTATGACACATATCTGCTCTCTTCCGATGTTCTGGAGCAGGTTCACAAGAGCGTCATGAATGCAGCTGAAGCCGATTGTGAGAGCGCCTCACCTGTTATTTTCGCTTGGACCCTGCTTCTGCACCGCATGAATGTCTCCTACCAGAGTAGGACAGAGAAGCGAGACAACCTCCTCCAACAAAATGCCCGAGAAACCTTTGAGGCTGGTGGTGTGATTCGCCCAATTGCAAGGCGCAATTCGGCGGGCAGCATCTTCTCGATCGAGTCGTCCAAGTTTGACAGCTTTCTTGAGAATGCAACCTCCTCCAAGGATCTCGTTGTGGTTGAGCAGCTTGCATCAGCTGTTACAGCTCGAGGCCGCGTCTTTGATATCATCTCAACCATGGCTTCAGGCTTGGGCCCTTCAGATGAGGGCAGCATGACGCCTTTGCTTAGCTCTCGCATTCGGAATGTCTTTTTGGAGCTTCTGAAAGTATCATACCCCGTCATTGGCTACCAGTCTGAGCCCGTGAGCTCGTTGCTCTCCGTGCTTGGTGCCGGCCGCAGTTATTGGGACCTTTCAAACCATGAGAACCTCTCGGAAAAGCAGGATATACTTGCATCGATGCTCAACGACGATCTTGCACTCGAGTTCTTCTTCCAGCAAGCACTCGACAGATACCCCTACGAATTCCTCCCCTTCATTACCCTCTGCAGAACATTGGCCAGCGCCACTAGTCTTCAAGATAGTGAGCGATCTCAGCTGATTCTCAACCTTCTCCGCGTTACCCCAACACTCACATTCGTACTCCCCGAAACCTTCCAGGAATATGAGCTGGTGCAAGAAGACGAGAATACCAATGCTTTCTGCCTTCTCCAAGACATTCCCCTCATCTCTCTATCGCCATCTTGGCGCGGCAGGCGGATCGAGGATGACGCATACCGGATACCAGCAGGAACCTACGGACGATTTGTTACGGACACTGGTCGAGTTGTCTCAATGGAGTATCCTCACTCAACCATTTCACTTTTGGGCCGACGGCTTGAGATAAGCCTCATGAAAGAGGGCTACCAATCTGAACTTGGCATGCTCCAACCGGATGAAACCGCTGAGGTCATTGCTCTGTTCGCAACTCTCATCCGCATGGATTACTTGAATGCTACGAGTGAAGGCTCTACTGAGGCCCTGGTGTCTTCCGAGAACGACATCCTACTGGAAGCAAAGAAGCATATTGATGCAGGAAGTGGCAGAGACCTTCTGACAGTCGTCTGCGAAACGATGGACTACTACATGCAGGTCGACTTGGCAGAGAGTGAGGATGTAGTTGTGGCCATCCTCAACTCCTGCATCCAATTCCTGGACGCCATCCTGCCTATCTATCCCAGTCGGGTGTGGTCTTATCTTTCCCGGTGCGAGTTGCTGAGCTCCGAATCTAGGGCTGGCAAGCTCACCAAGATCATCGGAAGCCTGGATCTTGTACAGGAAAGGTTTGACTTCCTGTCGTCCTGCCTTCGTCTGTTCTCTAATATGATCGATACTGCATTGACATCGGCCATTCAACGCCGAGCTGGTATCCAGACTATGGGCAGAAAGAAGACGGACCTCAACCCCTGGCTTGGCACTGCTGACAAGGTGCTGTCCAAGGTTAGCTATTCGATCGCCCAGGCAGGAGTTGATATCTTTGAGAACACATCTACTTGGAGATTCGCTTCTGACGCTTGCCGCTCCTCGATTCTCCGAGATGTTGTTCCTGTGCTACACAAGGTGATCCTGCACAGCTATAGCCTCGGCGATTCTTCGAGCTCTGGGAACCTGACTTCTTGTCTCCGGCCTGCTGCTACCTATGTTCTGGATTCCTTTATCTCACCTTCCACAGGGTCGCTGAGGTTCCAGCCTCTACTTTCTTCTCTCGTTGCGGCCTTCACGTCGACTGATAGCACGCTTTATCCACGACGTACGGATATGATACAGTCTCAGCTGAGCTCTGTTTTGGAATTCTCGGCAACGCTCTTGCGGGTTGCCAACTATCTCGAACAGTCATCAAGCATGATCGAGTCCTACCTCTTTAAGAGTTCTACCCTACTTGCACGCCTGTGTGCAGCATCTGATCACTTCCGGCGACCGACCATGTGGCTGCTGGAGTCCCTGGTGGTGAACGCAGGCAAGGCATCAAACGAGCCCCCGTCGCTGCTCGGGTATCTCGGTCCCCAAATCTCCAAGTCATTCTTGCAGCTTCTCGCGACCTTGGGCAAGCCCTTTGAGCTAACCAAAGACGTGAAAGCAACTTGGAAATTCTTCTCGGCTATCCTGAGAAACCGACAACAGTGGATGTCCAACTGCCTCCTCACAGGTCAGACACCGAGAGAGGCAATGAAGAAGGACAATAAGAAGACGGAAATCTCGTCCGACTCTGTGTTTTCGACAGCACTTACTCGGCTTGGAAAATTGAAGGAGCTCGACGTGAACGAATCCATTGTCGTCCTCGATTTTGTAGCCTCGGCCCAAAACTTCTGGCCCTGGACCGTCTTCACACTTCAAAAGGACACGGTTTATCTGGACGGGCTGCGAGCATACGTTCGCGATCTGAAGCCATCCAGCGTCACCGTCAAGACGGACGCTGTTCTTGCTAGCTTCGAGGCTAGATTGGCCGCCTACATTGCCGAGACTTTTGCCATGCAGCTTTACCATTCGCGCCACCTGGGTAACTCTAGCGCCCTGGCAAAGAGTCTGGTCAGTGATCTCGACTATTACCTACGCGATGGAGTTGAAGTTGCCGGCTACAACAAGTCCCTCCACAACAACTTCGCCAAGAACTTCTCCAACAAATACTCTGGCTGCCCAGTGGCTGACTTTAAGCGAACCTCGCTGGAGCCGCGAGAGCTGGGCAAGAGTTACTATTACGACCTGGAGCGCGCCGATGAGATGCTCAGGTTTGATCCTGGCTGGAAGGGCCGCAAAGACGATGGTTTCAAGGCGGAGATGGAGCGCGCAAACACAAACCTGTCACTAGTTGATGCCCAGCTTGTAAGTTGATATGATACCGAATTCACGACATAACTAACTCTACTGCTAGGCGCTTTTCCATGCCTGGGAATTCCTTCTCGTGGAGCTCAGCACATGTCTTCCTGACAATGACATGGTCGCGAAGCAGATGCTACAGGTTGCACAGCAGTGCCTGAATGCGAACCAGGGGATCCCTGGACCTGAAAGCATCTTCCTCAAGCTTGTAGAGTCTCGTGCCAACCTTGCGCTGGTTCTGATCCAGCGTCTTGTCAAGTCTTCCATCCCAGTCAAGGACATTAACCAACTTCTATCGACGCTAGTTGGCACAGTCAACGGAGTTGAGGAACCTTTTGGGCCGGACTCGATTTCATACTACCGCACCTTGCTGAAGGCGCTCTTCGTCACACTCCGCGCTTATCATACCACCGGAACCAAGGGCACTGACTCTCAAGATGTGTTTGAGGGAACTACGGTGTCTGTAATGCAAACCGTCCTGAACATCCTCGACCGTGTTGTAGGAAGAGGCTTCCGCGCACTGGTCAGCTTGATCCACGACAACGAGGCGACGGTGGCGCCCGAAGACCTTGCTCTGTTGACGGCTATTCTGCAAGCCTGCCTGAGTCTGCCGAATATGGATCAATCGCAAACCCAGGTTCTCAACATCATGTCAGAGCATCGAGCTCTCCACGCCGCAACATCTTTGTATTCGTGGGCGGATAGATTGTCGGACCAGGGCGACCCCATTTATGGCGAGCTCAGCATGATCTTCCTCCTCGAACTTTCAGCGCTGCCATTGATTGCCGAGCAGATGGCATGTGACGGAATTCTGAGCAACATCCTATCGGCCAACCTGACCAAGTTCATGCTGAAATCCAACCTCTCCCCCTACTCGGATTCTCCCGCGGTACAACGCTGCTTCGGTATCTGGTCCAAGGGACTTTTGCCCTTGATGCTGAACTTGCTGACGGCCCTGGGCGCCACAGTCGCTCCCGAGATTGTATATGTGCTCAATCAGTTCCCTCATCTACTGGAGTCAAGTGTGGACCGCTTTGAGGCGCCTGGTGCGAGCCGTACACAGTCCAGAGCATCACCGCATTACCTGACGTTGGTGGCTATCTCAGAAGTGCACTCGTTGGCCCTTCTCACCAAAGTGCTTGCTGCCCTCCGGGTCAACAATAACCGTGACATTCCCGATGTTGAATGGGATTCAGCTACTCTATTGGAAAACGTGGACTTTTGGCTCAGCACAAAGAAACTCTTGAAGGAGAGACTCATGCCATTGGGCCAGCGAGAGATTGATTGGCGTGGCATGAAGTCGATCACGGGCTCATACGACAGTCTCTTGGAGGAGAAGGCTGTGGCTCAACTGGATGCTATCCGAGACGTGCTCGGCGAGGAAGCAGAGGGTTGAATAAGGGGATGATTTGAACTCAGGGAAGAACGATGGTTCATGGTGATGTAAAGTACTAGTATTATAGGTCATGGGCGTTGGAAACGGGCCGAATGCGTTGTGGAAAGACATGCGAGCAATATTGTTTTCGTATCTACTTTACTCGATGAAAGACGAGAAAAGCGTTGCCACGGAGGATTGGCTGAGTTTTTAATGATGTCATATTTTTTCAACCCAGACTGGTCTCGGTGATGTTCAATTAGATGAGTTGATGGCAGCATTATTCGTTAGCTGAGTAGAAACGGGGTTATTGATTCCCAACCCGAGCGAGGAGGATGACCTCCCGTCTATAACCCAGGATAATATACAAGTACAGCTCGGCGTTGGCTCACCACTCTTTCTAAATGGCAGCACCCTCCCTTTGGCACATGGGAAAATCACCTGCTCCAGACATTTCATCTGACGCCATATAGCCAGTCGTAGTCATAGTTTTTCTGCATCTTTCCCCCTCAGTTGATCCATAGTCATACACACGTCAATTCTTTAAGTCTCCCCCAAATCCACGCTCGACCGTCATTCGGCGTTTACTTGTTCATCTGAGCCGTGAGCTGGGCGTTGTGCTCCTGGAAGCGGTCGCTGATGCGCTGCTGGGAGGCCATCCACTTCTGGACGCAGCGGTTGATGCAGCCGCTCTCCCTGGACGAGATGGCCTTGGAGGTGAAGTCGTCGACGCAGGACATGAAGCAGTGCTCAACGAGACCGCCGAAAGCCTAGATTTGGCGGACATGTCAGCTTCTCCTGGATCTCGAGTGCTGCAAAGGTACAAAACATACACCCATAAACTCCTTGACTTGTCGCTTCTGCATGCGCTGCTCAAGAGTGCGCTGCTCGGCGGCGGTTAACCTGTCGTGAGGGAAGCCCTGATCAGCATTGTTTTTCGACGGTCGAGACCGCGGTTTCGAGGGATTGAGACGAACATATCCATTATGGTGGTCGGAGGGGGGGATGCGTGGCTATGGTGGGTTCTGGGAGGTTGTCGTCGTTGTCGTCGATGGAGATTGAAATTTTGAAGTCCGCCGCCGTCCATGGGCTAGAGATAAGCTCGGGACTCGGGGTGGTTTGGGGCCTTATCGGCGGGATCGCATTATCGTTTTTACCCCGGATTGAGCCAACCACGCTTCGTGTGCCGTCATACCTCTGGTACCTGGCTAAGCGGGCAAGCTTCATTCAAGACAATTGTGCTACGAATTACTCGGGGATAATTCCTTGTGAATATTAGACAAAGCAAGGCACTGCATCCTTCCTGGGCTACATCATGCATGCGTTGAACTTTCTAGATGCAATGCTGTGCTCTCATGTGCGTGTCTTGAAGTAAAGCTTCCTCCGTTACTGGCCGGAGCCTCGTAAAACGCTGTGTAACGGGGAAAAGGACTGCATCCATGGCCAGCTATACTAGAGAGTTGATTACATGGAAGGAATGAGAGGAGATGAAGCCTAGTTATGAAATCAGAGATGGAAGATTATTTCCTACTGTGGAATGACTTGTTTCATCCTTTCCTGATTACTGTATTCTTGCTCACGCTGAAGATCTGGGCCCTCGTTTCTTCCGGTGCGCCACATATCGAATACCCGTACTTGACTCATCAAAACCAGCAGCCCGGGACAGCGTTGATAAGCATGGCGGATTACTATTCTGGTGTGCTCGGCTTGCAAAGGCAAAAAAAGATGAAACACTGATCGGCAGGGTTCCCGGTCTGATGATGGCAGCTGCGGCTCGGTAGTGGACGAGGCGGACTACGAACTCGTGTTTGATGGGCGAGCTAGCGGGCGACTTTTAGAACGTCGTCGAGGCTTGGCTGGCATTGGTAGACGGGATGGATGTCATGTTTGGAGGGGGGGACGACTGACGTGTGATACTGCATCCCACAGCCAGTCCGTGAGGAGGCCAATGTCCAATTTTGGAAACTTGGAGGGGAGGTCATTTGGATGTGGGATACATGATGAATGACGGTGGTTTAAGCTGTCTGAGTCTACACTCTGCAGAACCTGATAACCATATGGGTAGGTTGGTTGTGAATTGGTATAAGCTTATGGTTTATACCCATTTTCACATCTCTTACCCCCATATCCAACATTGTCCATAACCTCAACTCCCGTTGCACAAAAGCAAGCTTGCCTCGAGGGGAAACCTTGGTCTGGTTGGGGGACCCTAGATCCTTGTCCACCCCATGGCCAACCCAGGATTGCTGATCGAGTCGAAATGAAATGGCGTCGATATGAGCTGCGACCAAGAGGAGCCCTGCAGATGGGCTAAAATTAACAAGGCCTCCAGGGCTTTCTTGCTGTTCCATTTCCCTCACCGTACCTAGCGGCGCAGACAGTAACCTACCTACATAAACCAGGTTTTTTTTCACGGCCACGCAGCAGATGGATGTGAAGATGGGTTCGTATAGCTACAGAGCTGGGTTGCAGTAGTGGTTTCAGCTCCAGCAACCGGGGGGGCAATGTCCTGATGAGGAGATGCTTTGTCAATCTCTTGCCAATCTTGAAATCTCGCAAGCGAATTCCCGTATTGACAAAACAGGTCATCTCAGTGTACGGGACGGACGGATCCATTGTACCTCGTTGCGGGGGGTCCCATCACCTCAATCATGACTCTGCCCTACGGGAGTTCCAAGGTTGGATCCTGGCAATCTCCATGGTCCACGACCACTCGCATTCTGGGCGCTACTGTAGGTAGGAGCGGGATCCACATAGGGACCTTTTGGGTTGCTGTATTGGATTGGATTTGGGTAGGGTGAGTGAGTGTTTGCGGCCTCCCATTGTCAATATCAACATTGGCATCTTGAGACACTCCCGTAGATACACGGAGGCCATCACCAACTCTGCCCAACACGGCAGCTCATACGCGTAATGTGCATCCTCTACCCGTAATGTGGACGAGAGTCTCGGCTTCATCAATCCCGCCCAGGCACGCCGCGAGGCTGGATTCCTTGGCCGTGGGGTTGGAAGGCTCGTGGCGCCAGCAACTGTAAATGCACCTCAGCGGAAACCCCGCCGCCCACTACCCGTACACAGTCAGAAGCCTCATCTGGGCATCCAGCTAGACCTCCACTGGAAGGAGAGGTCAGCTTTGCCGGGGAAGGAGACTTCAAATGCCTGAGCTGCTGCATCCACTTTTGATTCTCAAATTTTCTTTTCTTTTTTTCCTTCCCCTCTTCTTGTTCAGCTGCTGCTGTTTGTCCCTTCGTTCGAATACATCGCTCACTCGCTTTCTTGACAAGTGGTACACTCTGCTTCAGCGTAATCCCGCCCTGTCAACAGGTACCTCGTGTCTGGCCCACACTTACATTTGACATCCACCATCGCCCGACGCCTGAGCCCTGCCTTGCCCGCTGACGGACGGTACCTACATCATTCATTGCCCTCCATCCCATCAGGTCCAATCCATCTCAGCTCAGCCCAGCCTCTTTGGTCTTGCCACCAACCTGACCTTTTCTACGGAACAAACTTGGCTGTATCGAGTTGCTTTGCTCTCGCTGTCAATAATTCCCGTCTATATCCCTTGACTGCCCCCTCGGGTTCCTCCACTGCTTATTCGAGTCGCTCGCTCTGCTAAAGCTTTATCCCGCCCCCGGACTCTACCACCTACAGACAGCTGAGGTACCTACCTACGACTGGACTGAGGTGTTGCTACTGGAGCTCCCTACCCCAAGCCCCCCATCTCACAATTCTTTAATCTTACTCCTGCTCTCGCTTGCTCTCCATGCCGCGGGCTGTTCCTCTATCGCGCGACAACCATCGACTTGAACGATAATCAGTGCTCTCGTCAGCTTCACGCCAAGCTGCTTTAGCCTCTATACACATACACACGCCTGTGTCGCCCTCTCCACCGCCCACCGTCCCGCTCTGCGCGCGTTTGTCCCGGCTCGTCTCTTTCCGCAGCCCGTGCCTCGCCTCACCCACCCCAAGCCAAAGGTGGTAGCCCAGCCCAGCCTTGACGCCCTAACGCCTTGCCTACCGCTCTGACGCCCTTGACGCTACCAATCATCGACCGATCCCTCAACTGGCGCCCACAGAGTCGTCCTCGACTCCCTCGTTTGAGCTCCAGCTCTGCTCTGCTCTGAGGCTTCTGGTTTCTAGCTTCCTGACTTGCAGTCTCGCATCGCTCCTTGCAATCGACCTCGACCTCGACACCCTCCCTGACGGCCCGACTCGACTCGACTCGGCTCCCCTCCAACGCCGTCGACGGGTCACCGCCAAGCGCTTATCCTCGTCGCCGTGCCCTCGACCGAGATCGAGGGGCCATCGTGACTCAGGCAACTGGGCCGGCCCAGCTGTAGCGTCGTCGCCCTTCTCCTCTTCGCCGTCCTTCTCGTCTTCCTTCGCACGCGCAGCCGTTCGTCATGACGTCCGCCGCACCCAACCCGAACCAGGCCAACCAGCCGCCTCAGCATCAGATGAACAATGCCACCTCGCCCCAGAACAGACGCGATCTCAAGTCATGGTGGAAGGGTTTCAAGCTGCCCTCAAAGCACCAGGATCCCCAGGGTATGCTTCCTCCTGTCCCATCACCTTTTGCGCAACCTCGTCCAGCTCCCGGTCGTATCCTCCCAATTCGATCTACCGTCTTGCTTTCACTCCCCGCGACGACGTTGCGCCAAATCTAGCTATACCGGGCATGTTTGGTGATACTCTTCATGGTTGATCCAGTCGCTTGCATCAAGCGATGTGATCTTCTGAATCCAGGATCCGCCGAACGCGCACACGCCCCTCACCTTATTCGCTTGGTGTCTAACTTGAGTATTCAGAAACCCGATCACAAGGCATCTTCGGTGTGCCTCTACGGCAGAGCATAACATATGCCAACGTCGCCATCTCTCTCATCGACGAAAAAGGACAGAGTTACATTTACGGCTATGTTCCCATAGTCGTCGCGAAATGCGGCGTCTTTCTCAAAGAGAAGGGTAGGTGGACATGTTGGGCTTACCTCAAAGGATCTTGCTGACATTATCGCCAGCTACTGGTGTCGAGGGTATCTTTCGTCTGAGCGGCTCGGAAAAGAGAATAAAGGAGCTTAAAACAGTCTTCGATTCCCCCGATAGATACGGCAAGGGTCTCGTCTGGGATGGTTACACAGTTCACGATGCCGCAAACGTCCTACGGCGATATCTCAACGACCTCCCCGAACCCGTTGTTCCCCTCGACCTCTACGAAAAGTTCCGCGACCCCCTCCGAGGCGCGACAAAGCAGGCTGTGGGTGACCTGGAAGGTCCCCAGTTTGTCGACAACTTCAACGAAAAGGCCGCGATCAAAAGGTATCAGCAGCTCATCACCGAGCTACCACCCCTGAACAGGCAGCTGCTCCTCTACATCCTCGATCTTCTTGCTGTTTTTGCGGCCAAGGCGGATGAGAATCGTATGAACTCGCAGAACCTGGCAGCCATCTTCCAGCCGGGTATGCTGTCTCATCCAGCTCATGCCATGGCCCCTGAAGAGTATCGACTCAACCAGTGTGTCATCATTTTCTTGATTGAGAATCAAGATCACTTCCTCATTGGCATGCAGGGCACTGCTGCTGATGAGAAGACCAAGAAAGAGGTGGAATCTGGCACCCCAAGCGCACCCCGCACCCCCAACCCAAACAGAAGCTCCAGCTTGGACCGATCTGCATCCAATGCAAGTGCTGGTGCAGCCAGTGTGCGACGAGATGGGAAACTTCGAAGGAATCGATCAGTATCGTCAAGGAACTCTAGGAACGAGGGAACTTCGACTCCCAACAGCCCTGCCCTGACAGCGACCCCGACGACAGGTGGTCTAGCCAGAAGTAACACCGTTCCATCCAAGAAGTCACCGGCATTGGCTGGCGGACGTTTCCAGAGACAGGAAGGCTCGAGTCCTCGCTCTCCGGCCCATTTGGAACCCTTGACGCAGCTGAATGCTGGTGAGAGTGTTAATCAATCCCCCCAGTCAACACGTTCGACCGATATTAGTGGCAGCGGACATCTCACACCTACTCGGGCTCCAGTGACAGGCCGCAGCCAAGAGAGGCTACTTGAGGTGCCTCAAGAGGCTCCTACACCCACCAAGGAGCGAAATCTACCCAGCCTCTTCCGAGCATTGCCGTCAGACAACAGCGGCAGGCAGCCTAATAAGCTGAAGAAGAAGCGGATACCTGGCAGCCTGAACCCAAGTGCGCATAGCTCCAACGCTTCGTTGCAATACACCCACCAGTCCGCGACCTCCCCTAACTTTGAGCTACCCAATCCCATGGAATATGTTCAACATCACGAGCAAGACCAACATGTGCTGTCACAACAACCGCAACCACAGCCACCAGCACCGATTCAAGAGGAGCGGCACCGCGAACACCTCGAGCAGCAGCAAGATCGACTCCATGGCCAACAACACCCTCAAGAGACCCAGCTCACCCCCCCAGCCTCTCTGGTGCAACAGAAGAGTGATGTCTCGTCAGAGCATACTCCAAGGGCATCCCAGGCATCTTCGAACCAAAGTCTTCACCCTGAAAACACGTTGAAGTCGAAGAAGTCGCCACCGACGTCCCTGCACTCATCCTTCAATGAGGGGTCGGATCTGGACCAGGTTCTCGATGAGCAGTCCATCACCACCATTGAACAGGCTGAGAAGGAAAAGAAGAAGCGATGGCGATTGTCGAGAAGTAAGAATGCTGACAATGGCGCCACGACACCCTCTGGGTTGACCTCGCCACGCATGGTTCTTGGACTTAATGAGAACGCTGACGTGAGCAACCTGTCGATCTCAAGTTCGAGCCATCGACCCCGGAAAAGCGAGAGTTCCGACAGACCTGTCATGCTCGGTGATGCACACAGCAATTTTGATTCAGGTCGGGACAACGATTCCAAGGGTCCCATAGGATGGATCAGGAACAAGTATCGCGAGGCCAAGGAGAGCGCCGAGCAGAGGAGGAATAAGTCTCCTCCCGCCGATCGTACCAACTTGAGCGCGACAAGCTTCGCACCCCGTGGAAAGAGTCTGGACATCAAGCGAGACGGGCCCAGAGAGGGCGAGAAGCAGGCTTCTAGTCCCCCGGCACAGCATGCTTCCCTTGTAGCCGGAGCTCCGGCTGTTGCTTCAGCTATTGCCGCAGCTGTTGGCCCGACGTTTGCTCCGACGCCCAGCGCAGCTCCTGTTTCCCAACCAGCCACCATTACACTGGTGAACCAAGTTTCTCAGCAGCAGCCTCGTCTGTCACAACTTCACGCCCAACCTCAGCCTCCAGCTCCGCAACAGTATCAAGCTCAAGCTCAGCACCAGCCTAAGCCGCAGCCTCAACCTGAGCCTCAGGTTCAGCAACAGCCCCAGCCTCACCAGCAACAATCCATCTCATCACCTGTACCTCAGCCTACAGTAACCCAGGCCTCTAACCCAGCTCCGGCTCCGGCCCCAACCTCAGCTGCAGCTCCGGCTTCCGCGGTGGCACCCGTTCCTCAGTCACCACAGCAGAAGGAACCCCAGGATCAGCCTCAGCCCCAACCCCAGCCCCAGCATGAACAGCAACAAGAGAAGAAGCCGGAAGAAAAGCCCGTTCAAGCCTCTGAGCAACCAACTGCGCCACCCCCAGCACAACCAGAGCAACCTCAGTCGCCGCAGACACAGCCTCCGCAACCACAGTCGGAGCCGACAAAACAGGAGCAATAGTATGAGGTTGGCATTTCAATCTAGGCTGGAAAAGGAAGAGGTGGGGAGTGGAGCTATGGGAGTGATACCACTTTATGAATCTGTCACGGGGGAGGAATGGTAGGGACTGGACGGGACGATGATGATGGAGGACGACATGTGGGCGGCGGGTTCATCGACAGGACCTGTGTACGCCCTTTCTGCCACCCTTATAGTCGATTACATGTGTGTAATGTAGCCCGGTGTGAGGTGAGTCTTATTTTCGATTAAGCGGGTGGAGGAGTTACAATTTAAAGGAGTATGGGTCGTTATAAAAGAAAGATTCAGATTATCCAACCATGATGATATCGTCGATGCGTCGGGCTTGGTGAAGTGTATGGCATAGCCAACGCGTCAACTTGTTGTGAAATACAGCCAGTATTAGTACAGGAGAGCCCTACAGGAGGCTATCTCGATATCTACTTTTACGCCTTTTCAGGCGGCGCATTCTCATATACTCCCGTGTCCCAGACAATCATCTTGCCTGCACGTCGCCAATCCTCATTGAAGAAGCCGTTAAAACCTGCCCAAACACGACGGACCTTGGACAAACTGAGGGCCTGCGCGTCTGGTGTCTTGAGAAATTCGTCTAGCCAAGGCTCGATACCCTCAAAGCCGACGATGTAGCGAGGCACAGAGAGGGGTTTAGCCGGACTGAACAGCTCCGTCGTGAGGAAAGGAATGGGGTTGTCGTAAAAGCGATCGGCTTCGTCGCGGTAGTTGTCTCGTTCAGGGGTATTTGGCTCAGTGTGCAGAGGTGGCTCGCATGTAAGGGCATAGGCGCGCAGGCCAGGGTAGACAAGGTGTGAGCGCCAGGGCGTAGAGTGGCAGGGCATGAGGAAGAGGGCAAAGAGCTCTTCCTCTTCATCTGGGGGCGAGGAGAATCTTGTGGTTTGAGCCAGCTGTACTGAGTCTGGATGAATTCGCTCGTACTCGTGGCGGAGGTACGAGAGGACGTTGAGAGGAGCTGGCTGGTGGAGGAAGGAGAGGTAGCCGGCGAGAAAGATGTTGACGCCCAGGGCAGCAAGGAGGTAGGACTTGTTGCGGATCTGAGGACGAGGGCGGGGGTTATTGGTGGTGGGAGCGGGCTGTGAGGTGAAGAAGGAAGCGGCGTACGGAGCGGCGAGAATGCTGAGCGCTGGGAGGAGGGGATAGATGAAGCGGACCTCCTTGTGGGAGATGACGGAGAGAGCGCCAATAGTGGTGAAGACGGTATACGCTAGGGTCTTGAGAGCGTTGAGCTGGTTCGGTGAAACGGCGTGAGCACTTGGCTTGTAGAGGGCGAGGATCGCAAAGGGGAGGCTGGTGGTGCAGATAAGGGGAAGGCCCTGCAGGAGGTAGTAGTGCCAGGGGTTGCGGCCATAGAAGACGGCGAGGGACTTGGAAAGGTTAAAGTAGAGAAAGTTGTATGGGGGGAACGTCCAGAAGCCAAAGTAGAGGCGGTCTGAGGTGATAGAGACGGCGAGGACAAGAGAGCCGCACAAGATGGCCTCGCGCAGCAAGACAAGCACGGTAGAGGGAGTAAGGGGCGATGACCCTTGGAGAGAGATCCTGGTGAGAGTTATCAACACGATAGTGGCCCAGATCAGAAGGTTTGTTGGGCGGAGAATAACAGCCAAGGCGGCAAGGCAGAGAGATGCGCGGAGAGACCAGAGGTTGCGGAGAACAGGAGCTGGCTTGGGGTTCTCCTTTGTTGTCTGCGCAGCGCCAAGGAGCTCCCAGGGCCAGTAGTACAGAGCCATGACAGTGAGTGTCATCTCGAGGGAGTTTGAAAAGGTACGGGTGGAGCAGTACCATTGCCAAGGGCTAAAGAGCTGAAGGAAGAGCTGAGGCTGCGTCAGTAAGAGCGTTCAAGAAAGGGGGAGGTGACCTGCAGCAAAGAAGGAGACGTTGCTGTTGTCGCCGTAGATGGACACGGCGAGCTGCCAGGTGTACCAGTCACCTAGAGCGGCAATGCCGGCTTGGAGAGTCCGAGGGGCTGCAACTAGAATGGCGGCTCGGAGGATGCCCATGGGGAGGACGTGGCTGGCGATGAAGTCGGCGGCAAGGTATGCGCCGGCGAAGAGGGCGGGATGAAGGGAGGACCGAAGCTGATGCTGCCATTCCTATGGAGGGGTTAGAAAAGGCGTGTGATGAGATGGTCATGTTGAGGTCAAAGTAAAGGGTATATCAAGTGAGTATGAGTTTATGGTGTAAGTGGAGAGTGAGATTCAACTCAAATCAAGTCATGATAGATCAAGTTCCAGGTTATGAGATTAGGACATGCAGTCATGACACGGAAAATAGACATACCCATGTCAGCCAGGCACCGCTCCGGGGACCAAAAGCCAGATCCCAAGCCGGCTCGAGAGACTGAAAGAACTCATCAGGCTGAAAAAAGGTGGCGATCCACCAAGCATTGATGAGACGAATGACGACAATGTCACGCAGGAATACAGGACGGTTCCTCTTATTTCGAGCGCGATCAAGAGATGACGGTGCTGCTTGTATTGAAGACATGATGGGCAGCTGCTGTTGGTGCTGCTTCAGTTGCTTGGTTGGAGACAGCTGGTCTGTTTCCATCTTGAGGGTGTGACGTAGGCGCTGATTGGCTGGTTGCCGATCGTCATGTGTTGTCGGAGAGATGCGAGGTGGGTTTCACCAGCCACAGGTGTGGCACACCATCAACATCTACCATGACCTCACAGAACATGTTAAACGTGAGAATGAAGATGACTTGTTTGTATTGGTTTAACTTGTAGTCAGAACCAAGTGTAAGATTCAGCTTGCGACCAGCAAGATCGCTCGACAGTCTGACCACCAGTAAAGTGTCTCTCACCATGTCCTGCACCTAAGATCTGGGCAGGCGTCATCATGGCCAAAATCGGATGATTGAGTGCATTCCCCAGTCTTCTACTCTGTAAAAGCATGGGAAATCTCCAATCGCGGCAAGAGAGAAATCATTTTCGGCTTCGGTCTCGAATTCGGTACGTAATCGAGTTTGTAGAAATGGCCGCCGGCCACATCGTACGTAAAACAGTTGGTGATTCAAGTTGGTTGTGCCACAGTTTGTGGACCACTCGTGAATGGAGTTTTGGTTGATCAACTGTACGCCTAGTCGATGAACTACTATGTATGCTCTCGAGGAGAGTACTTGTTCTATAATGTTTAGTAATTTCCCATTTGGGACATGATTGAATGTATTCAAAAGTCTTGATACCCTTTACCCGTAAACATTTGTGATTGAGATTGAGACAAGACTTGACAGTGGCGGTCAAGATACTCGGTACGACGACGGTGTTGGTCTGCTGTGCCGCTCTAAGAGGCGGGGACGCCGGCGGCATTGGCGGCTCGAAGCGGAGGTGAGATATTCCTGGCGGAAGAGGCGGGAAAAGGCGGAACAAGTCACTCGGCTATTGGATATACTGCTATCTGTGGAGCTGGACGGCGGAAGGCGGGAAGAGAGGTGGTTCCCACCTGATCTCAGATGAGGCTCGCCCAAGCTGAGGAATGGCCTGATTGGCCAGTGATATCGTTGCAGAGGGAAGGGGAATCTTTGTTGGTTGTGAGCCATGACGGCATGTGATGATATCTATGGCATTGGCGGTTTGCAGAGACTGTAGAGAGTCTCATAAGAAAACTGAATCTTTTCAGTCTATATCTACTATTACTCTCCCCAATGTCAACATGAACAAAAGTCAATCTTCAGCTGCCAGATCATGGCACCTCGTAATATCCGTCCCTCGATTGGCCACCATCCAATTTAGCTTCTCCTCCAAGCTTGCATGACATGGCATGGCAGCACATTGCACCCTTGTCAAGTGGCCCCCTCCATCACCCCCTCTCACCCCAGATTCTGCTGTCATCAGGCAGAGCCTCCTGTGCCGGATCGACGACCCGTCGAAATCTACACCGCACACCGAATGCGGGAGGTCTGTCGCCGCGAGACAATTTGCCAAGGGGGGAAACGTTCTAGACGTGTTGTACAGTGCTCATGTAGCTGAGCACGATGGGACGGAAACAGACGAGAGCCATCCACTTGAACTCTTGTCCGAGTCAGACAGACCCTCCATCATGACAATGACGTCCATCTCTTGATGCTTCTTGTCTCCTCCAGCCACCGGCGGCATCCTGTTCCGCCTGGATCCCGCCGTCCCCCCCTCCCCTGTCAAACAATCAATTCCTTTTGCAACCTCCAAGGGCGAATGCGCCCGCACCCGACGCTTGTCGGCTCTTCCCACTTGCACTTAGGGGTATAGACTCAATCGTTGGCCTTGTGCTTCTGCAGTAATAATTACCTAACAGGAGCTGAGAATCTTGGATCTGCTGACCATGGATGTTCTTTTTTGTCACCTCCGCCTCCGTTCCGCTCGCCGCTTCCGTCCTTAAAGAGCCTCGACATTCCCGTCTTGATTCGTGTCTTTTTCTTCCTCTTCATTCTTCTCTAGACTCAACAAGCAAGCGAACTGAGCCTTGACCTTCATTCTTTCGCTCAACTCTTGACATTGCTCCCGTCTCTTCAGCAGAGACCATACAGCACCTATCGCATCAACTCCAACACCGCAAACATGTCTCAGACCAACGGCAACGTCTCTCGCTTCCACGCCTCTTCCACTGAGAAGGCCATTGCCATTGAGGAGGAGTACGCTGCCCACAACTACCACCCTCTTCCCGTCGTCTTCTCCCGCGCCCAGGGCATCAACGTCTGGGACCCCGAGGGCCGCCACTACTATGACTTCCTCTCCGCCTACAGCGCTGTCAACCAGGGCCACTGCCATCCCGAGCTCATCAAGGCCCTCGCCGATCAGGCCAGCCGTCTGACCCTCAGCTCGCGTGCCTTCTACAACGATGTCTTCCCCAAGTGGGCAGAAAAGGTCCGCGACGTCTTTGGCTACGACATGGTCCTGCCCATGTGCACTGGCGCTGAGGCTGTTGAGACCGCCATCAAGATTGCCCGCAAGTGGGCTTACAAGGTCAAGGGCGTTCCCCAGGAGAAGGCCTGGATCTTTGGTGTTTCTGAAAACTTCCACGGCCGAACCGTAAGTCAATTGCTATGATATCCTCGAGAATGAGACAGAGAGCTAACAATATGCCCCAGATGACCGCCATCACTCTCTCCGTCGACCCCGAGTCTAGGGCCAACTACGGTCCCTATGTCCCCAACGTTGGCGCTTTCAACCCTACCACTGGAAAGCCCATCCGATACAACAACATTGCCGATCTCGAGGAGGTTCTTGAGACCCACGGCAAGGAGACGGCTGCCTTCATCTGCGAGCCCATCCAGGGTGAGGCTGGCGTCGTCGTCCCCGACGAGGGCTACCTCGAGCAGGTCCAGGCTCTCTGCACCAAGCACAACGTCCTGTTCATCTGCGACGAGATCCAGACCGGCATCGGCCGAACTGGCCGCATGCTCTGCTCCCAGTGGGCCAACATCAAGCCCGACCTCGTCACCCTCGGCAAGGCCATCTCTGGCGGTCTCTACCCCGTGAGCTGTGTCCTCAGCAGCAAGGAGATCATGCTCGTCGTCGAGCCCGGCACCCACGGCTCCACCTACGGAGGCAACCCCCTGGGCTGCGCCGTGTCCATCCGCGCCCTCGAGATTATGGAGGAGGAGGACCTCACTGCCAAGGCTGAGAAGCTCGGCCAGATGTTCCGTGATGGCCTCAAGGCCCTCAACACTCCCATCCTCAAGATTATCCGAGGAAAGGGTCTCCTCAACGCTGTTGTCATTGATGAGGAGGCTGCCAATGGCCGAACTGCCTGGGACCTCTGCCTGCTCCTCAAGAGCAAGGGTCTCCTCGCCAAGCCTACTCACGGCGACATCATCCGCTTCGCCCCTCCTCTGGTCATCACCGAGGAGGAGCTCCGCAAGGGTCTCGACATTATCGCCGAGGCCATCAAGGAGCTTCCCACTGTCGAGAAGGCCGCCGGTCACTAAGTAAAAAGAAAGAAACAAGACCAAAGATCAGACGCATCTGAGCGCGAGCTCATTGGAGAGGAATAGGACTTTGTGTTTTTAAATTTGGGCATAGTCATGATGGCAATGGCGAAAAAGCGAATGAGGACGAGACATGAATTGCATAGATACCAGATACCAGCATCAGCAATGCTCTGGAAGGCGTTTTTACGGGAGTTCCATGTCGGCCGATTGGCCTTGTACAGGTTGGATAGCCCGCGATGAGATGAAATGAAATAAAATACAGTTATTCTCCCCAGTTGGTGTCATGACTTGATGGCCAAGGTTCTATCGTGATGTTTTGGATTCCATCTCTCATTGAGATGAGGCTCTGTATTGAGTCCTAAATGTTACTAGGCATCTAGGACTCTTCATGTCAAACTACATCATTAAACAAGCTTTGGATGTACCTTGATAAGTAGTGAAATGAGCAGCCAACTTGATCAACATGCACATTGTGAAACCATCATCAAGGTTGCATGTCCAGGTAGCACCAGGACAACCTCTATGAGCCCTAGACTAATTACTACTACTACCCTTTGTCTCAGGATCATGTCGGCGTCAAGCCGACAATTGATGATTCACAACCCAACAATCAATTACACTTTCAACGACGCCTCCATGTCTCACACTGTTCCTCGACATTGAAAGTGAAAGGCCCCGCAGCCGGACGCCGGGATCGGTGGGCCCTTGAAACACGGCGACACGGACCCCCCGAATCTACGGCATCCGAGAGGTCCGGGCAGAGGCGCTCACCGATTCACAGGGTGTGCGTGCATTCGGGTCTCCGGCGCCTGCGAATGGTGGGGCTAGCTTAGCACAAGAGAATGCAGGGTCAAAGTGTTGCGAGCAGCCAAAATTTCATGCACTGTATATCTCGGTTCCAGTTTGGTTGGGGACGAACGCGTGGCATGCGCCGTATGGTACATGTGCATGTATCTGGGGTTTGAGAGGTCGAGGGCCTCATATGATGGGCAAGGTGACACTCCGATGTAGCGCCTTGAGGTTACCTGAAGAATACTACGTCGAGAAAGTGAACGAACGGTCCTACCAGGACAGAGGTGGGATCTTGGCTATGCATGTCATTTACGACAGGAGGTGAGCAATGAGGCCATTCACGGCAGGCAAAACTGGCGCCAGTAATGGGGATAGTTCTAGGTGTCGTGGTTGCTTACAATCGTATGTTTGCCCTCTATGGAACCCTACGAAGGAAGAGAACCGTCTTGCACAATGGCGAGAATAAAGAGAGGCATTTATGATGGGGACTTTGCTGAAACGGGTCCAGAAAGTGACGCCATCTTGGCATCTGAGACCCCGTGGTGATGTGCAGCGGAGATAAAAGAAAAGGGCTTGAGAATGGAGCAGAAAGCGAGTCAAGGACGCCCGATGCACGCCTCTTTTGATTTGAGAAAGCAGCCTCTTTAGCGTCGAGGCGTGGACGAGCTGTCACCAGTAGATGCACGTGTGCTGTGCTGGGCGTCTCGGTCAGGCACCGCGGCCGTCATCAGGTGACGGACGGCATGAGGCAGCGTGAGTGGTCAATCGAGTCTGGGGGGACGTTGGTCCCTTGTGTTTGGTTTCGAGGTGGCATATTGTGTGGGAGGAGCAGCGTGGGGGGAGGAAGCACGAGGGATCATGATGGTTGTTGTCTGTAGGTGGGATGTGAAGGCGGGGACGGATATCGTGATGGGACGAGGTTGATGAATCGCCACTACCTATGTAGGTAGAATCGATAAAGGAAGGACACGAGAGTCAGAGATAAGAGAGTAAGCCTGGGGGATTGCATCGTGTAGATCTGATCGAGAACTGGGGCATGTCTACCTACTGTAAGCAGGTAGATGATGGTCGTTGCACTGCAGGCCAAGCAAAATGTCCATCCACGGATAGGTGAATTGAGGAGAAAAGAGGGTAAATCCGATGCACGCACGCAGCGCAGCGCAGCACAACACTTTTATCAACCCATCGTGATTTCTACCCTTTTTGAGTTGACGAGGCAACCTACACACCTCTCTCTCTGCCTAGGTAGCGGCGTCTAGCAGCCGATGAGACGGCGTCCCGTGGCAGAGCCAAAAACAGGGGCATGATGATGCTGATCAGGGCGGCAATGACGAAGCCGGGTTGAATAATGACGGGATCTTTTCCCGCTTGTTTCACACACGACGGCAAGCTTTCTTCTGAGGATAGCAGAATACCGCCGCAGGATCACGACCTCTCTTGCACACTCGGTCGCCCTGCTGGCGTGATAAGCGTCTGGTTGGATCTGCCCCTGTACATCTCACTCATGTCTCACCCTCCTCCGATGGATATGGATGGGATGGGTGGATGGATGAATGCTATCATCGATATGTCCATCCCTAGCCGTCCAATTGCTGACCGACAAGGCTGCCCACCCATCCTCTTCAAGCAGACAAAAAGAGACGATTCACGCATCTCGGTCGAGCAAAGTCCTACAGTAACTCTTGCACAGCGGGTTCCCCAAATAGGAACCGGCAGCTGCAGGGCTCTCTCGGCTGGAGCACGCATATGGATGGGGTAACATGTGGTGCTGCAGGCAGGCATGATAACGAGACAGATTGATTGCCGCCGTTTGGATCTGTTTTTGGTTCGCCCCGTCAGGCCATGGGGTAGAATGAAGAATGGCGAGTACGGGTTTCCGATCCCGAGAATGCCATCAGCAGTGGGTGCGTGATTGCGAGCGGGTGAGCGTCTGCTGACGCCATTTCGTCTCCAGCGAGTTTCGCCATCTCTGGGGCTTGGCATCACCCGTCCATCGGTTGAATGCCGTTTCCGTGATGAGCAAGTAGAGCTATCACTGGGGAGGCGGTAAACAGGGAAAATGCCCGTCTCTCTTTGCTCTCCCGTCAACAAACAAGCTCGGCATGTGTTCTCTCCCCCCGGGCCGGGGCTTGTCCTATCTTTTTTTTCTATCGGCGGCGATCATGTTTCCCACCCCGGCCTGGCGGCTGGCTTGTCGTACCTCGTGGCAGGTAGCGCCGTAGTGGGCCATGGCGCCCATGGGGGAGAAACCTGGCCAACCCGGGCTGGAGCCGATGGGGGGACGGATTAGCAGCTGGTGATAAGGGGCGATAGCGAGAGCCCGGGAACTGATAACGCTGGCTTCGTCACCGTGATAAGCACCCGGCATCATCCCCAAACCCTACGCTACGGGTCTTTCTGGGGAAGAAGCTTTCGTCTTGCACAGCGACGACATTCATGGTTAAGCTTAGGTTGGACGGAGAGTGGACGCGTGAGTGAAGTGACCGGAGTGGTGGGGCCGAAGGTACCTCGGTACCTCAAAACCATGAGGCAGACGGATGGAATCCAATGAAACCCTCGTGTCAAGTTCATAAAACAGGGCTAGCTGAGGCTTCAAGACCGATGACGGGATGCCGTGACTTGACTCTCGAATAAAGGGGGGAGCATGCATGTTTCCTCAAACAAAGTGGAAAAAAACAAATGCCTGAGGCTCATGTCTCAAGGCATCATCATCCATCTCTTTTCCCCCCATCACAAGGCATCTCTTTTACCCCAGGTCAGGCAACAACTCCCCCCTCGAGGCACCCACGTACTCGCAATCCAATGTCGACGAGCAGGTTGGCTTTAGCTCTCAGCCAAGGTGGTTTAGCTCTGGACAGACCCGTCCTATCACGCATCATGACTGCTTCGGGATTGGGCCTCTCTTTTTTTTTCTGTTGCTGGCTGACTGACTGACTGACTCACTCTCCTTGTTTGTGCGTTCGCTTCCCTCCCCCAGGTTGGCCTGTTCTCTTCCGGCTCTTGAATCCTGGTCCGAAGCATGGCATGGATGGGGGGGACTCCTGCTTTGGGTGTATCACGGGGTCGATCAAAAAGGGATCAATACCAGTTGCTTTTGGCTGGCCCCCCGCAGAGCTGGTTCTTTTGTTCGCTTAGAGAGATGCGTCTATTCGACAGGATCTCTTTCATTCCCTTGAAGAAGGGGGAGGGAAAATACAAGTCACCAGGCTTCAAGGCTATTCCATCTCGAGGCTCCATCTGCCACCTGCGTGAGCTGCGTCCTAGCTTCCCACCCACCCCCTTCCAGTCCTTCCATTGCGACAGTGCTAATGGATGGAGCCCTGGGTCATGGTTGTGCAGGCTGGGCATGATACATGACCCAGATACTTGCGCCCCGGGTCTCGTTTCCACACAAATCTAAAGTACCCGTCCACCGGGTCGTGACCTTGGATGCTGCTGGCCCACCCAATGTGCCATTGGAAGCTGGTGTGCCCCCCTGGTTGAGTCGCCCCCCCGGGCAGTCAGCCCCAGGACCCTCTGACGCCTACGGCAGTTCCCTTAGGTGGACGCGCTAAAGAGGTACTCCTGGGCCACTTTTGGTGTCGCGTTGTGTTTCTGTTTCCGCAGGCGTCCATCGATTCAAAGCCTCCATCCCAGCCCTGGGCCCCATACCCATTGATGTGCCCTTCTAGAAACCCGGCTGGCTCCAGTTCAGTCACTCACGGACTGTCAGCCTGCGGGTGCAGAGTCTACTGTGTCTAGGTACCCATCAACTTGTCTCGAGGCACTTGTCTCCTTTCTTGTCTCGTCCACCCTTGGTTCATCTCTTCTCTTCCTTCTCTTCTATGCAAGGTCCATTGTCTCTTAAACTCTTGTCTCTCTTTCGTCCCTTCTAACACAGCCGCCTCCGTTGCCGCTCCCGTGGATGTGTGTGACGCAACCCTCCACCCGTCCAATACCTACCTACCTACCCACACACACTACCCAAACCCGTTTCAGCAACCCTCAAGCAACAGCGACAGTGCAGACAGCGCAGCGGAGCGTAACGCAGTGACCAGCCCATCCCTCCATCCCGGTCTCCCTACGAATAATCGACCTGCATAATTCTAGACTCTAGCTCTGGAAAGTGGAAAGTGGACGTGGACGATAACATCCATCGAGCAGCCCGTCCGAGTCACCGCCTTTGCTCGTTGCTTCTTGACGTCTCTCTTTTTTGCGTCGTCTAACCGCCCCATCCGCCTCGAGACTGATACCATTCGCCTCCGATCACGCTCCCCGAACCCTCCAGCTCGTCGTCCGCTCGAGCTCTCGACTCAGGTCAACGGCCACTCTCGTATCGCGCGCCGGCCGCCAACGCCTCGAACCGCCTCAGACGCCCTTCCGTGTTAGTCACCTGCCCGCCCCCATCTCATCCGTCCTGCGTCCTATTCCCATCTTGTCCTATCCTATCCTGTCGCACCAGCACCAGCCCAAGTACAGTACCCTAGCGAGCTAGGTCTAGGCCCCCCCGGCCACCGTCTCCCGGCTCTGCTTCTCGCCCTTGTCGCTCGCTGTAGAATCATTAGATCATACCGACCAAGGCCGCGATCGCCGTCGCTGTGCCGTCACCATAGCTGTCACTGTCACACGCATCCCCCAGAACTTCATACCTCTTCCACCCTCCACGACCTCTCTCTCTCTTATCCTTCCTGTCCTCGCATTCGCCCTCGGCCTCGACCTCGTCTCGTTCTACCCTCCACTAACGCTTGTGTTTGGCTCGATACTGCAGTGCAGGCGCGCACCGAGTCAAGTCCGGTCCACCCTTTCGGATACCTACAGCAGCACCTGTCTACCTACCCAGGTGCTTTGCGCTGCTCTCGTCTCTCCCCCATCCGTCCGCGGTCATCCACCCAAGCAAGGAACAGTCGTCCTCACCGACTGCTTGCTTGTCCGTCAACCGTCAGCCTAGACTTGCCAGCTCTGCCCCGTACCTAGCACATTCGATCCGGTTGATAATCATCCTCCCGACCGCTCTGCCTCCTTCTCGTGTCTTCCATCTGAGCTCGGCTCTCTCAACTACTCCCCATCCCATCGATTACATGACGACCTCATCTGCGGCCGACGTCTTCCGAATCTTATAGGCCTTAGGGCTACAACAGAGCTCGACAGTCTTCCTGCCATCGACAACACCAACAGGAAGCCATGGCGGGCCCACAGGAGTCTTCCACCTCCTCGGGGTCCAGGAAGTCGGGCGGACGTGCCGTAGGACAGTTCAACATTGGCTCCGAGATTGGCAAAGGCAGCTTTGCCCAGGTGTATCTGGGCTGGCATAAGGTACGACCAAGCTTTCCTTGTCTCCTCAGCTTGCCCCGTCATTACACCATGTTGCGCTGCTTGTTGGTGCGGCGCCATAACCTTTGTAACTGTCAGCCATCAACTAGGTATCACGGGAACTTTGACTGCGAAACACTGCTTCATCTATTACATTCCCCATCAGTAACTAACAGAGGTTCTTCGGATAGGAAACCAAGGCCGCCGTCGCCATCAAATCCGTCGAGCTAGAACGGCTAAACAAGAAGCTCAGAGAGAACCTATATGGTGAAATCCAAATCCTCAAGACACTACGCCATCCCCACATCGTCGCCCTCCATGACTGCCTCGAGTCAGCAACGCATATCAATCTCGTCATGGAGTATTGCGAGCTTGGCGACTTGTCCCTGTTTATCAAGAAGCGAGAGAAGCTCGCCACCCACCCTGCCACTCATGATATGGCACGCAAGTATCCCAGCGCACCGAATTCAGGTCTTCACGAGGTCGTTATTCGACACTTCCTGAAACAACTAACCAGTGCTCTCGAGTTCCTGCGTCAAAAGAATTACGTCCATCGCGATGTCAAACCTCAGAATCTTCTGCTGCTGCCTTCACAGGCCTTCCGAGACCACAGAGGTCGACCAGTAATGAAGGCCAGCCAGGGCTCGATGATGCCCATCGAAGGCCTCCCGTCACTTCCCATGCTCAAGCTCGCCGACTTCGGTTTCGCCCGTGTGCTTCCCTCCACTTCCCTAGCCGATACGCTCTGTGGATCCCCCCTGTACATGGCCCCAGAAATTCTCCGATACGAGCGATATGACGCGAAAGCCGATCTTTGGTCTGTGGGAACCGTCCTCTATGAAATGAGCACAGGTCGTCCTCCGTTCCGGGCTAGAAACCATGTTGAATTGTTGAGAAAGATCGAAGGCGCCGAGGATGTCATCAAGTTCCCTAGGGAGGTAACTATCAGTGCTGACCTCAAGGCGCTGATTAGAAGTCTACTGAAGCGGAGTCCTGTCGAGCGCATCAGCTTTGAGAACTTCTTCAACCATTCTGTCGTTAAGAGCCCAATTCCCGGCCTGGTGGAGGATGATATTCCCCCGCCCGAAGAACCGGAATCTCGGGAGTTGGAGACAATTCATCAGGGAGAGAGACTCCCATCATCCTCACGCAGCCCACGACATACTGGGCACGCATCACCACGAGAAGGCGTGGCGTCTAGGTCACCTAGAGAACGCCATCCAAGGTCGCCACAAGCAGGAAGCCCAGGCGAAGGTCGATACCCTCGGCAAACGACTGAAGCCCACCGGGCGGCTGGCAGCTCTCCTCGTGAACTCGCAGAGGGCTTGGGCATCCGTCGCCCTGTGCCTCATCATGCAGCATCGGCACCCAACCAAGCACGCCTCCAGGACCGGGCAACTGGTCGTGATAAGGTCTCACCACCCACTTCTCTCTTGAGGGAGGCGCGCAGGAACCGAGCATCGAGTAATCCGCCAATTTCAGAGGAGGAAAAGGCAGCTCAGGATGTCGCCCTGGAGCGGGAATACGTTGTTGTCGAGAGGCGCCACGTCGAGGTCAACGCCCTCGCTGATGAGCTGGCAGCCAACGAAAAGCTGGGCGACAATGGCTCGAATAGATCTGGACCCCTTGCCCGACGATACACGCAGCAGGGAGCACCCAACTCGACGACAGGGGCAGTCCCAACTCCATCTTCACGAACCGCATTGGTAGCTCAAGGACGGCACGACCGGAGGTCATCATATGAAAAGGCCCTGTCCGCCAGTCCTGGATCGGCCTCGAGCGCCATCTCCAAGGCTATTCAGGATGCCAGCCTCCGCCTTTTTGGCTTCAGGGTTTCACCTGGACGAGGCCAGAAGGGGCCATCTCCCCCACTCTACCAGGCGTTCCCGGCATATCCGACTCCGCAAACATCGGCCGGATTACTCGGTGATGGTAAGAGTACCCACAGCACCGATGAAGATGGGCGAGCTGCCCAGGCCATCGAAGAGTTTGCCACACGGAGCGATTGTGTGTATGGCTTCGCCGAGGTCAAGTATAAGCAGCTCGTCCCTCTAGCACCGTCGGCAGATCATGGGTTGGGCGGTCTTGAGCCTGAGCAGATGGTGACAGAAGAAGAAGGCCTCACGGTCGAGGCTATTGTTGCGCTCTCAGAGGAGGCTCTTGTCTTATATGTGAAGTCGCTCACACTCCTCGCCAGAGCCATGGATATAGCGAGTCTTTGGTGGTCCAAGAAGAGTCGAGGAGAGCCAGGAACTGGGCTATCAGCAGCGACTGCTCAGACAGTTGTACAGCGTATCAATGCCGTGGTGCAATGGGTTCGACAACGCTTCAACGAGGTGTTGGAGAAGTCAGAGGTTGTACGCCTGAAGCTCATGGAGGCGCAGAAGCAACTGCCTGAAGATCACCCAAGCCACCCATCGAACCACGGAATCGAGTCGATTGCCTCTACTACGGGATCTACGATGAAGCAGGTTTATCTTACGCCTGGCATCAGCGCCGAGAAACTCATGTACGATCGGGCACTTGAGATGAGCCGTGCGGCAGCGATTGATGAAGTCACAAACGAGAATCTCGGCGGCTGTGAGATTTCGTACATCACTGCGATCCGCATGCTCGAGGCGGTGCTGGACAGTGACGAGGATCCTCAGATGGACAAGAAGAAGCTATCCACGGGCAAGGAAGCCGGCAATGCTGTCAGGGAAACAAACGGCGGTGAACTTGACAGTGACGAGGAGGCTCATGTTCGAAAGAGTAAGTGATAGCCCTCGACTAGCGGACGGTTTCGGAGTTGGAAGCTAACAAATGCATAGTGATCAAGATGATCACTGGACGGCTTGGCGCTGTTCGTAAGAAGAAGCAGATGATTGCAGAGGCCAACAGCCATGTTCAACATGGCTACCAGCAGGCACAACGCCGACGAAGCGGCGATGTGACACCACGCAGCGTTCCTTCACATGCATCCTCGTGAGTGAGGAGGTTGACGAAGCGAAGTGATGGCGAAGCACCATGAAATACATACACGACGATATTCGATGATACCATTCTGAGAACCCCATGGGTTCACATGTGTTACTCGCCATCATATTTGGGAAGGATTCAGGGCGTCACGGAAACTCGGCCTGCGGCTCACAGAAGCAGGCCAGCAGATTGTCACCGAGTATACCTAGGTATGGTATAGGATCTATCTATATGGAGCGGGCGTTCGGGATTGTTTTGGTTTAGGCATTGGACGGAGAGATCTCATTGGAGGGCGTTTCTGGATTGCTTTCGATATGTTGCTCGTTTTCTATCAGTGTGGAAATATTCAAGACCCTGGAAGCTGTTGCTTGGCCTGTTGGCATAAGGGGCCTTGCCAGCCACGTATGGCATGCAGGTTAGGAGGAGGACAAAGAAGATGTGCTATTAGGTACTACCGGGTGCTTCCAGGGTTGGTTGCTAGAGATGACACCCATCTCTGTTTGTGTTGGCAAGTTCACGGCGGTGCCCGACACCGTCCAGGGTGCAAGGATTGGCTATGGAGCAGCCTCTCATTCGTGTTACGATATGGAAGATGTATAGGGACATGAGCATTCCCAAAGAACAAAAAAAAATGACAAAGTCTAGGTTTCCGAGGATGGAAATCTGGGCCACAATATCTGATCTGCATCATGGTGAAGGAAGTTGACGGTAACGAACAAGCCTATGCGTGATGATTGTACAGGCAGAACTTGACCACTCAAGAGTGATTAGGATTTTGAGTCATTACATGTTTCTAGCTTGTACGCTTTCCGCATTGATCATTCACATTAAAGATTGCATCCAACTTCTTTGTTCTGTTGCAGAAACGGACAGCTCAGGCTTGTTCACTTTCCTCAACACCCACCACCATAATTCACTTGGCATATAAACCAACACGCATGAGCTTCACGTCACCTGTTCTCCACCACCTCTCATCTATAAATCAAAACCTGTAAGTTGAGTCCCCATCCCCGAACTAAAGCCTCCCCCCAGATACACACACACCATGTCTAGCAACAAGGACGCGACTGATCCTCCGCCGCCTCGACCGCCCCCTGACCTTCTCACCATTGTCAAACTCGTCTTTTCCATCCGCGTGAACAATGTCCTCCGTCAGCGTAAGGAAGCAAACGATAAAGAAGTTGCCGAATACTACCGCATCCGAGACGAAGAGGACGCCAAGGTTGTCACAAAGCCAGTACGGCAGGTCGCGAGAGAGGCGGAGGAGAGGAAGGAGGCCATGATGTACAGGCCCGCGCCGTACATCTACCGCCGTCCCGAGCTGGACCCTCGCGAGAAGCTCACGTGGGCCGAGATCGATCGCCTCATGGACGCCGAGGTGGAGAAGGAGGTCGCCGCGGGACTCGGGCTGAAGCGCGCAGAGGGCGAGACGGGCAAGGACTATGGCCAGCGCATGAGGAACCTTGAGATCCGCCTCGACGATTGGATCAGCATCGAGTACTTTCGACAGCAGAAAGGTCCGCTGCGGTACATGGACGGCATGCCCGTGAGCCTCATAGCCGTCCATCGTCACGTGCGTCCTATAGCGTTGCCGAAGCCGACGAGGAGGAAGCCGTGTCTGCAGTGCAAGGCCCGAGGACTACCTTGCTCACGTACGCTCGACCTAAAGTACGGGCCGGCAGCGTCTCGAAATCCGAAAAAGGACGACTGCTCGAGGTGTAGGAGGAATGGGGATCGGTGTCTGATCATGTGGGATTGGCAGATTGACGATGGCAAGGACCATACGATCTGGAAGTATACCAAGGGTCCCAGAGGGGATCAGGCCGAATGTGCCAAGAGATGGATGGAGAAGATCAAGGAGGGCCGAGGCGTCCAGGCACTTCCGGTGTGGCATGAGAATGACGACCCTGAGAATACAAGGGACGACGAGTATCAAGTCAAGGGCTGGTGGAATATGTTGAGTGATGGACTCACTGAGTGGTGATGATTTGTAGATAGCAAACCGTTTCGTTTTGCCTGGAATGGCTTTAGTTCCATATGTACATGGACCAAGGAGTATGGCGCCAGATTCATTAACCCATTTCCCAGGCGCCTCTCTATAGTTGCGCTTCCTCAGATCCTCCTTGATGCGCCCAGATCCCTTTTGTGAAATTCATCCGTTGAACGCCTAGGAGAAATCAATACCCCATTCCCCATGGTTAGTTGTGACGAGAGGTCGTAGGCCCAAATAAACAACAAAACTCCCAGTTCCCCAAAATAAACCCATGTGTAAAAGTATTTCTGCCTCAGCAGAATTGGATCTTTGGCACAGCCTGCTGGTCTCTTCCGGCCGATTTGTCCATTGCGTCATATGTGCTCTTCCGCTTCTTGGGGCTCAATGGAGTTGGAGCTGCAAGCATCTCAAGAGGGGTGCTTGGAATAGAGCAAGATTCATCGACAAGAAACTTGGAGTTGGATCTCTCAAGCTCCAGGAGGACGTTTTCGCGATGGAAATGGTTGACAGACCGCGGCAGGTGTCTGGCCAATCCAGGCAGCGGATGCAGTTCGGTGCCGTGGACCTTGAACCTGGGGATTCTCTTGCGCTTCGCCCCGACCTCGGCATGTCTGGGGTTTTGCGGCTTGAGGAATCCATGCCAGGGAGGTTGTGGATGGCCGGACTCTGAATCTTTCTTCATCCCGTTGGGGTTAGTGCCCTTTGAACGTGATGGCCGAGTCGGCACCGCAAAAGGCGACGAGGCCTCATCATCCACGCTTTCAACGCCTCGTTGAACACGGCCTTCTTCATCAACAATAGTCGATTTTTCGGCTTGTCTCTTGCTTCTCACTGGCGTTCCAGTGAAATATTGGCTGGAAGACCCAGGCTCTCTTATCGGTGTCGGAGGGCCAGGCTTGATCAGGCATGGCAGTTCCCAAGGCATTGGCTTTAGCTTGTCATGGGGCTTCCAGCCGGACATGATTCTCTTGTCAAGTAGTCGAAAGAATTGGAGGTGCTTCGATGGGGTGCACATCCAGTCATGCTCTTGCGCTTCAATGGCCGTCATTCTCTCCGATGGGTTCCTCTGGAGACACATCCAGACAAAGTCGAGTGCATTTAGCGATGGCCGTTGTGGCAAGCTGTGGAAAAGATCATGGATATATCGGGCAATCTCTTCGTCATCCATTCGACTGAGGTCTTCATCATGGCGTTCCGCTGTAAGGAGGATGGTTGTAACGACTCCCAACGACCAAATGTCAACCGCCGACGTGTGAGATTGCCCGCTTCTCGTGAATTCCCTATTTGCTGTCAGATACCGAGTCATCTTCTATACTTGTTACTATGAACTCACGGTGCCTGGTATGCTGCCGTTCCAGCATTTGTAGTCATTCTGCTGCAGTGATGAATAGCCGAAATGCCAAAGTCGGAGAGCATAACCCGATGGTACGCAATCTTGGGAGAATACGCCAAGAGAATGTTCTCCGGTTTGAGATCGCGATGAACGATGCCTTTCTCGTGAAGGTAGCAGAGCCCACGAATCACCTGGCGGATAATGATTCGTGCGTCAAACTCCTTGGCCGTCCCATGGCGAAACAAGAAGGACATGAGATCACCTCCGGAAGCAAGTTCTGTGAATGTATAGCTGTATTTGTGAGATTTACGATATCCGGATGGGTACAACATGACCTACAGTGTGTGCGGAGAGGTGATGGCATCGACATAGGGCAGAATGTTGGGCTTATGCCAAGTTAGCAATGCGACTTGGTGGTAAGAACAGGCACTCACATGTCGCAACTGGCGCAAGATGTCGGCCTCTTGGAACTTGCGTCGAATGTCTTCTTGGGCATTTCTGCCTTGAATCTTATCGAGATTGACGATTTTGCAGACCAATTGCTTCCTGGTCGAGGTCTCGTATGCCAAGCAGATGGAAGCTTCTGCCCCTTGACCGAGGCGGCGTTCAGTGACCTGGTACCTGTGCCCAAATAACTATAACAACCATGTCAGACAAGGATTTCAGTATAGACATCCAATACAACATACCTCACACTCGTCAAGCTGCAGGCTGGTTAGTTCATGGCGGGGAGGGGCTTGTTCTTGAACGACTGTGAACTTCTAGTAAGGCCGAATCTCGATGACATCGCCGTCCTGCAGCAGGTATCCAGCGGTAATATCTGGACCACTGCCAATAAGCTGACCGTTGACGAATGTTCCGTTGGACGACTTTCTATCGCGAACGTAAATGTGGTTGACGGTTGGTTCGTACACGATGACATAGACTTCACAGTGGTTTCGAGAGACCATCAAGTCAGCATCATCGTCGATTGCCAGAGTGCTGTAAATGTGAGTAAAGATCCATCAGATGTCTCCAACAAAGTCTCACTTGAATTGGGGGTCTCGCCCAATTTTGAAGATCTCATTGTGCCAGAGTGAAATGAGTACTATGAGGCTAGTTAGGAGGAGCCACTCGAGGTGGAGAAGGACAGTTCGTGGAGTGGGAAAAGAGCATACTCTGAGATTGATGACTGCTTCGGCTGTCTACGAGGTGAAGGTAGGCAGCTGGAGAGCCCAGTGATGGTGCTCGATCCTGGTGTTCGTAGTCCATGCTGAGTCTCACGAGTCTCAATGTCGATCCATCGAGTCGTGTAAGTGGCCTGCAGGGGTCGTTGAAGGAGTAGAAATCGATCTCGCAGGCAGAGAAGCGCGAGGTCAAGATGTGAGCTGACCCTGTGCAGCCTGCGTGCGAGAATAAGGCTTTCAATTGAGATCTCGTTTGATTGTCCCCGGCTCTCTCGACCCCGATTCAGATAATTGTTCCTTCCCTCCTGCCTCGAAGCTGGCTGCACTGTGCGCATCACCGTGTCAATTATACTATACTGTACATTTGTCACTGTCTACATCCAGAAATGGGGTGGTGCTTCCCCACGTGACTACGAGGGGTTGTGTGCCCTACCTATGACCTCCCAAAAGCTCTTGAAATCTCCCCGCGCAGCACCAGAAGTTGTTCCTCATCCCACCACGATTCTCATCCACGAAAGAGTAAGTACACGCGACCCCGGCCCAAGCTGGTCTTGGGGCAGGCACTGAGTCATGCTCATTGCCGTCCTAAGCTACTTGCCTGCACCGATGCGCATTTGCACTTCAACCGCTAACAGTCTGCGACAGCATCGTCGATCAAGATGAGAGCCAAATGGAGAAAGAAGCGGGTTCGCCGCCTTAAGCGCAAGAGAAGAAAGATGAGAGCTCGATCGTGAGTCTTGCCCTACCGCCGATGCGATGCGATGCGCATTACTAACTCCCTTTGCAGCAAGTAAACACCTCGCACCTCAACCTGACTCGACTCATCTCTCATGATGTTACGACTTCACGCGCCTGAACGATGCCAGCAGCCGAAGCTGGGCGCTCACCGTCCGCGACGCCTTTGGGATCTCCCCGCGACCAACAGAGCTGGGATTTGACTTTGGGATCTACGTCAGAGCGGCAGAACCCCGCACAAGAGCGGTTGTCGGCAGTCACATGGGACATTACGACGGATGGGAACTTGACAATTGAACGGTCGGGAACAAAGGCGGTGTTTAGGGTCGAACCATCACCATGCTCGCAAAGACGATGCACTGAACGTAAATGAACGTTAAATGAAAAGGACGAAAAATACCTTTGATTGAATGTGTGCGCTTCGTGCTGTGCTTGTGCCCTGTGACGTCGACCCAAGCTTCAAGCTCACGCGTGATAGATTGATGCAGCAGAGCTTTGTGCGCTGCCCAGGACCATGTCTCTGAATGTCTTCGAGGTTCAAACGACTCGGCTAGCTCGAATTGACCGTCAATATTACTATTTGAGAATCGGATCTGTGTTTGGTGTTGAGCATCAGCTCGCATGGTTCGACGTCACACAGACTCGCACCACCAGCGCAACACACGAGGTGGGGCGCACTCGAAGCTGCAGAAGCATACAGAGTGCAATGGTTCACACTGATTCAATTCTCAATTCAACGATGATGTGAATTGAATGGGTTACCGTTATTCAGGAATATAATCAGATACACAACCAACAGAGATAATTGGTATACTCATCCGCAATCGCATTTCAAATTCCCCATCTTGCGTATTGCTTGCCCTTCCTCCAAGCTATCACCGTCACCGCCTTCACCTCTGCCGGCTAAACAGCGGCCTCCCCATTTTCTGCCGCCCGCCCAAATTTTTTTGATCTCCAACCAAACTCCATCCCACCTCTGGGAGATCAAATCCTCCAGCGACGAGTCAAGTTGGCAAAATTGACCCTGACCATGGCCTCGGAAAGCAACAAGAAGCGCAAGAGGAGCGGCGAGACAGCGTCCAAGCCCAAGAAGAAGGTCGCCATCGATACACCTCCCTCGTCAGCTGCCGTCTCCTCCGTCCTCCGACCCAAGTTCTGCCCTCCCGTCATAGGTACCAACCACCGCCATCTCGAGATGAAGAGCAGCGCAGTACTAATTGACCCTTTATAGCTACCGTTCCGGGCTTCGAATTACCGAAAAATACCTCCTTTCATTCCTATGCACCCAACAATGGCGTCAGGTCAAGAACGAAGCAGCCCAAGTCAGCTGGCGAGAAGGAGTTTTTGCTGCACTCGACGGCGCATCGCAGTCTCGACTACACGGTCAAGGCGGAGGGCTCTAGGGGCAGCAAGCCTGCTCTGAACCACTTCCTCGGCATCTATGATCCTAAGACCGGCAAGCTCCAGGTGGTGGAGGCCAAGAAGATGACGGTTCGGGGCGTCGTGCGCGCGAAGCAGGCCTCGGCGGCTGCTATGGGCGAGCGCGATGCCAAACAGGTACGCCCATGATGCGAGTTCACGAATGGCGCATTTTACTGACTTGACACAGACCATGATGGAACTCAAGACGGATCTCGGCCAGACGTTTGGTACCAAGAAGGCCAAGAAGGTTATCCAGGAGAACGTCCTCAACGCCATCGCGCCTCAGAAGAAGGCAGGAGATGCGCCCACCAAGATCGACGCGGCAGCTCGCGCCATGCTCAGCTCGGTCGGAGAAGTCACATCGACCATGGCGTCGCGGGAAGAACTGCAGGCTGTTGTGGACGAGGCCAAGCCCGTACCCATCGCCAACGTGGACGCGACCGAGATCCAGGACGTCTACGACCCCAAGAAGATTATCGGCGCCGACATCCTCAACCTTGTGCCCGTCCGGGAATGGCAGGAGAAGGTGCAACACAAGGAAAGCATTCAGGTGCCCTCGCGCTTCGTGGCGGCGCGCGTCAACCGGGTGGCTGGCAACGAGGAGGCCGTGACACGACTCCGCGTGCTACGCTACTTCTTCTTCGTCCTCCTCTTCTACCTCCAAAGCAAGCCCGGCAAGGCGCGGGGTACCCGATCCATACCGCCCCGTGAGAAGCTTAGGGAGCTTCTGGCGCCGGCGCCCGAGGCCGTCATCGAGAGCATCCGGCGCAAGTTCTCGGACCGGGGCGAGATGCGCAAGTTCCACATAGACCTGCTCATGACACACTGCTGCGTGTTTGCGTGCATCGTCGATAACTTCGAGGTGGACACGCAGAACCTGCGCGACGACCTCAAGATTGACCAAAAGACCATGAACGGCTACTTCCACGAGATCGGCGGCCGCGTCAAGCCCGTGAGCAACAAGGACACCAAGACGACGGTCCACGTTGCGCGACTGGCCCTGCCGCTCAACTTTCCCAAGCAAAGGCACATTGCGCCCAAGCGTCGTTAGGAATTGTTTGGGATAATGGCAGTGTAGGTGAAGACGGCCGGGCGGTGAGGGGATGTAGGCCTAGGGGAGAGCACGTGGATATTGCTGGTGGTTTGCTCTTGATGAGGATAGAAAAATTGCATGCTCGGGCTTGCCTTGAGGGCATGCCTTTGGTCAATGGAGTTGGCTGTATGATTTGGAAGACATTTGATGCCTCTATTCGAAACTCTCAAGACGTGATATCTTCTTGACTACTGCATTCCCACCTTCCTTCCTCACCGTGGCACTCCGGCTCCAGGACCCACAACAGGCCGAGGCTCCTCGGTGCGGGTTGTGGGGAATCCTTGTCCGGGTATCATCGAGCGAGACCCCAGTTCCGTTACCCTACAGATAAAGAGTAAGGTTCTTGTTGATGACCTGTCTTTCGTCCCATCTCACTCATTCCATCTCTACATTATCATCCTTCATCTTCAGTCTCGTTCTTGTTCATCGCCAGTCAAAAAATGTCGGCCGAATCCATCATAACACTCGAGTATCGCGGCCGCGTCGCCGTCTTGACCATTGACAATGCTAGCAAGTTAAATGCCATGAACGGAGCTCATTACTATGACCTTTCCCAAAAGATGCGAGAGGTCGCAACACACGATGAGGTGTTCATCACCGTCATCCTAGCCAAGGGCCGTTACTTTTCCGCGTAGGTGTCCTCCCCCTCAAGCACAACTTCAATGCTAACACAACCACAGAGGAGCTGATGTAACATTCACCCGCGAGTCACCCTCGGGCAAGGAGTCGCACAAGACCTGGCTCTCAACCTTTGTCGCCTTCAACCTCAACATCACCCACGCCTTCGCAACGCACCCCAAGGTGCTGGTCGTAGGCCTCAACGGGCCAGTCGTGGGCCTCACGGCAGCCCTTGTCGCCCACGCCGACTTCATCTACTGCGCGCCGTCGGCCTTTCTCCTCACGCCGTTCTCGTCCATCGGCCTCGTCGCCGAGGGCGGAGCGTCGCGGGCTCTCGTGCTGCGTCTTGGACCTGCCCGCGCGAACGAGGCGCTGCTGATGAGCCGACGCATCGGGGCCGAGCAATTGGAGCGATGCGGATTCGTCAATGAGATTTTCGACGAGGCGGACGATGGCAAGTTTAATGAGAGGGTGCTGAAGGAGGTTGACGAGAGGTTGGGTGAGCATCTGGTTGGGGACAGCTTGACGGGGATCAAGAAGCTCATCAAGAGGCCCGAGATGGAAATCATGCACACGCAGAATGTGCACGAGGTGTTTGCCGGTCTCGAGAGGTTCATGACGGGGGTGCCGCAGCAGGAGTTTGCAAAGCTCGCGAGTGGTGCCAAGAGACACAAGCTGTGAGGTTTCTTTGATACATTGTTTATGTGCGTAGAATGCGAGGGTCTCGGTTTATGATAGAGAAGGATAGAGTTCCCAAGACTTTATTACATCTATTATTCGTCCATATCCTATGCTAGCAGACCAAACAGTAAATGTGTTCGTTGCCAAAATTCGTTGGCCGATTTGGTCAGTCGCTGTCGCGCTGCCGCATCATCCAGCTTGGAATGTTCGTACATCTTGTCCTCGAGGTCTTGGAGAGCGCTGCTTGTCTCCTCTATGCTGCCAATGCATCGCTTCAGGAGAGCAACGTCAAAGAGCCATTGGGTAAAGAGGTCTGTCTTTTGCTCAGGAGTCAGACCAGATTCTTGGTTCTTGTTGTCGTCCTCGCCAGCCTTCTTCTTCTCCACTGCATCTTCCTCCTCTTCCTCATCCTCATCGTCGTCATCGTCCTCGACGGGCTTCTCCTTGGGTGTGTCCTTCTCCCTGGACAAAACCTCTGCCAAGGCAGCACCCCACATCTCGCAGAGCCGCTGACTCAAATGCTTCTTCAGAACAGACGTAGCGGCTTTGGTCCACAGATCCACGCCCTCCTCTGACATGGTCAACGACAAGGATCGAAGAAACTGGAAGACTTCTGGTGACGGCTGGTTAGGCAAGGCCGGCTCCCCTTCCCAGAGTGGGCGCCCAACCACAATCCGCTGGGAGACCCCATGAGTAGAGAACTCATCCAGCGCAGGCGAGGACACTTCCACTGATATCTTTTCGTGGAGCGAAGGGACCATGGCCAATCCAAACGTCTTGATCGACGGGCGTTGCGGCAGCTGATGGCGGATGTCTCTGAGAACACGGAGAAAGTACATGGCCACCTTGCCGTTCCGCCCTGACCCAGCACGTTCGTCCCAGAGCTTCTGCATCTGGTCCTCGAGCTCCTTGAATGATCTGTCGAGAGTCGTGTCGAGCTTCCCCTGCAGCATCTGCGGGTCATCTTTGCTCAGCAGCTTCTGCCTGGATTCGATCGTCTCCTCGTCCTCAATCTCGTCATAGTCGTTGTCCCAGCGCTGCCTCCTGAGCTGCTCCACGACACCCTTGACGTCGTCTATCACATGGTACCATGACTTGTAGCAATGCGCCGCCTTGGATACGGCGTCGTTTCGGCCATAGAGTCGGGACACAACCTCTTGGACAAAAGGCGCGGCACCGCCTGCGAGAGCTGCGTCGTAACCTTCCTCGTCCCAGATACTGACGTGCTCATCTGTGATGCCATCTTTCCAACGTCCTAGAGCTGCAGAAACCTCAGACCCAACTAGATGGAGCTTGCTGACCTTGTTGTCGAGCACAGCCAACATGCGCGCGTTGATGGCATCGCGAAGGGCATCCTGCATTTCAGACGGGTCAATGCCGCGTGCCTTTGCGCCATCTCGAATCCAGAGTTCCAAAACATTCGTTCGCAGTTCCATGATCATCTTGAACTCTGACATGGTATCCAGGGTCTTCTTGAGTCCATCGAGCAACACCTCGGACCCTTTTTCGGACCATGCCGATAGCATATCTCGGGCATGGCTGCCATCAAGGTCGTCGTGTCGGATGTAAGGTGTGAAGTATTGTATTTCTTCGCCACACCACCGCTCGTAGACGTCCAACCGCAGACCTTCAAGTCGCTTCAAGCTGGGATCAGCCAAAAGAGGATTGTTCTTGAGCCCAGCCAAGGCCAACGAGAGCCTTCCCGGTACCAGAGCCTGGACATCCAGCAGTGTTCTGGAATAGAGTCTGAGACTCTGAATGACATCGTCGGCGCTCCTCTTGCGGTTACTCTCCTCGACCTGGAATGAAAGCGCCATGGCCTCGCCTCTCACATGGAGGAAATGCCGTAACACATCTCTTGCTCCAGAACTGGTTGCTAGGCTGTAGGCGCAGAGAGCTTTCTGCACATCCTCCCTCTCTGTCTCATCACCCGCCCTCTCAAAGACCTTCTCAACGTTTCTCAGCAGTCTTCGTCGTAGCTTGCTGACGGATGCCTTGGCCGTCTCGATAGCGCGAAGACTGCTTATATCGGTCGCATCTTCGGAAAGGTTCTTGATCAAAAGTCGACTGAGAACCAGAACCTTGGTTGATAGCACCAATCTATCGCCCTTCTTGACGTTGTCACCAAAACCGCCTCCGCCTTTCAGTATTCGCCCAACAACCAGGACGCAGGCGTCAAGCAGACGTAGTCGTGCAGCAATGGACGCTTCCGAATTGCTCTCCCTCGCCACAAACTTGGAAAGCCCTGTTGCCTTGGCAGCGATCACAGCTCTCCCGCAACGACCACCCATGTTGCCCAGCAGCTCCTGGACGACATCATTGTCATGACGCATGTGGACGATGGTGTCGGCCGTGCCTAGAAGATCGCGGTACGAGCTTCCGACCTGCGTACGCAGACGGGTCGACTTCTCTTCGATAGCGACATGGAGGTTCTTGTGAATAGCACGGATCTGGGGGAGGGTGTGGTTCGTCGAGAAGATCTGGGAGGTCGAGGTGAGCTTGGAAGGGTCGAAGTCGGCCATTTTCGGTTCGTAGCTCGCGAGAGCGGTAATGACGGAATCGCTCTGTGTTACCTGTCGGCAGGCATCGAGTAGAGGTATTTTGCACTAATTAGTGCCAAGTTGCTGTAGTTGAAGGTGGGATGTTGCAGGTTGCTAAAGGCAAGCTCACCATCAAGCAACGCAGCTGCAACGTGGAGTTTGGCGGGGCCGACTACGCACGCACAACCCGACCCGCCCTCGATAATCAGGGGCAGGGACTTACACGACGACAACCACCATCACAGGAACAACAAAGTATTCATGAATCAAGACCCAAGTAATTAACGCTATTAACAACTTTTCCAATGCATTCGAATCTATAGTCTTGTACTCTTGATAACCGCCGTGTTGATACCCGACAGCTCTCCCTGGTATCCTCCCTTGGGCTCGCCACCTTGCCAGATGGGCTTCATACTCTTGAGCTTCTTCTGCTTGGCCTCGTACTGCTTGCGCTTCTTGACTCTGGGGTTCCTGACGTCCTTGCTGCGCTTCGGTGCCAGTCCCTTGTTCTTCTCGATGGCATACGTGATCTTGCGCTTGCCGTCCTCACCAATCTCCTCCTTCTCTACCACCCGGTCCGCCTTGCTGGCAGCAGCATATGCCGCATAACGCTCGGCCTTCTCCTCCTTGTTCTTCTTCGACCTGTGCGCTACCATGTCGTAGTACTCGTCCTCGTCTTCGCGGACAGCCTTGGCGGTTGTGGCATCCTCATCGTCGCTGTTGTCATCCAGGTCTGCACCCATCTTGGAGTTCTTCTGTCCACGCTTCTCCGCCTCGGCATTGAGACGTGCTGCGCGATCTCGAAGACGTTCGCGATGAGGAATATCCATATCACCACCAGCATCCCTGCCGGCGCCGGCACGCTTGTTCGCCTTCTGCACAATCTGAGAGGTATAGAACTTGAGACTCTTCTTGCGGGCGGCCTTGTCGGCTGCTGTCCGCTCGTCGAGGGCGTCTTCCTCACCAAAGTCCGAGTTGTCATCATTCTTGTCCTCGACCACAGCCTTCTTCTGTTTCTTGGACTTCTTGCCAGGGAGCGGCAGGTCGTACAGATCAGCAACCGCATCCTCTCCAGCCTTGGCTTTCTCGAGCTTCCTTGCCAACTTTTCAGCAGCAGTCTTTTCTTGCTTCGATGTCTTCTTGCTCTTCTTTGACTTCTTGGCAGCCTCATCATTGATGCTTTGCAAGAAGCCTTCCTCGGCAATTTCTGAAATGACATCGTCCTCGATAGTCTTGGTGGACTTCATGTCCTTGACTCTCTGCCAAGCCTCGCGGCAGCTGATCAACGTCTCCATGACCTCGTGGTCCCGTAGCTCTGCGGGATCCAGTGTCTTCTGCGCCTTGGAGGCATCCCTTGCTGGGGATGTCAAGATGGCAAAATAGCTGGCCAGAGCAGCGACATAGCACCCGAGAACCCAGTATCGGATTGCCCCGAGCGACTGCCCTGACAAACCCTGAGCCGACTTTTGAAGCTCCGACAACACAGGCTGAAGGGTCTGGAACTCGTTGACGAGATGTTCGAATTCGGGGTAGCGGTTCTTGAGCAGGGTATATCGCTCCTCGGGGCCCATGTCGTCGGTGACCTCGACCTCCTTGAGGACTTCAGTGACAGTTTCTTCACCACCATCTGCCTCTGCACCCTCAGCTAGCCATTCGTCGCCATCGAAGATGAAGTCCTCCTCGGCCATCTTGGAGAGCTTCTTCTGCTGGAGTCGCTTGGCCTCGACCTCTTCCTCGAGGGCGTCGGCCTCGGTCTCAATGTTGTCGGTATTGTAGTATTCGTTTTTCGAAGAACCCCACCAGCCAGAGTCCCCTTCTTCCCCGTCCTGGCTTCCCTCTTCGTCTTCTTCGGAAGCCGCATCCTTGGAGGCAGACCCCTTGGATTTGCGTGGCCGCTCATCGTCGTCGTCTTCCGAGTCCTCGTAGCCAAGGATCTCTTCGTCGGACAGTTCAATGTCCTCATCGTCGTCTTGTTTTCTTCGGCGCTTCGAGTTGGGCCCGTCCTCCAACAGAATCTGGTCTCGGTTCATGAAGTATTCGTCTTCGGAGTCGGCAACATCCTCAAATGTAGTGATGGGACCAAGGCGCGCATCGGAAGCGTCAAGCTCCTTTGGTCCGGAGGGTGCATCGCCTTGCCTTGACTTTCTCTTTTTGGCCATTTTTGCGAAGCACCTGGGAAAGGCGACCTTGGTCAAGAGGTAAGAGGATAAGAAAGAAATTGATGCTCCGGTTGCGACCAGTTCAGCCGCCGTCGCAGTCTTCGCAGCACTTTTTCCGTCTGGAAATTTTTAGTCTGGCGATAAGATAAGGTGAGCGTCACTAGCCACGATATCCTTGTCATACATCAGCCACAGCTCGCGGCAGGAAATGTGGCACGTGATACCCGCGTGCCAGGGACAGCCATCCACCTAATTAACCGAGAGCGGAGGAGCCAGAAGCTCAGATGACCCTAACGGTGCGGCGATGTCTCGGAGAGAGATAGTCAACTGTACATGTACATGCACAGCGCCCCGCCCGCCTTGGGTCAGTGTATTGAAGCGAGAGTCTTTGTTGACGATGAGGCAATGTACTCCCTACGTACGGAGTACGAGGTATTACAGTCCATACATGGCATACCTTGAACTGGACGCCACCCGACGTGCCTTCTGACTTGTGAGACCCCACCCCGCCCGAAACGCTACACAAGACCAGGGACGCGTGTAGGTGCGCTTATCAAAAACATGATCGCGAGTCATGGGAGAGCAAAGGCATTTGACGTCAGATCGCCTTATTTCAGTGGAGATTGGGGATTCAGGACGTCGCTGCGTTATCAAGTAAGACATGCGGTCTCTCCCTAAAGAGAAAGTTAATACTGTGTCAAGAATCGAGAGACATTCTAACACTACGTCAATTGTTGTGTTGTACAAGGGGAAAACGTGGCACGTATGGACGTGTGCCTTGCAGTGAATTGATGAGCGGTTGAGAACCTTCCTCTCTCCAGCTGCGTGGTCGGAGCTTGTCCGATAACCATTCCCGAGAGTGGAGGATTTGAGACCTGGGCTTCAGGGTCCTCAGCTGCAACGGCGCAGCAAGCGCCAAAATTACAGTGGAGGGCCGTCAATTGGCCCAGCCAAAGAGCGCGCTGGGCAATGACGAAATGCCCCAGGTTTGGCACCCGAGGTACTTTTGGGCTCAGCGAAGCCCTGCAGGAGGCCAATGTACTCCGAAGTCATGACATGGATGGGGATTGGTTTCATACTTGCCATTCATTCCCTTGCCTCTCTACTTCATCACATCTCCCTTTGAATTCCCTTCATCGGCGTTCCTCTCCCTCCTCGACCTCGTTAAAGAGTGTCTGAGAGTCCTCTTTTCCCCTACAAGGTGCGACAGGCGGGCAACCGAGATCTCGCGTTGTATACCTTGCCTAGAAGAGGACCGTTCAAAAGGCCCAAGACCGTGGGTTTAGAGCTGTCCTCCTGAGACACTGTGGCTCTCGATAAACTCACTCGGCCGAATCATCCCCGAAGTTGCCATCCACAGACGGGTACAGAACCGGTACAAACCTTCGTCGACGACTCTTTTGGTGTACTTATCTACTCGACAACACTACCTACAAACCTCGCACTCTTTCCCTCCTCGATCTCCCCGTCTATCCCTCCATCTTGCGATTCTCCCCGCGATCCCGATACCGAGCCACGCTTGGCGCCTCCACGCGCGCACGCCCATTCAAGGTCACCTGGACCCTGAGGGTGACGGACGGTGTGCCAACTGACGAACCATCGAGGCCCCAGCAAGACACTGACGGGCGTCGAAAGGAAAGGCTTGGAGCTGACTTTGCCCCTTCTCTCGGATTTTTCTCTCTCGCTTTTGTTTCTCTCTTTTATTGCTTCTTGGGTGGTGCTGTTGTGTCGGGGCTTTGTTTCTCTGGATCCCAGCTTCGGCGATAATTTATGCTTACCACCCCGGGCGCACTCTTGGTCCTTTTCTCACCATCATGGCAGAACGTGGGAGTGAAGGTTCTCAGCCGCCTTCTCCACGGTCTGTTCGACGGCCGCATCCTTTGAGTCGGAATCAATCTGTTGGCGAGCCGGACGAACGGTCACCGCTTCTCACGACCTCCAGATCGCGAATCCGCATTGCAGGATCAAGCTCCGGCCGGAACCAAAACCCGTCTCTCTCCAGAGACCAGAGCTACACAGGTTCGAAACATGATATTATCACCGGTGCCGAGCTTGGCTGACAGTCTTTCTACCCTAGGTGGATATCATGGTTCACGACATCACAGCCGACACCCTTCATGGGGCTCGAGAATAATACACGCCCTCTCAGATCGTCATGAGTCCTCCATGGCCGAGTCAAAAGGCACCATATTCCCCGACGAGCGTGTGTGGTACGATCAATTTACCAGTACCGACTGGGTCCACGACGCCATTGCCGATTCGTATCGTGTCAAGCAACTGCGAAGTCGAAAGGATGTTTGGGGTCGGGTTCGCATCATATTTGATGGTGCCCAAGGTTGGATACTGAGTGCCCTTAGCGGCTTCATTGTCGCCCTGATGGCTTACACGGTCGATGTTGCCGAATCATCCGTGTTTGACTTCAAGGATGGGTACTGCTCTCGGGCCTGGTATCTCAACAGACAGGTATGCATTGGCGTGGCTTCTTCTTCCATCAGGAACATCAAGGTTGCTAACTTGAAGCTTAGAGGTGCTGTCCGGATGGTGCCTGTGAAGACTGGACAACCTGGGCGTACACCCTGAGCTATCCGTTTGGAGACATCTGGAGCAGCTTCATCATCTACATGGTGTTTGTTATCATCCTTGCGCTTCTCGCATGCTGGATCGCTCTCTGGACCAAGACGGTGGTACCTTCGGCCTACCACCTCACAACTCTTGACGAGAACCTCGCTGCCGATGACCCACAGCAGACCTATGATGACCAGGCCGGCAGCGAATCCTCGACTCCTCGGCAGGCTCCCGACGCGAAGTCGGAGAACCCGCCCATGATCTACTATTCTGCGGCAGGAAGTGGAGTGGCTGAAGTCCGTGTCATTCTGAGCGGCTTTGTCCTCCACGGATTCCTCGGTGTCAGGACTCTCTTTATCAAGATGGTTGCCTTGATCCTTAGTGTTGCATCAGGCATGAGTCTTGGAAAGGAGGGCCCGTACGTCCACATGGCTGCTTGCGTGGGCAACATTCTTTGTCGTATCTTTTCAAAATACGACCAGAATGACGGCAAGCGACGAGAGGTCATTTCTGCTGCTGCAGCTGCCGGTGTCGCTGTGGCTTTTGGTGCTCCCCTGGGCGGAGTTCTCTTCGGCCTGGAGGAAGTATCGTACTTTTTCCCAGCCAAGACGCTGTTCAGGACATTCTTCTGCTGCATCGTCGCAGCCTTGTCACTCAAGTTCCTGAACCCATACGGCACCCACAAGATTGTTCTTTTCGAAGTGCGGTACCTTGTTGACTGGGAGTATTTTGAACTCATCACCTTCATCTTTGTGGGCATCATCGGCGGCGCCGTTGGAGCCCTCTTCATCAAGGCCTCCAAGTACTGGGCTCAGACCTTCCGACGAATCCAGATGATCAAGAAATTCCCACTCCTTGAAGTGTTTCTCGTGGCCTTGGTGACAGGCCTGATGAGCTACTGGAATGCCTTGACGAGGCTCCCTGTTGCTGAGCTTCTCCTGAACCTGGCTTCACCTTGCGATGGGTCAGACGACTGGGAAGAGCAAACACTGTGCCCCAAGTCCATCGATGACATCCCTCCAATCCTTCTTCACCTGTTTGTGGCGCTCCTGATCAAGGGATTCTTGACAGTCATTACTTTTGGAATCGTAAGTCGTTTGCTTCAACTGGACACGATGAGATGTCTAACACGAGTTTTAGAAAGTACCTGCTGGAATCTATGTCCCGTCCATGGTTGTAGGAGGCTTGATGGGCAGAATTGTTGGTCATGTTGTGCAATGGACTGTGCTCCGAGTGCCTGATTGGGGCGTCTGGGGCGATTGTGCATTCAGCCAGGACGGGTCTTGCATCCAACCTGGTGTGTATGGTCTCATTGCGGCCGGTGCCACAATGTGCGGCGTAACGAGACTGTCTGTGACACTGGCTGTCATTCTGTTCGAGCTCACCGGTAGCCTCGATTATGTGCTGCCATTCTCACTTGCCATTCTTGTGGCCAAGTGGACGGCAGATGCTATCGAGCCCAACAGCATCTACGTGAGTACTGATTTCCGAGCATATGGGCTGGTGTAGTGACTAACCTTTCCAGGACCTCCTCACGAGCATGAACTCGTACCCATTCCTGGATAACAAGCACAAGCCGATTTTCACGGAAGACCTCGCAGATATTGTGCCGCGGATTCGACGAGAGCGACTCATTGACATTACGAACTCGCCCTTGGTACCTGCAACCAGCCTGCGAGTCAAGCTCGAGCTTCTGCACCGAGCCGGTGAGCTTGATGGGGGCTTGCCTATTGTACGACACGGTATCTTGGTGGGCTTGATTCCTGTGCCTGATCTAGGATATGCGCTGGATCAGCTGGTGGAAGAAAGTACGGATCTTTGCTTGATGGACCGGATTCCTAGCATTGACGAGGACAACGGTGTCTTCGACCCAACTGACTTCACGCCATACATTGATCCTGTGAGTCCTCTTGGGTTCGTTTCACTCAACTATTGCTAACATGGCTAAAAGGCACCGGTTGCGCTTGACATCAAGTCGCCGATGGATTTGGTTTACGAGTTGTTCTCGAAGTTGGGTCTTCGATACATTTGTGTTCTGAAGGACGGCAAATACGCCGGAATGGTAGGTCTTACGCTCTGAACAGTACTCAGCAGTCGTGATCATGCAATGAAGGCTGACAAGAAATCACAGACCCACAAGAAGACTTTTGTCAGGTATATGCGCGAGCATGAGAGGGACGCTTGAGAGTATCAAGACGAACACCCTGTTGGAGTAATGACGGTATTTTAAAGATCGAGACACGACGGATTTGGGTATCGCCCTTTGGTAATTATGATTCTACCAGAACCAGGCTCAGTTTAGACTTTGAACCTTGGAGAGGATGAAGGGGAAGATGATGGTTGGGCGCAAGTCTCCACGGGTACCATTGGCATTGCATTGCATTGTATTGGCGTCAACATTGGCGATGGCGTTGTCGTTTGAATTTGTCCCAGAAGCATCATTAGCAGGTTGAACTTTGCTTTTTACTGATTTTTCAGGATGATTGAATGTTGATTTTTCTGGACATGATTGTCCGGCTTGGGATGGGGCGTAAACCAAGCCAGTGACTGATATCGGCATTGGTGTGGTCTCGCTTGGATCATCAGACGAGAAACGACAGAAGCATGGATGCAGCATGGCTGGCCTTGCTCACCGAGGAGCGAACGCAGCGACCTTTGTATACTGACTAGTCCAGTATGTCAGGTCAAGTGAGACGGCTAGCCATCTCAGACATGAACTCCACGGCCCCCCGCCCCCATCTCCCTCGACCTGCCGAAACGGGGAGGCTTCTGGACCACCCTGATGTGTGTGTGCTACTGTACGTACCTTGCATGCTAATTATTGGAATCGATGGGCTTATCAGGTTGCCGATCTCCGTAGATACCACACACATACAGCACGTCAACGCCCCCCGAGGAACTCTTGCTGCCGATAATGGTGGACGGCTCCGGGACCGGAACCGGCCCGGGGGTTACGAATGACGGCCGCCGGACCAATTCGTGGGGTGTGAGGCTCCAAGGAAAGTGAGGCGCATCTGGGTCCAGAGCAACCAACCCCCCGCGGAGTGAGAATACTTACCAAAGAGGGCGGGTTCGCGGGTGGTGAAGATCAGTGAATCGCCAGGATGGGAAATCTCGGCTAGGCCAGTGTAGCAAAAAGGCGTCCTCTTCTTGATTAACAGCAGTGTTCAAGCTCGGTAGAGTACCCCATGGTTGATATGGAGATACCCCACGGCTTGACAACTTGCGATAGCGCTCCCGTCCCACAAACAGGAAGGCCAACCCGTGAATTCCCCAAAATCCCAAGTGGAGGGGCTAATTACCACACTTTTTTGAGTACGGCAGGAAATGATTGGCCGCTGCGTCGGCAGATTGAGCCACGAGGGCAGGTTCACGGGCCTCACGGGTTTCGTTCGAATCTGGCATGAAATGGAGAGCAGGGCGAATGATGATGCCGGTACGTATCGGCGGTGCATGGTGCACGGTGTGTGTTCGGCACTGCCTATCGAGATCTAGCTGGGGTGGATATGGCAAGGGGGGGGTTGTTATCACGCCTGCCGCCTTGAGGTTGACGGAGGGAGAGAAAGTCGATTGGGTTGTGAAGAAAAGACTCGAATGTAAGAATCTTGAAAACTGATTCGGAAATGGTTCGGGATGGCTTGAATTCTTTTCAGGACGTTGGAGATGGTTTGGGTGAAGACTGAAGGTGGAGGTACCTTAGGTAGGTGAGAGCTCACCAGTAGCTGAGCTAAGGTACTTTCCTCTAGAGGCAACTTGCTAACCTCACCCTCTCTTTCCTGTTTCCTCCCATCGAGTCTCCATCTCTCTCCTCTGCTCAAACCCTCCATCCCTCTCCGCTCGGTCAAGCCGCAGAGCGATTGCGGGGAGACGTTGGTTTTAGTTTCGCTTCTGGCAGCCGCTAACGCCCGGTCTCGAGACAAGGCGGGAAGAAGAAGTCATGACTGGTTGGATCTTTTGGGGGGGACGGGAGGGGGGAGACATCTGGAGGGGGCGGGATGTTGCTGATTCCAGGACTGGGCACGATATAAAAGGGCGGGCAAGTCTCCCTCCTGGGCTGTTTCTTCCCAATTGTCACGATATCTCCCATTGAGCTTATACTCCGAGGGACAGAAAGAGCGTCGGTTCAAGTAAGTTATCCTACTCCTCTCTTGCCTTACTCTACCTTGCTCTCACCTCTATACCTTCGTGGTCCAATCTTGACCTTTCATGACGACACCTTCCCTCTTTACCATGCATCTCTCTAGTCTACCACAACTTTCTAACAACCTGCTTCTTGTAGTAGACGAACAACGAGACCAATTCTCGCCTTCAACACTCCCGAACTCCCTCCAAACAGCCAAACATCATCATGTCGGCCCTCCGCGCTGGCGTGGCCGCCCGGCCCGCTGCCCTCTCCGTCTCCCGGGTCGCTGCCCGCCGCTCCTTTACTACCTCGCGAAACCTGCGAATGGCTGCTGCCGCTTCCGAAAAGCCCCTGTTCCCTGGCGAGCCCGAGGCTCCCACTGTCAAGACTGCCATTCCCGGCCCCAAGACCAAGCAGCACATTGAGGAGCTCACTCAGGTCTTTGATACCCGCAGCATGAACATGCTTGCCGACTACACCAAGAGCAAGGGTAACTACATTGCTGACCCTGATGGCAACGTGCTTCTCGATGTGTAAGAACCCCCTCCTGTGTTTGACAACCAATTGGCGTTGAACAACGAGACTAACACGCACAAAGCTTTGCTCAGATTGCCTCCATCGCCATCGGTTACAACAACCCAGCCCTCATCAAGGCTGCCTCCAGCCCCGAGATGGTCAGCGCCATTGTGAACCGTCCCGCCCTCGGCGCTTTCCCCTCGCACGACTGGGCCGATCTTCTCAAGTCCAGTCTGCTCACCGTTGCTCCTCGCGGCCTGGACCATGTCTTCACAGCCATGACTGGTTCCGATGCCAACGAGACAGCCTACAAGGCTGCCTTCATGTACCGCCGACAGCTCGAGCGCGGTGGACCTGATGTTGAGTTCACTGCTCAGGAGCTCGAGAGTGCCATGCTCAACCAGGCCCCTGGTGCCCCTGAGCTCTCCATCCTCTCTTTCAAGACTGGCTTCCACGGCCGCTTGTTCGGCTCGCTCTCGACCACCCGCTCCAAGGCCGTCCACAAGATCGACATTCCTGCCTTTGACTGGCCCCAGGCCACTTTCCCCAAGCTCAAGTATCCTCTGGAGGACAATGTTGAGGAGAACCGCAAGATTGAGCAGGCCAGCCTTGACGAGGTTGAGCACCTGATCAAGAACTATCGTCTGCCTCCTTGCGCCGTTGTTGTCGAGCCCGTCCAGAGTGAGGGTGGCGACAACCACGCATCGCCCGACTTCTTCCGCAAGCTTCGCGCCCTGACCAAGAAGCACAACGTCCTCTTGATCGTCGACGAGGTTCAGACTGGTGTCGGTGCTACTGGAAAGTTCTGGGCTCATGAGCACTGGAACCTCGAGACTCCTCCCGATATCGTCACCTTCTCCAAGAAGGCCCAGGCTGCCGGTTTCTACTATGGTGATGCCGCCATCCGTCCCAATAAGCCTTACCGTCAGTTCAACACCTGGATGGGTGACCCTTCACGAGCTATCCTCTTCAAGGCCATCGTCGACGAGATCAACCGACTCGACCTCGTCAACCACACCGCCCGCGTTGGTGACTACCTCTACAGCGAGCTTGAGAGTCTTTCCCGCAAGTATCCCGGCCAGCTCCAGAACCTCCGTGGCAAGGGTCAGGGCACTTTTATCGCATTTGACAACCCCAAGCGCGACCAGTTCCTCGCCAAGTCCAAGGCGCTCGGTGTCAACATTGGTGGCAGCGGCACTGATGCCGTCCGCCTGCGCCCCATGCTCATCTTCCAGCAGAAGCATGCCGACATTCTCCTCGACACTGTTGAGAAGATTTCCAAGGAGTAAATGACAAGCTGCAAGGCAACATGATTATGACGGTCGCATATACATATTGGAGTCAAGGACTGGCTCAGGGGAGCCAGATTAGGTTATCGCTCGGCCGAGGGCTACAGACTCGGTGTCTATCGCATCTATATTCCGCGAATGTTTGGTGATGTGGGTTGTGTTTGGAAAAAAAGCCTGATGGGATGATTTATGTCAAAAGACAAGGGAGTTTAATGCAACTTGGTTAAAGCGTATTGCCTTGTCTTCTTGTGATTGTTTCCTTGATTAGCTTACCTCGTCGATTTAAGAATTGACAATAAATATCTTCATGACAATATTAGAGTAATAGAGGATTCAATGCATAGTTTAGAAGAGCTTATTACATGTATTCTTTACAGCCTCAAGGGTCATGTCTAACTTTCGAGGCAAGAACAAGATGACCCTCATCAAGATGTCCTCTTCTATAATCGCTCTCTCTCATGCCCAATGCAATATCATCCGTCGCGGTAATGGTACAAAGTATAAGAGCAATAACCCTCTATCAGCAGTCCCAAATACAGCACTGTGGCAGTAAAGCCAATACCATAAAACCATAGCTAGCCAGCTAGCTCGTGTAGAAGGGAAAAAAAGGCAGAGAAGCAATGCCGTGTTCTCAACGAGAACTAGGTAGGGTATAGGTGAGATAACCAGCATTCGTCCTCTCATTTCACAGTCGCTCCCCTATTTCGAGCTTGGCCTTTCCGATGATGCCCGAGAAAGACGAGACTTTCTAGTAGCAGTACGGTCATCGCCTCTGGGCTGGAGTCTGAAACTCGGTGAGGCATCTTCGGTAGTCGCTCGCGGTACCCCACTAAGGGATCGAGGTCGAAGAGGTGAGGGTTCAGCCAATCTCTGAATCATGGGGCCCTAGAGGTATTAGTTTTATTCAAAGGCGTGGAAATATATCTCATCTTACCTGGAGGCCGTCCTCAAGCCCGAGGAGCTGTCTTCGCGCATTTCGACGAGCCACAGCCGGGCGGGGATTAGTCGAAATAGGAGAATAGTAGGATGCCGCGACTGGTCCGACGCCTGGCTGCTGGGCACGGGGGGCTTGGCTTGAGGGCGGAATAGCCCCTTGATGCGCAACTTCGCGATGTACCTTGGGTAGAATAGTGCGAGGGGCAGGGCCGTTTGCTGGTTGCAGGTATCTAGGATGCTCTCGTCGTGGTTCCTCGGAGGGCTTTGGTGCGATAGGCCGTGGAATAATAGGCTGGTAGCCAGCCACCTCCCTGCCTGCATATACTGGGCGGCCCCTTTTCTTCTTCGGCAGCGGCTCGGTTGGCTGAGACAGGGGAGACTCGAGAGATCCAGTTGACGAGGGACGTGGTAAGATGGGTACATGTTTCGAGGGTACAGAAGGCCGGGGAAGAGGAGGAAGCTCTTGAGAACTTGACGACGGAGCCTCCCTACTACTCTGGCTGTCTGGCTCCTCCTTGTAGGTTACTTTGCGCTTTCTGCCGCGCGGTTTAATATCTAAACCATCGACAGCTCGCATGCACTGAGCCATGGAACGACCTAGGAAGGGAAATTAACAAAGAGATAGGAGAGTGCAAATAGATGTGCGTACCTGCGGGAAGCTGCATTTGCATCCAGTTAGGCTCGATGCGGTTGGATTTGATGAATCTTCCGAGAATCTTGACATCCAGCTGGCTGTTCTTGATGATCTCCGCGAGGAGCAGTCGCTTTAAAATACTAAATTAGCGACCCCTAGAAACTATGAAGAGCGATGACATACCTTCTCTTCCTCAGTAAACGGCTCCATTATTCCTATTAGCTCAACTCGGAGAGAAAGCAAGTATCAAGAATAAATAACGGTACGGGCTTCGAGAACCTGCTGTTCAAGGGTGTGCCCAATAAAATATCTGGCAGAAGCGAAAGCCCATCACAGTCACGACGTTGGTGTGATTACTCAAAAGAGCATCGACTAGCGACTGTGCTGTGTTGAAAGAAAGTCGAGCGTTGAGGTGCTATCAGAGTCCAGTCGATGCGAATCCAACGTCGGAGGCCTGTCCCGCGCTCGATGCCGGAATGTAGTATGTTGATGAAACCCAGAGAGCTGGCTTAGCCGTCCCGTGCAGCCGTATAGACAGCGATGGGTTGCAGGTAGTAGCGAAAGGGAAAAGAAACGAAGGGCACCGTGTCGCTGACACAAGCCAAACCCGAAGTACAAGATCCTACAGAATCCGAGCCAGTAACATTGCCACAGCAGCTTGTGCCGTACGTATGAAAGGACGGGATCTTGCTGATTCTTTCTTGGGAGCCTGCCAGTCGATGTCGCGCAAAAGGATTCCGAGATTCGCTCTCCGAGTAGAGACGAGAATCAGTTGCGAGTGTAGCTTGGGACACGCAGATCGAGTTGCATGAAAGACGAGGCTCGGCTGTTGTTCGTGACTGTGGATGAGAGAGGATGCAAGAGAGACGTCCAGTGAATGGTACTCGAGGTGTAAACACGATCATTCACCCAGGAGATTGATGGTTGGGATAAAAAGCGCTTTCGTGTTTGCCAGTACCAAGGAAAATATAGCTAATCCACTGATGCTGATGACAGCTGCCAGGCAGTTGGCAGATCAGCCAAAGCGCGCACCCTTGGGCAGTGTCAGACCAGAGCAAACCTCCACTGCAAGAGACAAAGGGCGCACAAGAGGGACCGCGACCGAGATGAGCTGGGTCCCTCAGAGCCACCAAGGCGCTGGCTGGTTGCCATGCGGTTCGCAGGCTCCCAATGAGGCATCAGCTGCAAGCTATACCGGTACAGCCCCAGCACGGGAGCGGCCGAGAGGGCGATGCACAAGATGCGATCCAGCACTCGCGTCAGGGGATCAGGGGCTCGTTGATCGAGTGTGGGTGTGTCCCGTCGTACAGCTCAAGCCTGTTCCAGGATCTGGCAATCCTTTTGGCCTCTGACGCATCATTTGGGTTGCGAAATGTCGTTATCAGCATGACCATATTCGAAAGCTGGGGCCAAGCAAGGAAGTTGGTCAAGCACATGTCTCGATAGCGTTGCCTGTGAGCCCTGTTCTGTCTCACTCCAAAGACTCCAATTTGCCGTTCAGCTTGGTTTGCTGCTTGTCCGTGACCCCACGATCCATGGGTTGCCTCAATAAGAGCCAAGGCGCCGCAGCTTGCAGCCACACTCCTTTCTGATCAACCCATCTGGGTGCTGTAAGATGGAGTGAAGTGCGGTAGCCACGGATGCATCAGGACGGGTCTTGTCGGCCTCGGTGGCCAATCCCACTAAATCTTGAGGGCGCCTGACTCGACCTGTCGAGGTGTCGTTGACCCAACCTCATCTGTTTCTTCTCACATGTCCAGGCTCGCGTCCATGCCTCGTGTTCACGAGCTCAGCCCATCGGCACACATTGCATGGATCTCACTTTCGTCATTGGTCTTTTATGCATGCGGCTGCACCATGACCAAACGCAGCCTGGCGATACCGTATTTGTTCTCGGTGCCCACCAACGATGTGGCTCAGGCTGTGTGTGCAAGGTCAGCGGCTGTTCCCTTTCTGTACGGCTTGGGTTGGGCAAGGGGCTGTTGGTGCAACACGGGGAGACGGACAAAGACGGCGAATGGCTTGGCTTATTGGCTTGCCGGCCATCAACTTTTCGCCATCCTCTTGTTTCCTCTTCCCTGTGGAGGCCTTTTCAGTGGAAACCGTGCTGCATGAGATGAGTGACTGGTCACTGAATCATATGGGCTTGCGAATCAGGCTGGCAACAGAGTCGAGTCGAGTCGACTTGTCGCATTTGGTGGCCGGGGCACTGTCCATGGGTTCGTCAAGGGTCCATTCAGGTCAGATACAGCGGGATCTCAAGCGTTGAGTCAGCCTTTGTCGTGATACCTAGGCCGGGCTGGGCTCATTTTGGTTGTTTTTAGGTGCAGAAAAATCAAACACGCGAGAATGAAGTCAACTTAAACTCGAGCGTGCTTGCCCTTTTATAATCAAGTCCCGCCACGGCGTTGCGCCTTCCTTTTGAGACGTCGGGGATGTTGCAGGCATGCACAATGAGCTGGCAGTTCCTAACTGGGGCCCACTCATGATGTCCATTCTAGCTTGAATGATGGCTTCCAAGCTTGGCTTGGATTGTTATTAATGGTCAATGAAATAGATAAGACATTGCAGTAGAATACACAATAAATATGTCACGGAACAATTGACAACCAAGTCTTTTGCGCGCTTTGGAGGAAATGTGAGGTTCTTGATACGGTATATGCACTTTCTACGGCACAAGCTTCGCCAGGGCAACTCAGCTTACACGGCAGAATAACAACCGAGAGGGTCCACCCACACGTTAACTTGGATGGGGATGACGATTGGTTCCCTACGACGACTCCTTCAAAATATAGAAAGGTTAAGAGCGGTGATCCATGGATACCTACGAATGTGCAATAGGTAATAACCGTCTGAAGGACTCTTCCCACAAGAGCCTTACATCAGGGCGCGACCGGAACAGAATGGATCTTCAAGAACCTGGTCACGGAAGACTCGGACGAATCTGATGACGAGACCAACACGGGACACTGAGGAAGACATAGGTCTATCACTGGGACAAGCAAAAGCGGCGCACAGGTTTTGACACTCGAAACGATCATGTAAGGGCAAACGGAGGGACGTCCACATAGCCACTCCGGGCGAATAACGGCGAAGCGTCGGGGCAGGAATTAAACCAGCAGCCTCCAGCTTCAACAATTGCAACATTGTTGCATGACTTGGGCTATCAAGAGAGTCCACATCCACTTGCCCATTGAGATGCACTATTGCTCAGTCCATAATGCTTTTTACATGCAAGTTTCTACCTCGAATACTGTGCAGTCAATCCCGCGCTACTGCCAGAAATATCGCAGCCCACAGTCGACCAAGCTTACTATTCTCCGTCAATCGCTCCATGAGCAACACCTCACAACAATGGATTCAACACCAAAACCCCGTGTCGCTGTGCTTTACCAAGGCCTCGATCCTCCCATTATCAATGGGATTCGAAAGCCAAAGAAACCTGGAGGTGAATTGACCAGATCCCGCTCGCGTTGTCGCCGTGTGCTGATGGGCTTTTTTAGGTTATCTCGATTCAGGTGCCGATATCGCTTACACGTTGAGCCAGTCTCCTGATATTGAGGTTGTCTGCCCCAACAATGATCCCAAACCAAAAGACCAAGCTAGATGGTCTTTTCCCGACACCGAAGATGGAATCATAGAGGCGATCGAAAAGGGCGCTACCTACCTATGGGCCAATACCATTCTCTTCGCAGCCCATCCCCTCCAAACCTCTCCACGCATCGCCGAGTATCAGGATCGCATCAGGGTCATCTGCCAGGGTCCATTGATTGTCGAAAGGTACGATGACAAGGAATTCGTCAATGATCTACTCCGCAGCATTGGCGGGTTCACCATGCCGCGATCATGGACCATCAATGAAAGCCCCAATGTCTTGTTCGACATTGAGAAACTTGGCCTCCCCTTCCCGGTGGTCGCAAAGCCAATCCGAGGTCGTGGAAGTCATGGCGTACGCCTATGCCACGATTCCCAGGAGCTTGCTGATCACGCCCGATCACTGTTCAAGGAATCGCCGGCTATCATGTTGGAAGAGTTCCTATCAGGCGAGGAGGCTACGGTTACGGTGATGCCTCCTGGTCCTGGCAAGGACAACTACTGGGCACTGCCAGTTGTTACCCGGTTCAACCACGTCGACGGCGTCGCACCATACAATGGAATTGTCGCCGTCACTGCAAACTCGCGAGCAATCACAGCTGCTGAGGGCAATGAGCCGACGTACCAGCAGGTGGCAGCGGAGTGCGAGAGGGCAGCCCGAGAGCTCGGGGTAACTGCTCCGATCCGAATTGATGTCCGAAGATTCAAGGACTCGACCGATTCCAAGTTTGCCTTATTTGACGTGAACATGAAGCCGGTTTGTTTCTCCATTTGACCAGACCCAAATTAAACAGTCCGCTGACCGCTTTCTTTACCGCAGAACATGACAGGACCTGGCCGGCCTGGCCGCGAAGATCAAGCTAATTTGACCCTGCTGGGTGGTGCAGCACTGGGCTGGGACTATCAAGAGCTGCTGAGGCGCATCCTGGGCACTTCCTCAACATTGAGAACACTCCGAGGCTTGCAACCACAAGATATGGTGAAATAAGGAGGGTATGGCTGTTGCCCGGACAGAAGCAAACAATGTTGGCAACTATCTCCGGCGCTAGACAAGGCGCCTTTGACTCGCTCGGGTGGCTTACAGATCGGCTCTGCGCGACTGGGGAAGGCCAAGGGAAGAGCACAGTGCATCGCATCGGGTCTTTTTTTGGTGTCGGGCATTCGGGGCTATAAAATTCCGCCTCCAACATGCTATTTTGCCATGGCTTGACCGAGTCGGCGGAATGAGCGTTCTGGACTCGAGATCGGCTTTGTCCCTCCATCATCTTCTGTAATCGTGGATGCACGGCCTTGAAGTGTCCTGGCCTCATTTCCTCGCTTTGGTGCTCTCGCGCGTGACCATTCGACACTAAAGTCGTCCTCGATCACTCTCTCTCTAGGCTCGGCTTCCCGCTTCATTTCTCCCCCATGCGCCGTTGCTCGCTCCACCACGTCCACGCTCCACACTCTCGCTGTCCTCGGAACAGCCATTCCTCGCGTCTTTGCTAGGCTCCCGGTGCCTCTACGTATCCAACGCGACCGTTCCTTCGATAGCAATCGGAAACCCTTTCGAAACCCGGCCCTCGAGCCATCGCTTCTCATGTACTGATGGAGGATGACGAGTATACGACCAGCAAAATGGGGGAAATCAAGCTCGAGGAGGGCGCAAACGGCGCGCGCGTGAAGCAGGAGGGCAGCGCTTCCATGACCACTACCAACGATAGCCATGACGGATCCCGATCGCCAACCGCGTCACACGATGGTGTCAAGTCGCGCAGCGAAAGCGCGGACACGCCGAGCTCGACCAAGCCTCCAAGGTTGTCTCGAAAAGCCTCCCAGAAATTGGCCGCCACCCGCGAACCAACCCTTTTCGACCACCTCCCGGACGTGACCACCGATTCCTACAACTTCTTCCAGGTCATACCCGACTGTCTTTACGGCTCAAAGCACCTCGGATCTACAGATAACGACTCCTTGGACTGCGAGTGTCGAGAGGAATGGCGTATGTTTCCAATCATCTCGGCTACGGATGTATCATGGTTGTGCTAATTGATCTCTTCAGGCGATGGCGAGAACTTTGCTTGTGGCGAAGATTCGGATTGCATCAACCGAGCGACCAAGATGGAGTGCAGCGCCGAGGCTGGAAATTGTGGAGGCGGCTGCCAAAACCAGCGATTCCAGCGCAAGCAATACGCCAACGTGTCCGTCATCAAGACCGAGAAGAAGGGGTTTGGTCTGCGAGCGGACGCGGACCTACAGCCCAACGACTTTGTCTACGAGTACATCGGTGAGGTGATCAACGAGCCCACTTTCCGGCGTCGTATGCTCCAGTACGATGAAGAGGGTATCAAGCACTTCTACTTCATGTCTCTGAACAAGAGTGAATTTGTGGACGCAACCAAGAAGGGGAACCTGGGTCGCTTCTGCAATCACTCGTGCAACCCCAACTGCTATGTGGACAAGTGGGTGGTTGGAGACAAGCTCCGGATGGGCATCTTTACTTTGCGCAAGATCCAGTCCGGTGAAGAATTGGTATTCAACTACAACGTTGACCGATACGGTGCTGATCCTCAACCCTGTTATTGCGGCGAGCCAAACTGCGTGGGCTTCATCGGCGGCAAGACGCAGACTGAGCGTGCCACTAAACTACCAGCCACTACAGTTGAGGCGCTCGGTATTGATGGTGGTGACGGTTGGGACACGTCGGTTGCAAAGAAGCCTCGGAGGAAGAAGCCTGACGAGGACGACGAGGAGTACGTCAACAGCATCCAGCCGCGTAACCTCAGCGAAGACGACGCCCGAAAGGTCATGGCTACCCTTATGCAGTGCAAGGAGAAGTGGATCGCCGTCAAACTCCTCGAACGTATTCAGCGATGCGATGATGAGCGTGTCATCCACTGCGTCATGCGGATGCACGCCTACCAGATTCTCAAGACCACGCTCAACACGTTTCTTGACGACCACAATCTTGTCATTCAGATCCTGACCATTCTCGACAAGTTTCCTCGGTTGACGAGGAACAAGATTCAAGACTCCAAGATCGAGGCAACAGTTGAAGGCTTGACGCGATCCGACCATGAAGATGTGGCGACCCGGTCCAAGAATCTCCTCGATGAATGGAGCAAGTTGGAGATGGGCTACAGAATTCGACGACGAAAGTTTGATCCCAATGCGCCCACTGCTAACTCCTTTGAGGAGCGCAGGGGAGCAGGCCGAGAGGATGAGGCAACTCAGCCAACGTCCAAGACTACTTCACCATTCAACAACGTGGAAGTACCAAAGGGTCCTCGGAACAGTGTGCCTCAGAGGAACAATGCCTTCTTCCACAATGGCGGACGCCCGCGGCGAGCGCCCTTCAACGCACCATTGCCTCGGGGGTGGTTCACTGCCAAGGATGCTACAGGTAACACTTACTTCTATAACAAGCAGGGGGTTACCACTTGGCAGAAGCCGACCCAGCCTGCTGCAGAGCCGGTTGCAAAGGCACCATCCAAAGCCATGAAGGAGCAATTGGCTATCCAGAGCATCATCGATCAAGTCACAGAGAAGGGGACACCGAAACATCCCTCGGTCTCAACGCCCAAGGCTGCTGAAACCCCAACTAAAGAGCCCAAGACAGAGAAGTGGCGGTCTCTCTCAATCGAAAAGCAAATGAAGATCTACGAGAATACAGTATGTTGACCAAATGATTCGATCCAGGTCTCTGCTAACAACAGCGTACAGTTATTTCCTCATATCAAGCATGTCCTCGACAAATTCCATCACAAACTTCCTAAGGAGGAGCTCAAGCGGCTAGGCAAAGATATTGCTAAGAAGCTCGTCGCTTCGGATTATAAGAATAATCGAGTGGGCGATCCCAGCTCACCACTCAGTGACAAGCAGGCCAAGAAGATGAAGAAGTTTGTCCAAGACTTTTTGGGCCGCGCCGTGGAGAAGTACGGCGAGCATCAGAAACGCAAGGCCGCCCGAGAGGCGCAAAAGCAGATCAAGGATGGCCAAGGCCCTGAAGAAAGGGCAGATCGCAATGGAGGTTCTGCTGCTGACAGACCGGCTGGTTCTTCGCACGCAAGGGACGATGTGCCCATGGCGGATGAGATGCGTGAGGCTGCATTATCAGACGATGATGGTCCCAGATCCTCAACCAGTCCTGATCGTAAACGGAAGCGGGAAGTTGACGTTGAGGCGTCAGGATCCCCATCTCTCGCTTCATCTGAGGGGCCGACAATGAAGAGGGTGAGGGAGGACGAGATGGACGAGCCCAGTCCACCACCACCCCCTCCCCCTCCTCCGCAATCAGCCATGGAGGATATCATGACTGCTGAACAGCAGGCCCTTCGTGAGCAGGAGGAGGCCCTCATGAGGGAAAACGAGGAGGCACAAAGGCTCGAAGATGAAGCCAACCGCACCAAGGGCACGGAATATGCTATAAGGGACGCCAAGGAGGACACATCGATTGCTTCGAACGAGCCTTCCCAGCTGAGCCATGAAGCCCAGGGATCGACGTAACGGAGACGACTACACGACGGACGAGCAGAATGAGGCTACAGAACAGGAGTTGCGGGGGTATCGAGAGGTCAAACTGCGGTTACCTAGGAGCACTAATGGAGCTGGTTTGGGGCATAATTCTATCTGCATTTCAGGAGTTTGAGGGCCAATACCAGGCGAGTTGTACCACCATTACTATATAAAAGGCAGGCAATTTTTTTTGCACCTTTCGTCCATGGGTCACTCACGAGGGAGGAGGCTTCGACATTTGTTATACATACCACGTCCTTGTCTGATTGGGACTACTCTGGTGTTGTGGGAAGAACGAACATTACTCGTGTACATGCTATTTGCGGGGATTGCGAGCTGGCGAATTGGAAATAGGCCGAGGACCAAGATCTGGGTGGGCTTTTGCTGTGAGGATGATCCTGGGATGGCTGGCGTTCACCATGGGCGAGACGACAGAGGAGGACGAATCATATACCCCCTGTATCATTAACGCATGTACGCAATCTGCACTCGTCTTTGGAGGTATATGGAGTGTGCAATGCAAGTATTTAAAGAGAAATACATTTTCGATGAATACTCTGCTTAATGCCGTCCCGTTGAAAGCGCCATACGCCGTACGAATAAGATGCTCCGTGCAGGTCTATCTCCCAACCACGCTGGTATCCATTTGTCAAACAACCGTCTCTGCGCCACTCTCTTATATACCATTCTCTCAGTCCTCATCGTCAGAGGAATCGTCACCCTTCCGCCTCTTCTTCCCCGTCACTGGGACAATATCTTCCTTCTTCTTAAATACATAACTCCTCGACGCCCTCTCCTCGCCCTTCCATCCGCTCTCACTTATCTCCCCCTTTGCGTTCCTCACGACGCCCAGCGTCCGCGCGTGCCTGTACCCGGGGTATGCGCGCGCCTGGAAACGAAAGCTGCGCTCAACCTGGAGGCCGGCGTGGCGCGCGAGGTCGCGGACGTTCCAGAGCGTGTAGGGCTCGCCCTCGAAGAGCGTGACGACGATTGCGGCGCCGGGCGCGAGGGCGGGGATGGCGCGCTCGAAGAAGGACACGAGGAGGGACTGGTTGTGGCGCACCTGACGGTTGACGTCGGTGGACTTGCCGCCGACGTGGGGGAAGTTGAAGATGATGCGGTCGAACCCGGCGGCCCGCGTGAGGGAGGCGGGGAGCTTGGTCGCGTCGATGTTGTAGAGGAGCTTGTTATTGGGGGTGAGTTTCCGCTTGCGCCTGGGGGGTTGGTCTGGGTCGTCCGAGTCATAGTAGTCGTCTTCGTCGTTGTCGCTATCTTGGTCCGAGTCCTGGCTATCGTCCTCGTCGTCGCCATCGTTTTCGCCGCCCTCGGTAGGTTTTGTAGAAGCTGCACTGTCTTCCTCATCGGCCTTGTCGGTTTTAGGAGCCTCGCCGCGAATCACAGCAATGTTGCCGTCGACATGAGGGTACTTGGCTTGAAGCTCCTCGACATCCTTCTCCAGGACCGTCGCAGTGACATTGGCGCAGTCATGATGCTGAACAATGGACGCGGCGAAGCTCAGGTCACCCTCGCCGACGAGAAGGATGCGGTGATGAGGTTCAAAGGGTATCGTGGGCTTCTCGTCGACCTGGCGCTGCTGCTTACTCTTTCCCTTCTTTGGGCCATTGTGCGCCTTTTGCTGCTCCTGCTTGTGCTGTTGCGGATGCTTCTTTGGCGCCTTGGCCTGCGCATTCTGATGCGACAGCTTCCGCTTCTTTCCCATGGTCACGCGCGCGCGGCGACTCTGTATCAGAAGATGAAAGTGAGGTTGTTGCACGTGAGGCGGGCGGTCAACTTATTTTTTTTATTTTTCTTAATCCGTTTAATCCGGATCGGGGAAGTGTGATTGGTCGCGCTCCCGGCGGGCACCGTTGCTAACATTTTTAGCTCCCCCGGTCCCTCGGGAAGCGCCCACCGCGTAGCCTTGCGAAATGCGGAGCGTCGCACGTGGGTAGGAGGTGTACCTGGCGGTTCAGGGTACGTGACAGTTATGACGACGTGAGATGGATGAAGCGCGAATAAAGATGAGAGGGATTGGGGATGGGATCGAGATTGGCTGGTTATTGACGCAGTGTACATGCAATCTTGGCTTGCACTACGTGTATGCGTCAAGTATGAACCCTCGTAGTGAGGTAACAGGTTCGTACATTAGCACTATCGAGTTCCGAGATAATCTCCGTTGATGAGTGGAGGTTACAACCTCGTCAGGTATTCCATGCAGAGAGAGTCGTGCAAATCACGACGGTTTGAATAGACTTTCAACTGTCACACATTTACGGTCCCATTTGAAATAAATCCATAGATACGTTGGACCATCATGCAGCACAATGCCATTCACGCGCTTGAGTTGAGCCTGCATTGATTGGTATACATCCGTCCATCGTCAACCTGCAGTGCATTCTGCAACCAGGGGTGAACTGCTGGTCACTAACAAAAAGGAGCAACATCCAAGAGAGAAACAAAACAGCAAACGCATTCGAAACTGATCATTCTTATCCGAATAGGAACAATACAGACAAATACAACACCGCATCTTGTCCGAATGTCCGAAGGCCGTGCAACAACTGATGGTGTGTGCCCAACCGGATCCACCGCCGTCAGGAAACAGGACGAACAGCTGTTACAAAGGTACGGTGTAGCGGTCCCAGGTCTAGGTACGGTACAGTTTGTATACGTAGCATTCTCATGCGGCCGAGTGCGCAGATTCAGCAACCAGATCTCGTGCGAGTGAATGAGTGACCGCCCCCATGCGATGGGATGGGATGAGCCGATTTTCACCGTGACGAAGCTGCGTCTAATAAAAAGACGGCTTCAAGCGCCGCTAGTAGGAGTAGGGGCGGGTTTGTTTGGTCATGCTGTAAATGGTCTTTCTTGGACTTGAGAGTTGTTTGCCTTTCCCTCTCAATGACTCGAGCTAATCCGTTTGCTCATTGTGACTGCCTGCATTCCTGCATTAACAGAACCTGCCACCGCGGCAAACGTGTTACAATTTTACCCTTTGTAGACAGTCCGAGAGAGGAAGAAAAAAAAACAAGCATCCCTACCGAGAGCATCCGGAGATGCCCTTGTGCTCCAAGAATGGAAGACCCTGATGAGAGACAGGGGTCACGACGCCCCGGTGGCCGGAAAATCGTGGAGGCCGGGCCAATCAGAGGACCACCATGTGAACCAAAACGGCTAGCGCCACTGAGTACATCTGAGTGGCATGGCAGCGGCAGGGTGCCCGTCGTTTGGGGGACATGTTCCAGTGGGCTTACAGAGGACTTACTGGGGTCCTGCAGTCCCCACTCCCGTCTCCAGGGTCATCAGCGGAGCGTTGGCGCGCTGGCACCCGCTGGCACTGGCGGCCGGGTGTAGGTACCTCTGGGCTAGATTATTGGGGATCCATCCATTGAGATGGAGCGAAAAAGGGTTACCTACTGACACCAGTCACTCGAGGCGCTTTCCGTCTCATTGAACCTCCTTCACTTCCACCACAACCGCAAACAACAGGTCGACCTCAAACACATCATCACCACCGTCATCGTCGACGTGCTATCAGAGACCCCCAGCACGTTTACGCGTTTGGTCGTTTTTTTCCCTCTTCTGCTCGTCGTTCGGCCGCGCGCTGTCTTTGTTTCTGCCGCCCGCCGATTGGCGAAAACTTCTGACCTATACGTACCCATACCCTTTCTCAGATTCTCGTCACTTTCAACATCCATCCAAATCCCGTAATACTCGATCACTTGCACCAGCTCTTGCCGCGGTCCTTTTTCAACCATCGCGCGCTGATATCAATCTTTGATTCTCCCGCGTCCTCTTGATCAGCAAAGCTCTTTATCGCGGTAAAGTCACGCACGTCTCGTTTTCACACCTTACTTGACCCCCCCTGCCGCCTGGCGCGTGGCACATTCTTACCTTTGGTCTCTCTCTCATCTCTCACACCCCCAAAAACCTGTCACTCGACCCGCTACTCCAGAGCATTCACTTTTACCTGCACCCACCTACCTACATGTACATGATCCATCACGTCAATCATGGCTGAGATCGGATCTCCCGCGAGGGAACCTTCCACCCGCGGCCGCGGTCGTGGTGGAAGAGGTCGCGGTGGACGAGGCAGAGGTGGTGGCAGAGGAGGCTCTACTGCTGCCGTGTCCAAGGCGGCTGCCACAAAGCCCGGCCGTGGCGGATCACGAAGAGGAAGAGCCAAGAACTTTTCCGACTCGCGTGTTCAAGCTGCCTACGAGCGTCAAAGACACCTCAAGCACACATATTCAGTCATCGCCCAGGCTCTCAGACCCGCCCTGTCTGAATTCGCAGAGCGCGCTATTGAGGAGGCCATCCAACATCCCGAGAAGTGCAAGCACTACAGTGCCTTTGGCCCTGCCATTCTTCAGCTGAGGCAGAATCTCGACGCCAAACTTGTCGAGCACAAGCGACGGCTCGACAAGGACCTCGAGCTCGCTGAGCACTTGTTCAACGCTGACAATTACGTGGCCGAGCAGGAGTTCAAGGTACGTTTTCGCTTCTGCCCCCAGACTGACGTTGGTCCCCGGCGGAGATTTCCCTGACCATCTTGGCATCCGTTGTACTAACCAAACCCCACAGAATGGCTTTGAAGAGATTGAGGAGCAATTCTACGAGGGCACAGAGAACCGCCTACGCATTCTTGAATCTCTTGCCAAGAAGGAATTGCCTGTTGATGTAAGTTGGGAATTTCCTTTTCTCACCCATTTCATCCCTACTCTGCCATCCATCACAAGATGCATTTCTGCCCGCTGCGGTAATTGGTGGTGCAACTGCTGACACATCTCACTCAAGATTGTCGACGAACAGTATGAGTACAAGGTCATCTCGGATGAGCACTTTGACAACGAGTTTGGCATTTATGAGGCCTACAAAGATGGCCATCTCGTACCCTACCCCTCTCGTGTTGAAGGCACCGAGATGTGGCAAAAGGCACGCGACGCCGAGGCTGCCATCGCCGCCGCTGCCGCCGCCGCTCCCACCAAGGGTCGTGGTCGTCGTGGTATCAACAAGCGAAGAGCACAGGAGCAGCCCGAGGGCCAGCCGACTCCCAAGAAGAACACTAGAAGCTCAGCATCTCCTGCAATTCCCCCTCCTGCCCCCGCAAAGGGTCTTCTCGCTTCTGCTGCCGAAGTCGAGGCTACTCCAGCAGGCACGCCGCCTGAGTCGGACTCGCCTCCTGCGTCTCCCGAGCCCCCTGCGCTCCGAAACGGCATGCCACCTCCCGCTGCTATTGCTACTGCCATCTCCAAGGCCCAGAATGCTGCCAAGCTTTCCGCTCGCGAAAAGAGCCCCCCATTGCCCAAGGGCATCGCGGAGTCTGATGAGTATGGCTTCCGGATCTACAACCAACGCCCTTCGATGCGGGAAAAGGGCATCAACAGCCGTATCCTCACTCCCCACCACGACTATTTTGAAGATTGGCAGATCGGCTTCCGAGATACTACCAATGATACCACCAAGGGCCACACTCGTGCCAAGCGCGGCAAGTACCTCGATGGCCCCAACAGCAACGGCTTTCACTTCGACATCTGGTGTGCTGGCTACGACTATTCGGCCTTGACCCCCGAGGACTTTGACCAAGACATGGTTAAGCTATATGGTGTCCATCCCAGATATGGCATCATCCTGCCCAACAGTGTTCATCCCGTCATCCCGAAGACGCCACACGTCATGCCAGGCAAGCCTGTTGTCTATATCGCGAACCCATCCGGCAGAATCTCCCATGCCTCTCGCTCTTTCCTCAAGACCGTCAACCATCGCCGTTCTGAGGATGCGCCCTGGCGTACCAAGATTGGAGCCTCAATGAGACGCTTCTGCAAGCTTGAGGAGATCCAAGAGGATGACATTGATATCGCCGAATACGTCCGTTCTGACGAGGAACTTCGAAGCAAGTCATTGGGCACTGCCATCAAGGAGTTGGAGGCTAGGCCTGTTGTCAGCGAGGCACCGTCTGAGGCAGAGGAGTCCGAGGTGGAGGAAGAGCCTGCTCCTCAGCCTGAAGCCGGATTTACCGACCTCTCTGTTCTGACCTATGCCGGCGCTTTCCTGGAAGCTCAGGAATTGAACAAGGCCCCCAAGCCCGCACCCAAGCCCGCTCGTTATGACGTGATCCGTGATGTCTTTACCGACTCGAAGCCTGCCGCTGCTCCCGAGCCCGAGCCCAGCTCCAGCACTGGCCTTGACCTCTTGGCTGAGCTCAGCAGTGTCGTGAGCATCTCTAACCAGCCTGCTCCTAGCAGAGAGATGATCCAAGCCCAAGATGATATTGTGGCTCCCGAGCCTGTCATGGCCTACGAGCCCGCTCTTATCCATGAGCCCGCTCCTATGCATGAGCCTATGGTTATCCAAGACCAGCAGCCTTATCTTGATGCCAGTGTCAACGGCATCGCTCCTACACAGGTAGGCCCTCCTGCCATGCACGAAGTCGACCCCCGAAGCTCGCTTCCTCGAAGCAATGAACTCCCACATGTCACCCCAAGCCAGGTTCCCATGGATCCCCGATACGGTCCCATCGACGTTCCTCAAGGCTACCTGCACCAACCCCGTGCACAGCCGCCGATGCAACCAGGCGGCCCGGTGCATGGCCATCCTGGGGAAACCATGCCCTACCCCCCCATACATGAACACGCTGTGCCACAGCATCAGCCGGTGCGACCTTCCGAGTACGCACCTCACCCACCTCCAGGACACCCGGCTCAGGACCAGGGAGCGTACCTTTCGCATGCTGGCTACCCGAACCCACCGAACCTAGACCACCGTGATAGCCACATGGCTGCTGGACGTCCCATCGACCCGGGATACCCTCCCCGTCGCATGAGTGGTTACGCTGCCGAGACTCCGAGCTACTCTCGCGCGTACTGGTCGCAGCCCCCTCAGGGTCCCCCTCCTGGCCCCTCCAGCGCGCCAGTCCCGCCAGTTTCGGCTCCAGGCCCAGGACCTTCTCACTATCACTCACCTGCCCCCCCTGCAGCTCGAATCCCATTTTCTCACAATGCTAGCGCTGAGCCTCTGCCTCCTCTGCGACCGCCGCGAGGACGAAACCAGTCTATCCAGGATGAGGCTCTGCTCGAGCCCAGTCTACGATCTGCTGGCCACGGTAACATGGGGAGCTCGTATTACCCTCCAGGTCCTCCTCGCAACTACCATCGAGGCTATCCAGGCCCTGAGCAGCACGCGCCGCTGCAGCCGATCGCGACTGATCGTATTCTGCCAAACCCGCAGACCACGGGGCAGGGTTATATCACCTCGCCTCACCAGGGCTTTGCACACCAGGTCCTGTCTCCAACGTATGCGAATCCCCCTCCCATGCCTCCACATATGGCTCAAAGCCCGCAAGACAATTCCCAGGGTCTTCCCAACCCGGTTCATCGTCATCGATCCACCCCTTCCGGGTCATCTGATGCCGGGAACAAGTACAGAAAGCTCCAGCCAGCTCCTGTTCCTGCGCATCGAGCCTGGCCTAACAAGCCCGAGCTCAAGACCATCCCGTACGACCACAAAGAGACAGGACTAGCGGCAGCCCTCCCCAGCTCTGGTCCTACCCAGATCCGAGGTTGGAACGTCAACCAGCCACGCAAGCGAGGTAAGGCGGACAAGAACGAACGTGGAGAGCTAGGCCAAGATCAAGACGCCCGATAGGGTGGTGGCAGTTCTTCCTCAACGCCATCTCAACAAGCTCTACCCACCAAGACTTCTTTCAAATCTGTCCGGTTTGCCAAGCCGCTTATTGGTCTCCCGCCTCTGGCCCCGAAGCCCAGGAACAAACATACTGCTCCCCAGCCTGAGTCGATTCTCAAGCCTGCAAAGAAGCCTGCGAAGAAGCCTGCGAAGAAGGTCGCGAAGAAGCATGTGGAGGAGTCCGAGGACGAGTATATGGAGAAGCCTGTGGCAAAGCCTGCAGACACCAATGGCTCATTCATCTCCAAGGACAACATGTTGTCCGATCCTGCAGACAATCCGAACAAGCGACGCCTGCGACCTAGAAAACGCAAGAACGCGGAGACAGAGCCGGTCGAGGCTGACGTTCAACCTGTGGCCAAGAAGCCAAGAATCACCAAGGCTGCCAAGTCCAAGACTACGGAGCAAACTTCTGCCAGCACTGACGTTCAACCCACTGTGAAGAAACCCAGAGCTATCAAGGCAGCCAAGTCTAAGAACGCATCTACCAATGCTACAGCTTCTCGCGTCGCCGACGAACCTCTCAAGAACGAGGAGGCTTCCACTCAGGCTGACCTTACCAAGGAGACCCAGGTCAACGGATATGAGTCGACTGCCGTCACGGCTAACACCGACGAGGAAAAGTCTTGAACTCAATCTCGAAAAGAAATGGCGATGAATACTATTCATCCTGGCTGAGAGGTACTCTCTTCAATGCCATTGCAGCAAAGCTGCTACGATACCCTTGTTTTTTTCCCCTCATCAACAACGATTCTCGAACCTCCCATACCAGGACGAAAGAGGTCCAGGATTGGGACTGGAGGCATTTTCCTCCTTCGTTCGCATCGACGGCGTTAGGCGAACCAAACCCCTGATCACAGCACACATCAGGGACGGATGATTTGCATGTTATTCTTGTTTCCGTTTACCACATTCCCCGCGAGTTTCCCCTCAACTAATTGCTCTCGTCAACGCTGGCTTCATTTGGTGGCACACTATAGTGCTGAACGCACCGAGGGAGGTTGAAAGCAGGCGCCTGTTGCCCAGCTTGCAGGACTCGCCATCTTCCTCATCGTGTTCTTGTGTAAGAGTTACTTGGTTGCGGAAACAAGGGAAAGCATTGAATGGATGCATCGGTAAGAGGACAGCCAGAGCGGCGTCCTACAAGCGATATAAAAGGGGATTCGCATTTGTTTTTGGAAGGGGAAGGGGATATACCGAGGACGATATACGAAGGTCGTGGAGGGACGCCCGTATATAGTCATCGCCAAGCAGCAGAATCGACGTGTATTAACTGATGTCTTGCTGTGTAATGTGAGGAAGTGTATCATTGAGTCACACGGCTTGGTTATAACCATGTAGGCAACAGTAAGGCCGTAGTACCAGGACGAATCACTCTTTCGATACCTATGGAACGTGAAACATGGTGGTTACAGCAGTCTGTTCAAGCTTGATCACAAGTGCGGTGATGCAGGAGAGTGACACGAGCTTTGCATGTCCCTTTTCAAGATTCCGTGGGCGCGGTATGTCTTTTGATTTAATGTACAAAAAGGTATCATCTATCCACCACGATCCACCCGTCCATCCATCCATCGGCCACCCCCTTGACATCCATCCCAAGCATCAAGGTCAAGATCGAGCAAATTAGCGCAAAAGGGAGATCTTTTCCTCATCTCCTTTCCCGATATCCCCAAGAAATCTACAAGTCTTTGTGACGCGTCACTTCTTCCTCTAACTGGGCGACCTGTCGGCGAGGCTGATACCTCTTGCACGACATGTTCCCCGTCGTGGTCTACCGTCTCTAGTTTGCGCCCGCGTTGCCCGGGTTCGCTGGTGCCTCCTGGGCAGGCTGCTCAGACGTGGCTGCTGCGGCTTGCGGTGCTGCCTGCTGAGGGACTTGTTGAGGGTCCTGATGAGTTGGTTGCTGCATAGGATTGAACTGTTGCGTAGGGTCGGTCATGGAGGCGTCCTGCATGGCAAGGCCCATGCCGTTCTGGGGCAGCCCACCGGGGATCATTATGGGGTTGTTGTGGTGAGGTAGGGCGCCCATGGCGGTCGGGTCGATGCCCATGGGCAGGGCATCCATGCCTGTGGGAAGCATCATGGGGGCGCCGCCGTTGGGCACCTGGTGGTCGGTGAGGAGTCCGGAGCCGAGTGAGCCCTCGGGGTGGAGAGGGTACATGAGGCCCTCCATGGTGTTACCGTCAAAGACAACCATGTTCTGGATGGGCTGCTGCGTTTGGCCGAGCACGTTGATGACATCCTGAGCGAGCTGACCGCCGAGAATAGCAGCCACAGGGGAGATCTCGCTGACGAGATTCTGGAGGAAGCTGCGCAGAAAGTCTGGGCGGAGGGTCTCGCTGGGGAGACCGAGGGCCTTGTGCTTCTGGGTGGCAATCTGCGTGAACATCTTAAGGTCATCGCGATTGCTGGGGACGCGGCCGCCCTGGATCTGCATAAACTCCCATAGGGCGCGGAGGCAGGAGAGCGCAGGGGTCACACTCTTGAGTCGTCGGCGGGACTGAGTGTATTCTTCCGGAAGACCGCCGACATCGCTGGCGAGGAACCATGTGGAATAGAGCTCACGTTTGGTGACGGACTCGATTGTCTTGGGGCCCTCCTTGCGGGTCTGGACGTCGACGATGGTGCGAGTGCGTGACTCGGGGCCAGGGACGGTTGGTCTGTTTCCGAGGTCACGCTCGATGACATAGTCGTGCTCGATAAGATCGCTGAAGATGAATCCATAGAGACCGTGGCAGCCAGCGGCGTAGAATGCCTTGCAGTTCAGGCGGGTGGCGGTGTTGATGATGTTGAATGACTCGGGGTCAAGGTCAGTGGCAATGACGATGTCGAAGCCAGCAAAGTAACTGGGCCCCTTTGTCTTGACACCCTCGGTATCGACATGGACACGGACACGAGGGTTGAGCTTCTGGAGGGCGGCACTCGCAGCCTGAGCGCGGTTCTGGCCGATGATGCTGTCATCTTCAGAGAGGAAGAACTGAGAACCGCGATCGGCCTCGGTGACGACAGCGCCGTCCAAGAGGGTGAGAGAGCCAATGCCAGCGAGGACAAGGTTCTTTGCGATCTCGTTGGCGAGAGCTTTGATGGTGATGAGGAGAATGTTTGCGCTTTGAATCTTGGCCTGGGCGGCCATGCCCCAGAGGCGAATCTGGCGATCATACAGGGCAATCTCATCTGAAGGTGTTAGAGCTGGCGCATATGCGATGTGATGGCGTGAGACTTACCAGCGCTGACCGTGGCAGGTGGTGCTACAGGGACACTGAAGACGTGAGGTTGGCCGTTTGGCATGGCCATTCCAGGTTGCATCATGAAGGCTGAGGGGTCTGCTAGAGGCATCTGCATGGCCGCCAACATGGTGGGATCAGCCATGAGTGAGGGATCAGCCAACAAGCCAGCCATGGCTTCAGGGTTCATTGAACCGAGGAGGTGATCTGGTAGCTGGGGGATGCCGTTGCCGTTAATGTTGAGGTTGGCGCCAGCGTCGACGTGAGGCATCGCAGTGGCCGCGCTGGCATCTGGGAGCTGCTGAGCCTGAGGCGCAACCGGAGGCTGGCCTTGGTTCTGGTTTGAGGCGTCCATCGGAAGAGACTAGGGGGAGAGGACAGGAGAGTGAGATTGATGAGCAGGCGTAGGTAGAAGATGTCCTTGTCGTTGTCTGCGATGTCGGCGCAAGGCTGCGAGGCTGCTGAGCAAAGTCGCAAGAGGATGTTATTGATGAGATGAGACGAAACACGCGTGACAAGGAATGCCCAGCCCGCTGGGTTATAAGCAGCAGCTCTCACAATCAGCCCAAGACCCTCATGCGCCGTTTATTTCTGAGGAGAAGGCAGGTATCCGATATTTCAGGCGGAAACGAGGCGCGCCTTTCGGTGTTTGTTTGCTTACTTGTGGACGTGACCTTTTCTTCGATATCATATATCGAATCTCGGAGGATGGTAGGTGCCTTGGAAGGTCGCAAGCTGGAAGTGAAGTTTACTGAGCTGACCGTTGAGGATGCGCTTCTGATTGGCCAAAAGAAATTGTTAGTGGGATCGCCTGTGCGGCTGCGTGTGGGGGGGACAAACGCGCTCTGGGGAACGGGCCAAGGGGGATACATGAGAGTTGGGTTGAACGACAGATTGGATGTGAATATGGGCGCATCCATAGGCTGAATCTCATATGGTACTCACGGCTACTTGCAGTCTGTTCTCACAGTGTTTTCAGCTGGTACTGATTTGCTTACAGCTCGCATGATGAAGCGGTTAGGTACCGGGGAGAGGGAACCGGCATGGCGGTACCTGGCAGTCACGTGTGACAAGCGCGGATGCACCTATCGATTCGCAGATGACGGGAGGTTGGGTGTAAACCAAGACCGAGACAAGTAAACATAGGCTCTAGCTAATGAATGAGCTGAGCCGAGCCGAGCCGGCACGGACATGGAGGCTGGCTGCGCAGCTTCTATAATAAGACTCTAGGAAAGCATGACCTGGCGAACGAAAGCAACGGGCTGTGTTATGCAAGGAGCCTTGCACGGCGCATGTTGGGTGCTCCAAGACTGGTCCAGTCCAGCCTAGACGTTGCACGTCATTCGGCTGAGTAAAAAGATACACACCGCTCCAGAATCTGTGTGTGAGCCAAGAAAGAGGAGGAAGGATTGTAATGGAAAGGAGAATGCCTATCCTCAGACACACAGCCATTCCCTGCACGATTGGCTCTCAACGCTTTGTCCCCTAAGAAGCCACCAACATTGGGGCAAATATAGGGCCTCCCTCCCTGTGGCTTTACCGCCTTTATCCGCAGGCAACCCCTCCATCATCTTCTCCTCCACGGTCCATTTCATCCATACTGCTTTTCAATCTCACCCATCTATCTATCTGCCTACCTATCTAGGCTACGACCTTGACCATACGCTCAAACAACTCGTTCGACTGTTTCTCGTCTCGATACCCGTCCGCTTGCGCTTCCTGTATAGACCCTGATCGCTGTCCATACCTTACTCTTGGTACCCTCTCGCCGCCCTTGGCCAGAGATCCCTCTCGTCTTTTGGGCGCCGCTTCTCTTCTCTCTGATGGTGAGCCTGCCCACCCGCTTGCCGCCCTCTCCGCTCGCCCACCCCGCCTTGGAGACCCTACTCTGTAGGGGAAAGGCCGCTGTCACTATGATGCCCCCTCCGGGCTCATGTGTGCTGTGCCGCCTGACCTTCTTGGCCGGGGCAAGGACTGAGGCAAATGTGGACTCTACCTAGGGATCCCACCATGTCATGTCCCGGGCGAGCGAAATAAAGAGACTTGGGGACAGTCGGGCACAAAGCAAAAAAAAAAGACACAAAAAAGAGAGGCGAAGCTGTAACTCACACAAACCCCACAGTCGAGTCATTTGCACCACAGGCTGCTCCCCCAACCGTCGTCACTTCTCCGAGAATCAACTGAGGATCCCGACGCCTGGCCGTGACTCGAGACCGACCGACCTGGCACCAGATCGAGCGTTCCGTCGTTCACGTGGTAGTTAGAGCATAGGTTCCTTGTTCTGTCCTGCAGAACTCTAGCCTCGTGCTACCATCGGTTACAGTACAATACTGTGCTGTGTGCAAGACGATACAGTACATTACCCACCACCTACTGCGCACCAGCAGGCATCGCCGCCGTTAACTTATCCACATTTCATTTGCCGAAACCACCATCGTCGACCGCTCCCCCACGTCATAGCCGCTCGCCGAACGACTCAACCTCCCCTCCTCATCCGCAGTGTAGCGCAGTGAGTGACAAGTCACCATGTCTTCCCGGTCGGGATCAAATTCCCACCGTCGCCATTCCCGAGAGCCTCGCGATGACTTCCCGCCGCTGCCTCGACTGCCTTCTCTGCGAGCATTAGCTCGAGACCGAGACAGTCCCTCGCCGGGTTCGTCCAGCCGCCCTCAGTCCCGACACTGGTCGGCCACATCGCGCCGCGCTGAGCGCATCCGAAACCTCGAGAACCGCACCCCGTCTGCGGGCTTTGACGACTTTGAACGTCCCATGGACGACGGCTGGCCGACATCTCGCCGCATCCGGATCGCCGCACCCGAGGGCAGCCGTCCCGCCAACTTCGATGACCTGGATCGTCACCTTGAGGAGGCCAACTCGCACCTGCGCGCCCTCCTGGACCTACAAAACCACCCCAACCTAACCCCTCCGCCTGTGCCCTCCAGCTACTCCCCAACCCTTCGGCCCCAGGACCTCCCCGACTCGAACCGACGACACAAGCGCCGGAAGCTGGATTCGGACCGCCTCACGCCCGCCTTCAAGGGCTTTCGCTATGGAAAGTACGGCCAGGTCGAGCCTGGCCAGCTCCATATGGAGATTGTCAGTTGTGACGGGGGAATGTTCTCCAACGAGTCGTCATATGCCGCCGAGAACATCCTCAAGGACGACACCTCGGTGTACTGCACAAAGGGCAACAGGTGCAATATAGTGCTGCGGCATCAGGGCGCTACCGTCTTTACTCTGCGGGAGTTGGTCATCAAGGCGCCAGCGTCCATGAACTATTCGCATCCGTATGTTTCTTTAGTCTTTGGTCATCCTTGGGCATGATGGTTTGGCTGACTATCTGAACAGTGTGAGAGAGGGAATGGTATTTGTATCCATGGACCAGGACGATATGCTCAGCAGAACAGCGCACTATCAGATTCAATACATGCCGCGGGCAGGTGAAGAGTCAGGTTCTGGAGAGGGGGATTACAGGGCTCTGCAACCTATCCCGACAGAGACCATCTCTGTCCAGCATCATGACAACGGTACCACGACCACAAGATACCGACCAGCATACTACCGTGGCAACAGCGACGACTATGAGCCCCGTCACCCCCAGATGCCGCGAGAATTTCTCTGGGACCTCCCCAACTTCCGTGTCACAGCAGAGTATAGTGACGACGAGGAGGACGAGTTCGATGGGCGCCGTTTCCTCCGCCGCGCACCCAACCGCATAGGATCCCTCCCCTTCGAGACACTCGACTCGGAATCCGACGACGGCGCAGAAATCTTTGACCCGGAGTACCTTGATGATCACCACCCCTCTCACTGGCGGCTCTACAGCAGCGCAGCCAACACCAGTGGATCCGGGTTCCCACCCTCGTCCCGCCGCCGCGAGCGCGAACGTGAGCGCGAGCGGGAACGCGACCGCTCATCCAACGTGTCTCTGACTGAGGCCTGGGAGGCTCACAACTCGGCCACGCAAGAGGCCGTCCGTGCTGTGGGCGGTGGTGGTCTCCTCTCGCCGCACGCCCGCTTCTTCATCGAGGAGAAGAAGAGCAAGTGCACCATCCGCTTCGACCCCCCCGTCTCGGGCCGCTTCATCCTCCTCAAGATGTGGAGCTCCCACCACGACCCTGCCAGTAACATTGACATCCAGTCCATCATAGCTCGGGGTTATGCTGGCCCGCGCTACTTCCCCTCTGTTCAGCTACGTTGATGGCGACCCGCATGTGAGGAGAGTGATGCGGGATGTGCGTGCCTGGGTATGGCTGAACCATATGTGTACCGTGTTTGTAGGAATGGCGATGAAAGCATATGACACGAGGATGAATGGTTGTCTCAGACGGGATGAGCGTGATCAGCTCATTGCCATCGGCTCCCGTCTTTGGCTGAACATGGGCTGAGAAATGTCCATCCAATGAAGCCGACATATTTTGCATTTTCGATCTGTTTTACAGTACCTGGGGGCAAACGAAACGAGACATTATCGTCTCCAAGGAATGGAACCGGCCGTCTGGCTGACGGTGTGGCTATGGATCGTGTATAGAGGAGTTCCGGATATGATTTAGCAAGGCATTGGAATGGGACTCAAGCCATGAGACATTCGCACAATACCATTATCAAATGTCAGTTAGAGAGCCAGGTTCACCTCACCATTCACCGTGCAAGAACAATTGCCTGATTTACTCCATCTTCCTTTACTGCCATAATAGTGTATGCTGTCCCAATTAAGAAACCCATGCGCCAAGCTAATGATACAAAGCTGAAATCCTCAAACTCCAATTGAGAGAGACTTCCGTCCCAGAACCACCACCCAACATGTTCCCCTATCGTTCCTCTTCACTTAGACCCCACTTGTAACGCTGGTTCGGCGAGAGTCCATGCCGAAGTCAGTTGGAAGATCCAAGATAGCCGCAAGCAAAGTCAGGAAGATTCCAATGAAGCTGCATCCTAATTAGCGAATTCTGGCAGGCCCGAGTGTACGATACTTACAGAGTGATGTGAGCGATGACAAGTGCTGTTTGACCGATTGGGTAGTTGCTCTTGCAGACAAGCGAGAAGGCTCCATCATTTCGGTGCCAGCCAAAGATGAAGACAGGAGCAAAGGTGAGGACAATTAGGGCGATGACCCGGAAAATGTACCGGGGGAGGCGGCTGCCGAGACTTCGGCCTCGGGAGAAGACGAAGAAGAGCAGAATAGCGGTGACAATCCAGGAGATGAAGGCAACAGCGGAGAGAAAGAAGAAGGAGAGCCATGCAGGGTCGTTGAGGTCAAGGCGGCTGATAAGCTCAAGGGCGCCTTGGGCGTTGCGGTCAATTGGGAAGTCTCTGTTGGTCCGGTCAAAAGACATCCTTCGGTTGTCGTCATCGTCGTCGCGACGAATGAGGCCTCGACCGTCCCGGTGGGCTGGCACAAAATCCGGGTTTGTCTTCGGCAGAGCAGATTCTTGCAACTGAGGCCAGTCTCCGCCGGCAGTGATGGCAGCGAGGACGAATGTGACAAAACTGCCAATGCTGAAGATGATGAGTAACACCTTGAGGATGAGACGGATGAAGCGTCCACTGGGGATATTGGGATTAGGGGACTGCATCTTTGCCAAGTGAACTCTTGGAGGCGAGGGCTGAGTGCTAGCAAGAGGCGGATTTGGGAAGGGAAAGGCGATGCCACGGATGATGGTTTGGAGTTTGGATATCAAAACAAGATAAGATGATGGTGCGTGGGTGAATCTGATGGACGGCAGCCAAAAAGATGAAGATGAAGATGGATGATGGAAGAGAAGAGAAGAGAGAAGAGGCGAGAGTGAGAAGAGAGGTTTTGTCTACCCATGGCGAGCTGAGCACCTTCCCATCATCTCGAGTCCAACTTTGGAAGTTGCACTGCACATGGGAGCTGTAAGTGGAAGGATGACATGAGGGATGACATGAGGGGATCAGTTATCACGGCCATCGTGCCTTCTTTAGTTTCCACGAGCTCAACGACGTGTGCGAACACACCTCAGGCCTGTCACTAGAAGTGTCAGAGAAGGGTAATGATGCGATGCAGTTGGAGACATGCCACTTTGGGCAAGTGGTGATGCCCTTGTAGCGGATTGAGAAACTGGAGCTTGGTCTGCATGTACTCTGCCCCCCGCGGGCCATCGTTTCCAGGAATTCTAATTCATCGTCCGTCACCCGAAGACAGAGATGACCTGGCAATTTCTCCTGTACCTGCCTTGCTGCCTCGTTGAACCGGTTCACCGTCTGAAGGCACGGCACCTACCTTTGATGGCGGGAGGGGAAGGAACGCCCGTTCCAGCCACGACCAACTTGAATCTACGAAGGAAGTTACAGAGATGACGTTACTGCCAGTGCATGATCAACGCAAATGGAGAGAGATAGGGCAACAGCTCGTGGATGATCTAGGGACGCCAAGGTTTAAGGCTGGTGCAGCTGATAGAGCTGGAATTCGGGGCAGAGATACTCCTTCTCCATAGGCAGTTGAGAGATCGTGTGATTTATGCTCGACGCTTGGCATCTGAGCTTGACGATGGGTGAGCAGATCAGGTCCAGCCAAGATGTGGATGTCGGAGAGTTTCGTCGCAGGAGCCTAGACCCTGAACAAGCTCTGATACTCCTGGTGCCTGTAAACTCCACACCAGGGACGGACCATTCGCCGTCTTGCCGTAATGGAGAGTTTCCTGACGCCACGGCACGGGAACGAGGCGTCGAGAGGATCGCTGGACCGTGGCGGCACGGTTCGTCAACGGGATCAAGTCTGTTCCTCCTTGGCGGGAGGGACAAGGGAGGCCTGGACTCGCTGAATATACTTTTGCGAGGCACGAGGCTGAAGAATGGATGCACGACAAAGCCTGAAACTCAGTTGACGTTGAAGATGCATTGGCTGCAGGTTCCCGTGGTACAGGGGGGGGGGGGGGGGGGGGGGGGGTTGAGTTCGACCACGCGAGAGTGAAGAAACATGAGGGTCCAGTCTAGCAAAAGCAACGAGTAAGCATGCACAAGCGATGTAATTCTGCATGAATTAGGTCGGTTGTGCATTATTGATCCTCCCGTATGAGATGAATTTCAATTTCAGGGACCCAGCAAAGGGACGCGATGTTATTGATTCGAGCGTCAATAGTTGCTGTGCTGTGCTTTGATGCAGCGACTATTGCTTCTTCCAGGGAATGAAGGAATCAATGAATGACTTCTAGGGCGATGTCCGCGTACGGTCCGCCGGCCCCAGCACGAGCTGAGGCCCAAGAGACAGACAGAAACATCCATGGAGTGGCGCGTGTCGACATTCCTCAGCGACCAGGGATCTGCACCCTTGGCGTGCCCAAGCTTGGCTGGCTTTGGTAGGTAGTTGTGAGACAATTGGAGACGACATTTTGCCCGCGACTTTTCCGGAAAAGGCCTCGATTCAATGTGATAGACGGCATCGCAGGTATGTGCATTGTATATGGATTCTCTAGAATGGCTCGTCCTCGTGGGAGCTATCCTGCCGGTGGCTGTAGGAATTGCCTGATGTGTACATCCGTCGTCGCCACCAAGACCACTACAACACTACCTTGCACCAAAAGGACCCCTCCCCGGACCCATCAACCCATACCCGTCCCTCCGCTGCGACTGTAGTTGGCTCTGTCTACTGTGTTGCATCTAGTTTTGCTCGCTTGCCCAACCGGACTTGGCCACGCGCAGAGACACTCGACGCCGGCTGTGTTTATTATTACCTACCTACCTGCCATACTTATCTAGGGTCCTCTCCACCAAATCCTGTTCTTCCTCGTCCATCGCCAACCTCCTTCTCTCTCTCGCCGGTTGCGTCTGTCTCACTGTCTGTCTCTCCGCCTTTTCTACACGAAACAATCGACAAGAACCCACAAGTAATCACTCCAAGACAGCTACCGTCGCTGCTAGCGTCCCTTTGACGCCTGTCTCACGGGCTCCGTTTCGCTGGACCCCTGCTCCCGTCAAATCTCCCTACACGCTATTCCGTGAAACCCCCCTTGGAGACGAAACCTTAGCACATCATGCTACCTCCGGATGGGCTCCAGGGGCTCAACGATCAAGCCTGCTTCGACCAGGGCCAACTTCTTGTCGATTGCCATTCTCAGTCAGATGCCCCGAATCCCCCGAACGCCCCTGCAACTCCTGTCTCCAAAGTCCGTGCCTCAACCGCGAGGAGACGTCTTGCTCTAGCATCCAAACCCGTCAACACGCACCTACCGGAAACAATACATCGCCGTCTCTCCACTGCCGTTCCCGAGTGTTCGTCGTCAGCGCCTCTATCAACGCCTTCAACGTTTTCAGCACCTCCAACGCCTTCAACGTCGCTACCGGCTCCTCTGCCCTCTCCTCCACTCGCTCCTCCTGTGGCTGCCCATCACCCCCCTAGCTCTGTCCGAAGACCCGATCCCGGACTCCATGTAGAACCTACCTCCCCGAGGCTTCACTCTCCTTTGCGTCACTCCGTCACCTTCTCCAACGACATCGACCTCGCGCCTGAGTCACAGTTTCAGAGCCCTCCCGCCGGGCACGTTCGCCCCCAATTCTTCGACATGGCTTTCACCGGTGATAAGAGGACCACTGTCCCCAGGTCCAGGACCAGTCTGCCTGCTGTTGTTGAGGAAGCTCCTCGAAATCGCTTTCCGGCTTGGTTCTCTCGCGCCAGCGCTCCTGCTCCCAACCCATCAGCAACCTCATCGACCCCAGTGGTTCCCGAAGCTCGACCTCGCAGTGGTTCGTCGGCGTCCAAGATTGCGGCTGCGGCTGCGCTGTCTCGATTCAACTTCTTCAGCTCCATATCCACACCTTCTACTCCCACCTCTCCCACTTACGGCGACGAGCTGATGAATCTCGACATTGAAAAGGGACTCTTTCCCAATGGAGCTCCTGTCGAGGGAAGCACATTTTCGCCATCCTCATTTAAAAACCTGCAGATGAACGCCACCGGATTGTTGAACAAGTTCCAGGTGGCCTATCAACAACGCACAGCTGAAGTCCAGGAGCTCAAGGCTGAGCGTGAGACGGAAGTAACTACCATGAACGACGCCGAGGAAAAGATTCGGCAGCTTGAGAAGAAGCTCGAGGACCAGGCCCGGCTAGCTGCAGAGCGCGATGCCTTTATCGAGTACCTGCTCAACCAGCTTGCTGATCAAAAGGACCGCGCGGATCTTGAGGCTGAGACAAATCGCGAAAAAGAGTTGTTACCCTCTGGAGCTTCCGCCGTTTCTGAAGATCTGGGTATCGATGAGGATCGTCAAAGACGCTGGCGGAAGAGCACTTCGACCTCTTCTGATGATGGTAGCGTGGACGAAGCAAGTGTCTTTTCACGATCCCGGAGCCCGACCATCTCTACCAGCATCATGTCAGCAGATATCAGCCCGATCACGACCCCCACAATTCAGTACAAGCCAGTCATTGTTGAGCCTCCACGAGCCAACCGCAACAGCAGCGCTCAGATGAATCCTATTCAGAAGCTCTTCAAGGGAATGACCAGTGAAGTGCCCAGAAATACAGCACCTGAGACTTGTCGCAATTGCCAAGGGCAGGAGGCCAGTATTGCTTGGGATACAGTCAATCTTCTCAAGGATGAAAACAAGGGGCTCAAGCAGAGAGTCGAGGAGCTCGAGACGGCTGTCGAGGGCGCACTGGATGTCGTCAATGGCTTGGTGTTGTGATGCCAGCCCCTGAGCTGCTGCCAAACCACTGTAACCTGAGATGAGACCCTTGACGGGTACTCAATGGCGTTGTCACACGGTAACATGGCGTTCAAAATGCATCATGTCATGGCGGTGATTGTGAAACGAACCTTTTTTTCTTTTGTTTATCGGTTTTTTTTGAGGTGTTAAGAACAAAGCCAAACTGGGTACACGGCGGCGTTTCAGGGCATTTGATACCATTCTGCACAGGTTGGAGGACCATTTTTACTCTCGTTATAGCATAGAGACGGGCCAGTCTCTCATGATACCTCTACCATTACTTATCCTGTTAGATGCAAAAAAATCTGGATACATTGACACTATCTTGGTGTCTGAACTTGGAATCTGCAAACCTCCTTTGGTCTGTCTTTGTAAAATAAACGAGTGAGCAGCTGGCCGAGAACTGAATGAGAAGCCTTGAAGCGGGGGAGGTGCCGAAGACCTTTTCTCCTGGCGTAGAGGCTGTACGTTCCACAGGACTCGGTTTGCTATAGCTGTTGTGTAGTCGTTGTGTGTCGACGCTATGTGGATGTGTCAATACCTCGGCATGCCCATGAGATGCTCCTCCGACAACAATGACCAACAATGCCTAACTCGCCCGTGGTATGGATTGGATCAAAATTTCTTTTCATTTCCTGGTTCCGGCGTCTGATCGAACACTCTTCTCGTCGGGCGAGATATATGTACAAAACCTCCAACACTCGCGATGCATGCATGCCATCTCTACCCCCTCTTGGTGTCCCGTACACGCCCGCTCTAGTGGTGCTCCTCGCCGTGGTGGTGCTCGTCCTCGAGGAAGAAATGCTCGTATCCGCAGTAGGCAATGAAGGCGACGGTCGCGATACCGAGGCCGGGGAAGCCGTTCTTGAGGCGGTTCCAGCGGGTGTAGCTGCCCTGGTATCGCCAGGCTTCGCTGCAGGAGGGGGAATGGTCAGCATGTAGGTCCCCACGGCGAACACAGGAGGTCGAGGGGGCACTGACTTGCGCTCCCAGGGGTCGTATCGAGGCTGGCCGGTGGATTCTTGGAAGGCCCGCATGTTGAAGCCGGTGATGTTGGGCTTGGGCCCGCGCGAGGCGGCTCGTAGCACTCTGCACAGTGAACGGTCAGATATTCCAGTTGGATCATGTCAATTGATGAGGTCAATTGATAGGGTGGCGTGCGCGTCGTACCTCGTGGCAAGCATCGTGGGCTAAGGGAGAGAGATTCTGGGGGTGCAAGTTGAATCTGACGACAGGCAAATGATGGGCGAATGGAGAGCGAGCCAATTCGTCCTTACGGGCTGGGCTAGAGTGATGGGCTGCCCGTCAACTCCAACTGGGGCTCTGCCTTTCAGAGAGAGGCCCGGGCAGGGCAGGCAGGTCCGGGCTCCGGATCGGAACAAAGTACCCCGATCCTTCCGATGGCCCGTGCACGGACCACGCTCTGAGCTCGCTTCCAGTCTCCTCACCTACCTGGGTATCGACCTCTGTGCTGTGCCCTCGAAAGAGTCTCGTGCTGTTGGGGCAGAACAGAGCATATCATCACCATCAGTCCATTGCTTCACCCATTAACCCCCCCTCTCCCGGCCAACGTATCTACTATTCACAGAAAATCCAGCCAAAAAATACACCAAAAAAACTTATTCGGGGCATCTGCCATTAGACGCCGAACAGCAAACCCCGCGCGTATATCTATCGTCACTTTCCCTCCACCCACTCTCCACCATCCGACGTGGACTTGGGATCGATCAGTCGCCAACACCACTCTCGCACCGCAGTGCTTGACGACGTCCCACCCCGTCGCAAGTCCTCGATCTGGCTTGTGCCGGTATCGTAGAGATCGTCCGATTCACCTCTGTCACCTCAATGTTCAGCGATCGCGGCCGTCGAGGTAACACGTATCCCAGGAAGTCGTCGCGTTAGAGACCGCTGCAAGGTTAGGATCAATCCCAAGGTCAGGGACCGCCGACACCTGCAACATCTCAACCGCTATCGAGTGGGAAACCATACCCAAGGCTTAAACCGCCACCGAGAACAGGGCCGCAGCCTCAACTCCAAGGACTTAACCCAGCGGCAGGTCCTTTTTCGCCGCACCATTCTGCTCGCAACGCCCAACCGCCGCGTCCGCTACCTCAAGCAGCATTCAACCCGCCGATAGGAGCCTTTCGCCCTCAGCGACCAAACGATCTCGCCCGTCCTTTCTTCCCACAGGCGCACAACACCTATAACCGACCCGCTCTTTTCAACCCGAGAGGCCCAGTCTACGCTCCCATGCCGCCGCCGCAACTCCGGGGCTTCAGCGGCGGGCCCGCCGGCGCGGCGCCCTATCATCAGGGTGGTTTCCCTTCACACGGTCAACCACAGGGCGGCCACTTGGGCGCCAACCAGTACTTGAACGCCAATGCGCAGCTCGGACCTTTCTCCGCCGCCAACAACAATGCCTTCACTGCTGGCCTCAACGGCCAAGGGTTCGCCGACACAGGGTTTGGCAGCCAAAGCGCGAGGATGGGCTTCCACGGCCCAGCTGCCCTACAACAGCCGCAGCATGGAGGGCAGGTTCACCAGAACGTCTTGATGGAGCATCCAGGGATCAGGTCGCACCCTAACAAGGGCAGGATACGAGAGGTGTGGAAACATAACCTTAACGAGGAGATGGCTGTGCTGAGAGAACTGGTGGACAAATACCCCTACATTGCGATGGTGAGGCTCAGATAGTTGGCGCCATCTACGGAAACTTGCTAATAATCTTCAAAGGATACCGAATTCCCCGGTGTTGTCGCGAGACCCATGGGAGGGTTCCGAGGGAAGAGCGACTACCACTACCAATGTCTGCGAACCAACGTCGATATGCTCAAGGTTATCCAAATAGGCCTAACCTTTTTCAACGAGGACGGCGAAACCCCTCCGGCACGGCCATCAACAAACGACTCCGATTTCGGCTTGGCTGCTCGAAGAGCGGCAAGCAACGCTCCCTTCCCCTGCTCCTGGCAGTTCAACTTCAAGTTTTCCCTCAAGGATGACATGTATAACGAGAAGTCGATCGAATCACTCCAGCAGGCGGGTATCGACTTTAGCTTGCTTGAACGCGACGGCATCGATCCCCACGAATTCGCCTCCCTCCTTATCCCCTCTGGTCTGGTGTGCTTCGACAACGTGCGATGGATCTCTTTCCACGGCGGTTACGATTTTGGCTACCTCACCAAGCTTCTTATCTGCACACCCTTGCCTAACGACGAGGTCGATTTCGACACCAAGATGAAGCTCTACTTCCCGACAACATATGACGTGAAGCATCTCATGAAGTATGCCATCAAGCTACACAACTCTGGACTCCTCACACCAAGCGACCCCAGTAGCGCTGAGATCCTGCAAAAGTTTGAGCACAAGTCCGGCCTCGAGAACATTGCCGAAACCCTCAAGATTAAGCGCATTGGCTCGGCACACCAGGCAGGCTCTGACTCCCTCCTTACCGGCAAGGTATTTTTCCAGATGCGCGACAAGATCTTTAGTAGCGAGATTCCAGATGAACATGTCGGCAAGGTCTGGGGACTGGGCTTTCCCGACTCGAGCGTCATCATGTCCATGATGAACCAGCAGAACGCCGGCAACGATGGTGCGAACAATGGCAACGGCCAGACCGGAGGGCCAAGCACGCCCAACACTACCAGTGCTGGGCTTGCTACTACTCCTGGGCCCCAGAGTCACAACACTAACGGCATCACCAACACGGGGCCCATGACCCCTGGCGGTGGCGGTGGTGTGTTTGGCAGCTTTGCGTTTGGCGGAAACCGATGAGGGATAGACGCTTGTGGGATCCTCTCCCCAGGCCAGGAAACATGTTGATATTCTCAAAGCTGCTCCGTCTTGTGTATTATGCCCCTTCGTTGCTTATACTCGTCTCACCAACCAACACTCTTCCTCCTATAATACCTGGCTTACCGCAATCTACACCTTGCAAACTATACCTCGCAGAAGGAAGCGCACGACAAGACGGAGCGAATGCCAACGGAAATCTCTAACATGTTGTTGTTTGTTTGTCACTCATAATATATTGCCTCTCGATGGGCATCCACACCCTTCATCCAGTTCTCCTGCCGCTCCAGAGGTCTTGGGATTTTCTTTTGTTTCGGGGCACAGGATGTCGAGGTCGGGTTTTCACTAGGGAGCACGGAAAAAGGTATGGGCGGGAAGGTTGATATGCTGGCTCCGTGGTCTTGATGGCGTTGGCGCCGCTGCTGTATCCTGTATTGTATGGTCAATAGGGGGTGTTTCGTCCATTGGAACATGGCTCTGTTTGAGTATTAGGGATTGATTGTTCTTGTGAACCTTTTTGCCCAAAATTGTGAGCCATCATGAGAGCTATGTGAAGGAACGTAATGCCGCAGAATCTTGCAGGCGGTGAAAATATTTGGTTTCGCTACGATTGCATGTTTATTACATGTGTTGTCTCCCAAACGCCAAACCCAAAGGTGTATGCTACACAACGCCTAGTCCAATGTGCCTGAAACCCATACACACCAACACTCAAGTGATGTACACCTTCTTCAAGGCATCCTGGGGATAGATCTCGCCTGTCCGCAAGTCCTTGATTTGGTCCGCAGGTAGACCCGCCTTCTTGGCCTGCATCTCGAGACGATCTCTGCCGTAGACGCTGCCGTTGGGGAGCAGCCGGAGGTCATGCTCGACGTGACTCTGCGTGTGATGTGCGTATGGCACGTTGCGTGCCAGCTCGTTGAGCTCCGTGGAGCAGATGGGACAGACTCCATGGCCAAGCGTCGAGGCGGCCGCGGCGGCTGCTTCCGAGGGACTAGGCGTCTGAGAGGATGGCGTGGTATGCGCTGAGGGTGCAGGAGAGTGGGCATGGCACGCAGGCGTCTTCAAGGCGGATAGACCAGATGAGAGGGCGACATGAAGGAGTGGGACGGCCGGCAGCGCAAGGAGTTGGTTATGCGTTGTTGTGAAGAGGTTGGCAAGGTCAGTCCAGCGAGAGGGCTTGTAAAGGTCTTCGTATGCGGTAGAGGCGAGGGAGTTTGGGGGTATAGCGAGGAGACCACCCGCTTGCTGTACCTCACGAGGAAAGGTCCCACGGTAGGGAGTCAGGTGTTTCTTTGCGTGGGCGATGGCCTCGGCGAGCTTGCTGGGTGATTGGGAGCGGACAAGCTCGATGTACTGCTGGAAGCGAAGCATGAACTCGAGTTTGCTCTAGGAGAAGGTTAGCTTCGCCATAAGTGGGATGGAACCATCAAGACGCACCTCCATCTTTCGCAGTTCTTTTTTGTTATCTGTACACCATGCCAGAGCCTCAGCGACGCTACCCTTCAAGAGGGCGTCACGGATGCGGCTCGCAGCGACAAAGGTATCAACATCAACGAGGTTCTCGATCCCACGCTGCTGCGCCAGCTCCTTTGCGCTATCATTATACCCATGTCGCAGCAGATAGTCGGCCAGCAGGCGGTCCAGCCTCTTCCGGCTCCAGGCTTCGTACTTGACATCTTCTACAGAGTCGAGGGCGTAGAGCTCGTCGAGGTGGGCGATGCGGGCGGCGGCCTGTGTGTGCAGACGGGACTCTTCGGCAGCGTTGGCGGAGAGCTTGCGCTTCACGCCGCGCATGCGCGAGATCATGGCGTCGATGTTTCGTAGGACATCGTCCTGGGACGCGCGACCGGAGACGGCGGCCGTGGCCGAGTCTTTGAGCAGCGTCTTGAGGGCCGAGGTATCCTTCTCGATGGTGAAGTGTGCGGCACGAAAGTTCTTCCGGAGAAGCTCGGAGGGGAGACGGAGGAGGGGTTGGTCCTGGTATCATGAGCGTTAGAGCTGGAAGACGGAAGGGTAGGCGGTGATGCCGGCATGGCGAGACGACAGACATACGAGAAGGAGATGCTCGTTGTGTTTTAAGGCGGAGACTTCGTGGTCGCCCATTGTGAAGATGTGCTGTAGAGCAATAAGATTGGGGGGGTTAAGAAAGAAGAAGAAAAACGGGATGCCGTCGAGGCAAGAGGCAGATGTCAAAGATGAGGTCAGGATCGTAGTGGCTCCGATGATAGGAATCGCTCCATTGACGTTATCGCGAGGTGGGTTTCTTAGTGGGCGGTCCGGGGGAAGCTCCCACCCAGTTCCAGGTACGTACCGCACGTCCAGTGGGAATAATCATGCACCTCACTGTAAGTAAAAGCGTATGGCCGACTAACGAATGGCGATATCAACGTCTCCCTAGGGGTTGGAAAGGTAATGTCATCTTCTTTGCATCTGTCTAGGAACGTAGTTTCTAGAGTAACATTGCCCTCGGATGTACAAAGTGAGGAGTTGTCGAGTCCAGCCTCTTGCGAATTGGTGCGACCAGCTATATCGCCAAGGTACGGTACGAATGGACAAGCACCTGAGGAACTCATCCAACTCCCCCGTTCCTTGAAAGCTCCCGGAATAGCTATTCAGCCGCAATTTATTTGTAAATACGCTTCTGCCGCTCATGTAACTATACCAACAGGCTCCCGCGGTTCCCAACAACGGCCGGGTGCATACCGCAGCCGAGACTGACATGGGGCTTATTCAAGTTCCCATGGATTGGACCTCTGGATAGCAACAGCCTGGCTTACTACCTACCTACGCCATGTCACTCCATCAGAAACTTGCAGTGACTCCTCAGTCGCTAGGACTCCGCCGTGACACCCAGCCCTGGGCTTTGAGGCTTGATGCGCGTCCAACGCTGACCAAAAAAAGCCCCCATATTGGGAATCAATTCTGAGACATCAGAGTCCCATCTTGGGCCACGGTCTGAGCCATGATTCACGACGAGATCCCGTGTCAGACGAGCAGAGGGTCCGGTTATCTTTTAGGACGCAGTATGTTTCACCTCGTTGGCGTCAAGTGATGTTTGCCGGATGGATCAGGTGATTGATTGCTGAGGCTCCTCATTGTTGCCCCCCCCTCCCCCCTCTAGATGGTGTGGTGATGGGAAGACGTACGACGAGCGATCCCTATTGGTCCGTGCGATTCCTCTTCCCGCATTTGGGAATATGGGCGGGAAAGCTTGACGTTGGGAAAAGGGAAAGCAGAAAGTGTAAAAGGAGGATTCATTTGGAGCGCGTCGGACGGGACCTACAGCCTGGAGGTACTTTGGTACGTCAAGCTGCAGTGCAGTTACCCGCGTCAACCCAAGTCACTTGATGGGGGCGAGCATGGTTGGTTCTCTTTTGGGTGTAGAGACCCTTGACCTTGGGGTCCCCCGCGTGTTGGCTATTGAGGCAGTGAATGCCTCGGGCTGTCGAGGCTTATTGCGTGGACCAGGCGAGTAAGTACATGGACTTGTATCATGGTTGCTTACAATGTATGCACGAGGATCGATAGAGAACAAGTAATAGCCAGCAGTGAAGGGAGAGAATCGTGTCTATATTGACTTGAAGACGAGCCTTTCCCCACCCTTTTCATCGCCCTCATCTGCCTGTCTTCTCAGCTGTTGCCTTCTCCTTCCTTGGCTCTTTCCCACACTCAGTGCGCCTTTCCGCAAAGGCAACCACCCCATTTCGACCATATGTGGCAGGACAGCTCCCGTGATTGGTCAGATCCTCCCTTGGCTCGCTGCCTCAGGCATCACCTCTCCAGGCCACCTCTCACCTCACCCGCATTATTTATCTTACCAGCCTCACCCACTTGCACGTGTTCACCCTCTTCCTCCGCCGCGTGACCCGACTCGTTCGCCCAGCAGTGCCAGCCAGCCAAAGCCCAAGCCCGCGACACTCGTTCGCGCCAGCAGAAAAAGAAGCGCCCTCTGGGCGAGATTTCAATCTCCTTGTCCTCTTTCCTTCCCCCCTGGTAAAAACATAAAAAGACCCCGCGGGTATTCTCCGAGCACGTATCGAGACCTTTCCCTTCCCCCTTTTTTCCCCTCCATTTATTTCCGTTGGAGTTTGGTTTTCCCCCAAAAAGAGGAGTTGACAACGCGCGAACCCTCTCGACTTATCAACTGGGACTCGCGCGATATCACGAGGTCGATCACGCCAAACACGTGAGACGAGAAACTCGTGATCTCCAAAGGCCCGCTACGCTACCTGCAGTGCACGCCTCAAGGCACATGATCTGGGAGGTATGTCGGCTTCTATGCATCTCATTCACCTATTCGCGATGCTTTTCGCTTGATGCTCTACACCATGTCTCTCTCCTTGTCTCTGCGCTATGGACCGAGGGAATTATCTGCGTCTTTTTTTGATCGGTGATGCTCCTCCTCTTCCTCGCCAAGTGGCCGTTCTTTCCTCATCACCATCGCTGTCGCGTCCTCGTACTTCTTGCTATCATCATCGTCATCATCACCAACACAACCCGCCTCAAAACATCATCTTCTTCGCCGCGCCGTTGTTTGTCTGGTCCGGCCTGTATCATCGCCTGATCACGCGTCGTCCTGTCGTCTAGACTTGAGCGACTGAATCAGCATCGACGCAGCGCACTTCCGCTGCCGCTCTGTCGCATCCACGCGACGGCCATTAGCATCTTCACTTTGCCGTTGTTCAGTCACTTTTATTCTCGAGTGAGATTAAAGCCTGACCACGCCGTGGCCCCGTCTCTGCCTTGCTCATACAGCTCGTCGCATGCTTCATTCACGGGCTAGAGCCTGTCTATCTGGTCCGTCTAGCAACAAGGCAAGCGCCTCCCTGGCCTACATGTTTTGGTCGAGACTTGCACCCAACCGGTTGCTTGATTCTTGACAACTCTACATCCAAGATTGAATCCTACCAACCTTGATCGTTTTTCATGCTTCGTCTCGCCCAAATCTTGCAGAGCTTTCGTTCTAACTGCCCTCCCCTCCTCAGATCTCTGGCGGATTGTCTACGTCTCTCATCTGTGGCCTCGACATCGTCAAGCTTTGCGCACGGCCTCGATATCCGGCGCACGCGTCTGATCGAACAACCCCCGCCTAAATCCCATTTCCTCCTCGGCATTTATTGCCAGTGTCTTGTTACCAACTGAACCATGGCTGAGCCCGTTGTTGCCGAACAGCCAGATCTCTCCAGCCTGACCGGCTCACCTGGTCACAAGCGGAAGCGTGAGTCGGGCAGCCCTGATCTGACCAGGAATAAGCGCCCTGCGCCAGCTGCCCACATGTCTACCGACGCCGCCTCCTTCATCGACAATGCCATGGACAGCCAGGTTGCCAGTGCTAATGGCGTGAACGTCGCCGACTTCAACGCCCTGCAGCAGGCGGCCCAGGCCGACCACCCTGAGGCTCCGGATCCAGCCAGTGCTACCAGCACCGCCCAGGCTGCCCTCGGAATGTATCCCACTCTTCATGTTCCGCCGTCGACAGAGGAACAATTTGCAGCACAGGCGACCGCCGATGGTGATCATGGCCACGATGCCCCGTTCAACCCAGATGTGCCACCACCCAACGTTGACGGCATCATGGAACCTCCACCTCCCCCGGTTGCCCCTCCCCAGCATCAGCCCACACCACCGAATGGGGTGCAGCACCAAGCACCTCGGTACCCTCCTGCGGCTCCCAACCCGAAGCCAACCGTGGGCTCGGAGGAATGGCACAAGATGAGAAAGGATAACCACAAAGAAGGTATGGCTGACATTGCTTGTTCTTGGTGTTTGATGGTGGAAATAACTAACCCGGGCTTAGTGGAACGTCGTCGCCGTGAAACCATCAACGAGGGCATCAATGAGCTTGCCAAGATTGTACCCGGTTGTGAGAAGAACAAGGGGTCCATCCTGCAACGAGCCGTCAGTTTTATCTCCCAGCTCAAGGAGAACGAGCAGCAGAACATTGAGAAGTGGACCCTGGAGAAGCTGCTTACGGAGCAAGCCATCACAGAGCTGAGTGCTTCCAATGACAAGCTTAAGCAAGAATGCGAGCGCCTTTACCGCGAGCTCGAGACTTGGAAACGGGTGGCCCAGAATGCCGGCCTGGAGCCTCCCCAGCCCAAGGAGGAAAACACTGCCACCACTACATCGAGCTAGGAGCCGACGTCAGCGTTGGCATTCGCTTCCCTGTCGACGCTGCCATCATTCTAACGTATACCCCGTCTAATGTTGCCGCTTACATGCCCTGCCTTGCCCACGAGCAGCTGTGGCACCCTCTATCTTTGGTCTTTGATTCTATACTTTGCTTTTGTGTTTTACTGCGGAGCCTCGGGCAACATTACTCCATCTGCCAGGAGCGATAAAGATACTCGGGGCGGGGATCGTCCTTGTGCATCCGAGTACGGCAGTCAGTTGCCTGGCTTGAATCATGTTGCCTTGAGTTGAGTTTGATTTGATCGATTTTCAGTAGCTTGGCGTTGGTGGATGGATGGACGGATGGATGGATGGATTTCCAGGTCGACAGAGGACTGAGGTAACAGGACTGATTCATGGTGCAATCAATACAATAAGTAACTTGAGCGTTGAAATGAGTTAACTAGGTACCAACCAAACTTGGCTTCAGATATGTCATCGTGACTGACTATTCCTTGTCGTCATGAAATGATGGCTCTTGGTAACAAACATGGTCTAGCACGAAAAGCCATTTCTGGCTGCTTGTGTTGAAACTTTCACAATTAAGGTCCTATCAAGCCTACAACTTCCATCATCGTCACTGACTGTCCCTAACCCCTTTTATCCTCCTCTCCACATGAGCTTTCGTTCAAGTTTCTTTCGAACCTCTCCATACAGATGATTGGTCATCCCAATCACACACACGTAGCATACAACTCGTCGTCTTCCCATCAACCCACCATCTCTCCGACTTTCTGCACAAGAACAGTGTGACAGCTCCCAGGCCACCAAGAGCACACACCCGGCTCACGCCAGAATGAAAGTGAGCGCAGGTTGAAACCGGATGGTGTAGGATGCATCCCTATAGCCACTCACGCGTCAAGAGTGTCAAGGGAGGATACAAGACCAGTTCGAAAGATGAGAAAGCCAAACAATGTCCACTCAGAAGAAACTCTGCACTCTCATCTTTTGTGCCTGTCGAGCGTAAACGAGCAACAGTAGAAGAATAGCCAATGACAAATACGTTGGCCGCCATCAATCATCGTCGCATTTCTAGTCGTCAACATCAAAGAAAATAACCCCTTGATCCCATTCGCCAATAGGTCACTCGCTTGGGTTGAAGCCAAGCGAGGTCATCAGCCAAGTGGCAAGGTCCTAATAGACACCAAGCTTGGCATCGAGCTGCATTGCATGTACGCACGTACACGCTCCCCCTTGTTGAGCAACGGAACACACTCCATCCGTTATGCCAACCCGCCACAGAAAGAGAACCAAAGAAAGACCTCCACAGAAATACAAGACAACCAAGTTCAAGTAAGTGATGTGATATGATGCAAAATGCCGCTATAGTTCGCAAAAATCAAGAAAGCCGCCCCGAGGTTTTTGTTTCAAGTATATCGTTTGGGGTATCGAGTCATGGATGTGAGCAAGACAATAGAAGAGCGCCTGTCGTCTGAAGCAATCGAGAAATTCCGCCGTGCCTGGAGTTGGCGTTGAAACCTGGGCTTAAAGGGATATCGAGGTTGCCCGTGGTTCCACGCCCGGTCTGTCTTTGAACAACCTGTGCTGTCTGACCAGGTCCTTCGTCATGCATAATCTATATAGATATAAGAAAAGCAAGTGTATCCCAAGACCGAAGAGAAGCTGCATCATCAAAGAGCGTTGGCTACAATAGCCTGGTCGTGCCGTGCCGTACACGTTATATATCGCAGCTAGTGCATCGGGTTTCGTGGCACATCGTCCACCTTCACGCCAGGAAGCCCTCGGTTGTCGTGAGACATATAGTCGTAGCTTTGCGTGGCATGTACCTGTGGAGTCTGTGGTACGGTTCCGGAACGGAATATCGGAGGTTGGTTCGGATCGTATCCACGCGGAAGTCCGTCAAACGAGGCACCCATGTACGGCTGCGTCTGGTTCATGGGAACCGTGGGGTTCACAAATGCCGAGGCGGAAGGGTTGGCTGGCTGCTGCGTAAACGTGTACATGGACGATGCGTTGGGTGCCGTGGAGCCGGACTGCCACTGTTGCGTATAGATGGACGATCCGCTCTGTGCTCCGTACTCTGCTGGAGTGCTAAAGATGGAGGAGCGGCGGCCTGAATCATGGGCTGGAGGAGGTACACCCATGTCCATAGCGAGGCTTCCTCCCGTCGAGTGAACCGAGGACTGGCTGTTGACTGGCAAGTTGTTGCCCTCGACGAACGTGTGTTGCTCCTGTGCCATCTCCGGCATCATAGAAGGAGGGTATTGGTTACCTCGCACCGGCAGGTTGTCAAGGAATGGTGTCCCATGCAACGACGGACCAGAGCTGTGGCTGTGACTGGTTGACGATGGCATAAGCCCATGCACTGTCGAGAGCTTGGTTGATGGCGCGTCCTGGTCTTCCTCCTCCTTGGGGATGGATCCCTCGTCGTCGTTTCCTGACGCATAAGTCTCGGGGATCTTGTCGTCCGCCATGACATATATCTCCATGGTCCCATCTACGAGCCGTCAATATCCCAACCAAGCATGAACTGGGCCAAGAAAACCTACCAATTTCATCATTCTTGTATCGTTCCTCTTGCTTAGCCACCTTAAAGATCTCGTTCAAGAACGGCCGCTTCCTCGCGTTGGCTGGGTTCTCCTTGTCGGCAAAGAACCCCGACAGTGCTTCGATTGTAATCTCTTCAAGCTTCTTGACGTTGAGATTCAGCTTCTGGATGTCTGGATGCTGTCTGCTATTGGGCTCCACAATCATTCTGAGGATGTGGTTGAGAAGATGCACTCGTTCTACAACACCATGTTAGCAAGTTGTGGCCAATGATGGGATGGGCTCCATGGCAATCATGACTTGCCTCGTTTGTAGAGATGATCCGGCTCCTTGTGACGAACTTTATCCTCCTTAGTAGGACCCCATGGCTTAGGCCACCAGTCAGGAGCTTTCTCATCACTGCCCGTGTAGGGGTGCGTCGACTGCTTCTTTGGCTCCACGGCCTTCACCCACGCTTTAGCGATCAGCTTACAGGCAGTTTGTTGGCAGTTCTTGAATCGTTGTTCGTAAAAGTTCCAGACGTCATCCGAGTTGCCGATCTTGATACCCTTGAGCGTTGTCGAGACAGCCATGGGCATCTCTTCCTCGTCATTGATGGGGTGGCGTGCTCGGGGCCTCTTGCGGCCTTGTCTTGTTGGCGCTTCCCAGTCGTCAAAGTTGGATAGTCTGCGGCGATCCTGAAGGCGGTTCCGTGGGAAATCCATGACTTGTTTGTAGCTGTCGAACCCGAAGGAATCATCGACAACAGGGCTCGCTCCTGATTATTACTCAGTCTTGAGTCCAGACAAATATCGGGCATGGGCTGACCAACCGGAGTCCAAGCGTTCCATAACTCGCTTGTATTTGTCGAGATCAAAGAATTGCTTCACAACATCGCTGGGGAGTTTCGCCGAAGTACCGGGACCGGAGAAGGTCATGGGGCTCCCGTCGTCCATTATCACAGCAACAAAGTATCGTCTTGCCGCAATCGCACAGTGCTGACGAAGGGCTTCGTCGATTTGCTTCATCCATGTTAGCAGTTGAACGGAACATGCAGAGTTGGGCGAGTTATACAATTGGGGGTTGTCGACGGTGCATTTCCTGAACCTCGGGGAAGCGGCCATCTTCGATTCCATCACCAACAAACCGCTCGGGCAAGTAGGAGTGGTGGCGAGGGAAATTGTCCCTCGGCCAGTCTCTGACCATCTTCCTTGCGACTCCCGGGAGTCGTAGGCTGGTCCAGGTTTATCTTGAGAATCCAGCAGTAGCTAAAGATAGTCACAGATGCGCCAATGTGTTGCACCCTGCCACTCGATTGGATGGGGGAATTAGAAGGACGTGAGCCAAAGGCCGTCCGAGCTTCGTATATCCAAGGTTGGTAGACGGGAATAACCTTTTCGTTTCTGGCGCAAACCGTGTTTTGCTTCAACGCGTCGAGGTCAAAAAAAAGTGTGGTCTGAATCGAACAGGAGATGCTGAATAATGATACGGCAAAACACGAGATGACTGTTGGGGCAAGCAACACTAGTACATGCCGTGGTTGGGCGGTGTACAACGATGAGGCGCGTCGTGAGCAGCTAGGTCAGTAACCCGATAGCTCAAATAGGGCGAAGATGCTTGATAGAACGGTATGAGTCCGAGGCGAATTGGATGAGCGTTCCTTGAGCAGACTGCAGATACTAATAAGCACCAAAGGATGATGTCAAAATGGTGTCGAGAGCGGTGACTTCGCCTCTGGTCAGAGCCTCTCCTGGGGGATTAAAGACGTGAGATGACTCCTAGGGATGTGCTCGACAATGGCGTGAAAGCGACCCAATTTGCAGATTGTGGAATGTCAGGAGACACCCCAGAGCAGTAAAGGCGCGAAGAATTGGTCTTGTCGATGGCAGGACTCTGGTGGTTTGCTTGCAAGAAACGAACGGTTCTGAGAATGGGGTGCGGCGCAACCAGGCCTGTCACCTGCTGCAATGTTCTCGCAGCGGGAGAATGCTGCACTAGGATTCTTTGGTCAACAAGCCGCAGGCGAGACGAGGGTCGTCCACGGGTGGTCTGAGTTCGTGGTTGATTGCAAAGTGTCGTCGGCTATCTCCAACCGGATGTGGGCGAAAAGAGCATGCAGGACGTATTTACCGACCAAGGAGCAAGCTCGAAGCAAGGGGATATACCGTCTTCCAAGGGAGAAAAATCGGACTCCAGCGTCGCAGCAGTCTGCAAGAGAGTGATGCGAGCCTGGGCTGCTGAGGTGGCAACGGTCCAGGATCTTAACTGGCGAGAGAGGATGAGTGGCCTCAGGTCAAGGGGGAAGATCGCGACGGCACCTGGTCGACGGAGAATTGAGCAGCACTGGGATTGAGCGCTACTAGTCGCAAGACAAGGTTGAGCTGAGCTGAGATGAGCGACAGGTTTGCTTGCGATCTTGAGAAAGAAGACGAGGTTGATATGACAAGGTTGCGGGACCGGGACAGGCGCAAAGCCGGGGAATGAGGGACGAGTCCAAGTAGGAGGCCCCGCACTGGACCGACGTTGTCTCTCTTCTCGCGACCTTTAGCTCCAGAGTAGCCAGATTCGCGTGCCGCTTGTATACCAGGATGGGCGCTTCCCAGTCAGCGAAGGGGAGCAAGAGGTTCAGGCGACTGGTGGTGAATGGGTTGGGATGAGAGCACAGGACAGGGACCGCCTTGGTTCAACAAGCACGCACACACAAGATGAGTGCTAGGGTGATCTTTGACGGACGGTGGGGGATCAGGGACCGGTGCGTGTGGTGTAGCTACCAGGATGGACGCCCCAGGGTCTCCGATCGCAAGCCGTTCCCAGCAGATGTCTGGCCAGAGGAGAGGGCGAGCGAGAGAGGAGGGAGGGAGGGGTGCAGTGAAGCCCGACGTCTATGGATCAGATCCGCGTCCACGCGCTGCGACACCCCAGGTCTAGCGGTATCCGTAGCGGCAGTGGTCTTGATAGTAGTGGTAGCAGCAGCTCGACAAGAAGGGATATTCAGCTATCGCCGGGATGTCGATGAGCGTGAGAACGAAGCCAAGGGTGAGAGAGTGGCAGGGAAAGGAAGCAAGACCCCCCAGTCGTCAGTGTCGCACAGTACGTATGGATTGAGAGGACAAGACGCTAACCACTCAAGGCCGAGTCGCTCTTGACTTGTATGTATGCCAATCCCATGATCCACCGGCCTGGCTGACAGGGCTCTTGTCAAGGGTGTTGACGAGAGGCGGCGGTTGGTCCACGCTTAGCTTCCGACGCCCCCACAGGTGGACGGATCCAAATGTGGCTTCCAAAGAGCAGGGCACAGGTGCCAAACGGCATCAACAAATCAGATCGGCTTCTGTGCTTTAGATTATCATGGTTCCATGCAGCATCCATCAATACGACAAAGTTTGGCGTTTTGGAATATTTCAGGTCTTTGAGGCTCCAAACCCCAAGACGACGAGCAATCGACAACAAGAGAAGCGCCAGCACCAGCTCCGACCCGCAAGGAGGGATTAGACCAACCTCAGAGAGGCAGGGGGTTGCGTTGACGATGGCTGAAATGGTGGGCCCAGAGTAGAGTAGGTTTGGATGGATGGGGACGAGCCCCAATAGTTGCGACCAAGACGAGGAAAAAGGAAAAGGAAAAAGAAAAGGCAGAGGGGGAAAAGCCACCCTCTTCAGCAACGCATGACTGAGAGCGCGGGTCCTGGGGCGACAAAGCACGGAGTAGCACCGTCCATCTCCGTCCAGCGTAGGTACTAAGAGTGAGACAGGGTGCGCGATTAGGCTGGTGATTGAACCAGCCAGAGTCAGTTACAAAAGAGCCGGCGATGCTGCCATGACCTGGCTGCATCTCTAGGTAGTCGTATTGCATCATCCGCCATTGTTGCTTTTGCTGGGACGGTGGCTTGAGACGGCAGCGTAGTCCGTCATCCGTCCGTGTCCGTACAAAGCCGTTGACTGTCGAGACGTTTCGTCTTGAGGGGTCCAGAGTAAAGTTTGGAACCTGCGGCCTGACTGAACACGCGTGCGTACTCTATTCTGCCTCTCTCTGCGTCCACGCACGCATCTGGACACCTGTTTGAGGGAACTGCTGGGGAAGGGATTGGCCGTGGTTAATGAGGCCAGGGCATGGATGCCTGGCAATATCAATGGCAAGTCGCTGATTCGATGCTGTGGGTGGGAATGGCGATGTGCCATTCTCCAGAATTCCAGGGCGGGGATTGCACGGAGCGAGGGACCCAGGAAGCGAGGCTGTTCTCCCAGCCCGGGGCCAGGGTGAGCAGAATCTGCCAGTCCTCATTTCGGATCTCGATTCGTAGCTACCAAGCTTGCCGGCGTGCCTGGCTGGCTAGCTGGGACCGTCATGACAGGCGACGAGGCGGAGAGAGTAGGTTCAGACGGAGGTGACAGTATCGATGCCTTCATACTAGGAGCGGTTAGTCGTCGTGCGCCTCAGCAGAGACAGACAGGGGATGAAGCAGCCAGCTCAGGTCGATCTTGTCATCCATCCATGATGGTGGACGCTGGTCTGGCGGCCGGCCTCGCGTGTGCTTGTTCTCTCCCGAGGTGCTGCCGCTAGACTCCAAGGCGGCAGCTGGATTACTGCATTCGAGATCTGGTGAGATGGGGTCGGCCTCTTGGGGGATTTCGGGGCCATGAGCTCCAGGGAGCTTTGCTCGAAACGTGTAACCCTGCAGGACCGGCTCATCCACTATCGCCCAACGCAGCATCTCACATCGGTGGGCGGGCAGGACTGGTACCTCTGTGACTACAGTCCCACGGTGTACTCTTATGCGCATATGCAGAGGAGAGTTGACAATCAGCCCCAGCCCAGGCGAGATCTCAGATCATGTTAGCAGAATATGACGGACGGGAGCCAGGGCGAGTGATGGCATCCATCCATCCATCATCCATGGACCAAAGTCCGGCGAAAAGAAGTGGGAAGAAGTTCCAGCCTGGCTCTTGGTGGCTGGGCTTAGACCCAATGGCGCCGCCAATCCGGAGGGACCATCGGCCAGTTGAAGGGTCTGAAGGCCACCTTCCAAGGGGTGGGTGACCCCTGCTTTCCACATTGATGCTAGGGCGAGGAGGAAGGAGGAAGGGTGGTCCTGGTGGTGCCCTGGTGGTGCCCTGGTGGTCCAAGTGCCTGCCAACTTGCGAGGCCTGGGCAGCCACCCGCCGGGATTCACACACACCTTGTACCCAACCTGGAGGGTCCATTGCGTCGACTGCGTGGTTGAATCATGTACAACCTGCCTATCCGTCCCACTGCGTATTTACGCATTACGTGGTACTATGTACGTTTGAGTTTCTAGCGCTCTGTCTGAGAAGTTCTCAACACCACCTACCTAGTTGTGCCAAATTCAAAGTACCTACTACCTATGTACTATCCCACACGCAAAGGTAAGGTACCGTGCAACTTTCCTTCCCAGCTAGGAAGTCGAAGGCTGCGGGCGGTGGAATTCAGCTGGGGAAGGAACTCTGGACGAGACATGCAGCGGCTTCCTTTCATGCGAAAAGATCGACGCCTTCGATCCTGTGATGAATCGCGCGCCGGCACTGCACTGGCACTTTAAGCCCGAGTATTATTCCATTACCCTCTCTACCTACTGCTATTCGCGGCAACCTAGTTGAAACTTCAAGACATTCCGCTCCGGCGCCAACACTAGCCGTGACCACCTAGTTCGGTACGATCGGACCTGAGCCTCCCCTCCGCCGACGATACGGCAGTCTACGGTTGCACCGGCACCACCATCATTCATCCTACCTCCCCCAGACGCATACTGTCAGAAGTCAAAAATCACCTTGTTAGTATCAAGGTTCTCGGCCGAAGCCGACAAGCGACCAGCAAGCTCTGGGCCGGACCTGGGGCGATGGACAGACGGGAGGCACGCGGTCCGGCTCGGCTCCTTTGTTAGCCTTGAAACAAATGTACTTCATGCGCAGTACATTGGGTCATCCGAACGGGCTGCCGTCTTCTTTCTCCAGCAACCAGCTCCGCTCTGCGGTATTGAAAGCTTTGCCGGCTCCCCCTTCTGGAATTGGCTTCTCGGGATGGGAGCTGTTCCTTGGTGACACGTGCCATTGCTGCAGTGACACAGCTCGACCTGGTCAAAGGAAACAAGCATTCGATTCCAACAAGCATGTATCCATATTACTGTACAGCAAGCGGAGATTAGATTCATTCATCGGCACTTGATGCAGCATCACAGGCTGAAGGACCAGCTCGGCATCAACGGATGCTCGAGAAGAAGAAGAGATCAAAAGTCTCCCTTTGTTGGGCCAGACCCGTGCAATCAATCCTTCCAGATCCACAACCACCAAATGCAAATGCAAAGCACCCGCTACCGCTACCGCTACCGCTCCGTACTCCAGACGGCACGAAGCACTGACCAGGCTCCTTTGCCAGCCCACCGCCCACTTGGGCCACATCTCCATCAACAGGGAGCGGGAAGCGCACACAGGCACGTTTGTGCGCTCGTTGGCGGTCCCGGCGCGTCGGCTGCACAGGCAGGGATGGCACAGTGCGTCAGCCACAGCTTTTGCCCCATGAACGGCTTCGGCTTTTGCTTGGACGTGTGGAGTAATGTCGACTCGTGCGTGCGGTGCGGACCTTGCGCCGCCTGTGGTCGACCTGTGGGCGATCCAGAAGGGAAAGAATCGCCTCAGCACACGAACCGAACCCATACATACCTACCGACCTGGCCAGCGATTCTGCCATGTATCTAGCTCCCGGAGCAAAACAAAACAAGCTTGGCAGCACACCTGGCCTTGGCGTCAGAATACAGCTCGTCAAGGATTTCTACCATATTATGTTGCTCGCTTGGGCTCCGCGTTCCTCGCTCCTCGTATGCAGGAACAGATCATGAATAATGACCAAGCGCATCAGGACGGATCCATACCACGACAAACTTTTCACCCAGCGTGCTTACCGGCAGTTCAACGCCTGTTCTGTTCAACAGTCGCTAGGCTGTGCAGGAAGGCGTGCGTGGAACGGGGAGGAAAAAGAAAGGTTATTGTGGCGTGCGCACGGCGTTATTTATCGTCTCGCGTGCAGGTTTTTTTCATCGCCGTTGCCGACCTGAGGCGAGCGAGAAGGGACTAGGTTGCGAGGTTGGCTGCTCCAAGCAGGCCAAGCCAGGCCAGGACAGCTTGGTCATGACACTTTCGAACGCCTTGATCTTGCTTCAGACCGTCATTCATCAGATTGGCACGGGTTGTGGGCGCCCTGGCAGATCTTTGCCAGGTTCGGTGCCTCTGCAGCTGCACAACGTACCTGGTCTCAACCATGTGTTCAGAAGCAATTATAGATTCCCCGGGAAAACTACACTAACTCCTCATTCCTCTGAAAGCGAGGCCATTCTGGCCAGTCAATACCTCGCTTGGGGACGCGTTGCCTTGCAATGTCTCAAGGACGTCGTTAAACCCCGCATCAGCCATTCCGGGAGCATGTTGCTCATGGACCTGGGGGGCAATGAGATGGCCGCCTTATCTTGCGTCCACAAGAGGACAAGAGGAGCACGGATCTTGTCTCTCGAAGTTGGTCGATCCCTAGTAGTTCGATCCGCCCTGTCCTGTCCTGTCCTGGAATCCAAAGCGACAATCCACGGCTGCGATATGGAAAGGCCCCCACGCCAGAGCCCAAGGGACCTTGACTGCTGCCAACTGGCAATTGCCCAACGTCATGAGCCCAACTATAGACGCCATTTCTATTGACCACTTCTTCTCGAAATTCTCCTCGCAGTTATGGTTGGATCACACAGGGGCCGACCGTAGGGAGGCGTTTACTGCACAGTAGTGCCACAGCCTACGAGCTTCAGAAACAGATCCTCGCCATATACCAATCAACCTCATCCCTCTGTGATAGCTGTTGCACAAGCGTGGCATGAGCTACATCATGGTTTTATTTGCTAGAAGCAAGGAGTCAACGCATTAGGGCAGCAGGATGATTTACATATCGAGTGTCAGTCTTCGGGCCGCTGCCATGTTTCCACGCGGCCAACACATTCAACTCGAACTGTTTCTCCTGTTTGGTTCTGTTTGGTTCAAAAAATATGCACATGGTAGCCAAGTCTACTGTTCCATGGCTACATTTGGCAGACGCCCTCGCCACTCTAGCGATACAGTCTCTCCAGTTGCTACTTGTGCTCCTGGTAGTCCTGCTCGAGCCTCGGCGTTGTGACAACCCTTCGATGCCCATGTGACCTTGGGTATGGGCGCAGAATTGCAATGCGAGTTCTTGGTCTATCTCGATTCTTCTTTGCGTTGCTTTTGTTGGCAGGGATCCAGCGGAATCTTTCCCACGATGAATGGGACGGTGACGAGACAGGCCAACGCATCCGAAGAATCTGCCACGATCATCATAATGATGTTGGGTCCTCGCAACTGTGGAGGGGCTGGCTTGAAGGGCGCCTTGAGCTACACTCAGGACTCCTGTTGGCTCAGACCTGGTAGAGATATGCGACTGTTGGTAGCATTATGATCGACGCCGCCTGCCATCAAGCATATAGAGGCAATATGTTCCTGGACCGTTGCGACCAAGGTACAACAGGTGTTTCTGCAACAAAGAGAGTTCCTGTCAGCCTTTTGAGACTTGCATGGCTTCTATGCGCCGGGTCGACTTCCGGACCTCTTGTTGGTCTTTCCATTCACCTCCTTTGTGGCCTGCATCTTCATCACCCCTGCATCACCACTAGCCTCCAGGAGCGTACATGAAGACTTACTCAACATTCACATCTCGTTGCTTGGCAAATAACGGATTTCGTCACGTAACGCCACCAATGGGACTATCGTCTGCAGCAATTCCCAGCATCAGTTAGGCTCGGTCAGATCTTGGGCATGGGCTGCTTGACCATGACGCTGATTTGATCAAAGGCTTCTAATGACACACGTGTCTCTGGTCCCCTCGCTGCTGCGTAGGTTTACAGAGACAGTGATGCCAATCTGCCCAGGGGAAACTAGGGCCGTTGCGAGACAGGACTTCAATGCTTTCTCCTACACGCTAACAAGAGCCCTATACACCGGTGTCATGGCATTAATCTCGGCCAGAAGTCTTTGCTCAAGAAACCATGCTCGAGCTACTCGAAGATACGGGGTATGTCAGATGCGTTGCCTCCCAAGGCTTGCATTGCAACACATCAGGTTTCAGGCTCACCCGAAGATCTGGGGCATCAAGGACAAGGGCTCGAAAGGTGTCAGCAAGCAGGCTGCGTAGCTTGCACTCAGCCCCCGTCTTATTGCACCAGAATACGGCCTTGATGCTGGGGTTGCCTAAGCACCATGTTGCCACTGCGCCTAGATGTCGTCTGTTGGGTTACACAAAGACCGACCTGGCCATAGCGCGCTCTGCATTGAGCAGCACACAGACCGCCGACGCCATGGATGCCTCAACGTATGTCCGGTACCCCGGAGAGACGGCTCCGAAGCCTTATGAGGTGCGACGGACATTCCAAATCGACTGAAACGGTGCCCAAGTCGATTGGAATCTTGCAGTTGCTACATATCTTACGTGATGCTGCCCGTAGGTAGGTGCGGTCAAGCTGTGGGAGGCTCTCTTGGTGGTGCTAAGGCTCATTGGACATCCCAATACAGTACTAGTCAAGGCATGGGCATGCTACCCCAGCAGGTAGCATTCTGCTATTGCCTAGCAGATGGATGGATGTGCTTGACTGCCGGCCGCCGGACTCCCTTGTCAACTCTGTGTCTCCTCAGGTTCGTTCAGGGGGGAGGGGGGGCCCTTGATCCCTGCTCCAATCGTGACGGTCAGCCAGTCGCTCACCACCATCTCGTCCAGGCGATGGCACGCTGTCACCGGGGATAATGCCAACATGTGCGGCCGCAATGGCTCGACCGCTTGTCGCCGCTCTGTCTAGCGACGTGATCTACGCAGCATCAGCAAGGCTCCCCCGTCGCCGCCTTGACCGTTTCATCAGAGGCTTGAAATGTGCAAGAAACAAAGCGGACGAACCCATGAAGATAATACCTGCGATATAACACTTTTTTGGCCTGTTTTCCGTGCCTCGCTGCTACTCTATGCGGTGCTACACTGCGAGAAATCGTCAAACTTTTACGAATTATACAAAAAGTTCCTCCTCTTTCGTTCATTTACATGGTCTCGCTGCATTCTGTCTTTGATCTTCCCCGCTAATACCAAAAAGGGATCCCGAATCATCAGTCTACTCGAGCTCCAGGCCAGCCTGCTTCATCAAGCCGTGGAAGATGCCCTCCTTCTTCAAAAGATTTGTCGGAGTATCAAACTCGGCCACCTCGCCCTTATCCAGTACCACCACACGGTCGCTATCAAGAATGGTGTTGAGACGGTGAGCGACAGTGATGATGGTTCTGTTGGCGAACAGGGGTGATCGGAGGGTGCTCTGGAGCATGGCGTCGGTCTCGACGTCAACAGCGGCCGTAGCCTCGTCGAGAACCAGGATATTTGAGGGTGTGAGCATGGCGCGCGCCAGGGAGACGAGCTGCCTCTGTCCCTGCGAGAGGTTGGAACCTGCGGAGAAGATGCGTTAGCTGCTGCTGCTGTTGAGTTTGGTGGATGGCCGAATGCTCAACTCGAGAGCTCGCATCGCGACCGGTCTATGAGACGGAGTCACTTTGCCAAGCTACCCAGGCCACGAGACTTGATCTTCATGCGAGACGCCCATGCAAGCGAATCTTGTTTAGAAGATGGGTGCATGGAAGGCCTGGGCATCTGAAGAAGCCATGACGGATCGAACCAGACGGTTGGTGAACCGGTCAGACGAAATCGTCGACCGGTCAAGGAATGCCGACAGAAAGCGTATGGGCGGCGACTCACCTCCTTCATTGATCTTGGCCTCCAGCCCACCATCCATGCTAGAAACGTGGTCCTTCAATCGTGCGTGCTCTGTAAGGCGGTAACATGTCAGCACACATGTCACACAACATCTGCTGACAAAACATCCGCAAGGGCGCGGCGTGGTAGGGGTGCATCGTGCGTGGGTGGTTCAACTTACCGAGAACGCTCCAGAGTTCAGTGTCATCGTGTACGTGACCAGGGTCAAGGTTATCACGGACGGTGCCCTCGAAGAGAGCCGCGTCCTGAGGAATGATGGCCAGTCTGCGTCGGAGATCGAGCAGGCCGATCGAAGATGTGTTGACGTCGTCAATGCCGATGTGGCCAGTTGCTGGCTCGATCAGGCGGAACAGGGCGAGTGTGAGGGAGGACTTGCCCGCGCCTGTGCGACCGACCACGCCGATCTTCTCGTGCGACTTGATATCAAGGTTGATGTTCTTGAGAACCAGGTCCAGGCCTTCCCGGTACCGGGTGCTGTAGTTGACAAAGTCAACCTCACCCTTGGCCGGCCACGAGACGGCGGGTCGGTTCTTGGCGATGATCTCGGGGGCCTCACTGGGCAGAGCCGCATACTCGAGAACACGTTCCACCGACACGATGTTGGTCTCGACCTCGACGGTCTGGCGGACGATCCAGTTGAGCGACGTGGTGATCTGCAAGGCATACGACATGGCCAGACCGACAAGACCAGGGCTCAGACGGGTATGGTTGACGACGGCGATGACGGCGAAGCCCGCAGCCGAAAGAATGACAATAGCACCGATGAACTCGAGGCGAACAGCGAGCCAGCGGTTGGCACTGATGGAAGGGAAGTAGGCACGCAAGTTGGCGTCGACGCGCCATTCGTTCTCAAGTTCGAAACGCTGCTGCTGGCGGTAGGCGCGGATGGTCGTGATGCCGCCGAGAGACTCTTGGAAGTGGGCGTAGATGGGACTGCGGCTCACGCTGTCGAGTCTCTTAAGCTCGCGAGAGGTCCGGAGGTAGTATCGCTGGATCCAGTAGTAGGCCAGACCGAGAGGGATGATCAATGTGACAAAGGCCGGCACGGTGACGGAGATGATGATCAGAGTGAAGCCAGATCGAGCCATGTTGACAAAAAGCATGTTGAACGTCCTAGCCAAGACTTCGTCCACACGGTAGATATCGCTTTCACCTCATTAGCATTGGCCCTATGTGGACATGTTTGCTCATTTACTCACCTCGAGAATCGGTTCAGGATTCGGCCTGCAGGGGTAGTATCAAAGAAGGACATGGGAGATCTGAAGATGGCATTGGCCATTCGCTCGTGAAGCTTTCGAGACGCCTATTCCACAAGTCAGCTGGAGTGGTATGAGAGTGGTAATACAATACGAACCTCGATGGAGCAGAATATCCACAGAATCAGGGTCTGAATGACAGTGAGGGCCGAGGATCCCATACCAGCAGCAAAGTAAATGCCAATATACTTGCCAATGTGCTCGTTCGAGTGCGTCTTCTGGTTCCTGTCGGACCACTCCTTCAGCCAGACCGAGGCACCCATGCTCGTTGTCTGCGCAGCGAGGACCATGAACAGGTAGAGACAGACAGCGTAGATGTTGTTCATCTTGGCGTACTCGCCATAGACGGACCACTTGACCTTGCCCTGCTCGACGTGCTCCTTGGCCTGCTTAGTCTTGGAACTACCAGCGAGCTCCTCGTCAGTGAGCTTGCCACGGGGACCACTGAAACTAGCAGTGCTGGCGCGACGAAGGGTGGCCATGCTGCTCGAGCGAGGCTTGGCTCCGGGACCGGCCTTGATAGGGGCCATCTCGGGAACCTGCTCCTGTGCCTCTTCCATTTCTTCCTTGGCCTGGCTGGAGTCGGGCTCGATAATGGTAGCTGCCTTGCTGCTCGAGGCGCTAGAGCTGGGCTCGCTGCTGTTGCTGCCAGACTCGTGCCCGGCTGTCCTGAGAAGATCCGCAACAAGGCCCTTCATGGCGACCAGCTGCTTGTAGGTGCCCCTTTCGCTAACTTCTCCGTCCTTGAGGAGGGTCACGTAGCTGGCCTGGCGGAGAACAGCGATGGCGTTGGTTGCGAGGACACGAGTCTTGGAGGATAGCAGGCCGCGAGGGCCAAGAACGTTGTCAATGATGTGTCGGCCAACGTGGGAGTCCACCGCGGAGAGAACGTCATCGAGGAGGTAGATATCGGCACGGGCGTAGACGGCACGGGCCAGTGAAACACGAGCCTTTTGGCCACCGCTCAGCGAGATACCTCGCTCGCCAACAACAGTCTCGTCGCCGTCAGGGAGCTGGGCAAAGTCGTCCACGAGAGCACACGCTTGGACGGTCTTCTCGTAGAACTCGGGGTCGTATCGGTAACCAAAGATGATGTTCTCCTTGACGGTGGCGTTCAAGATCCAAGTTTGTTGAGAGGCGTAGGCCACAGTTCCTCGCACCTCGACGGAACCCTTGACCTTCCACAGATCACCGAGGATGCTCTGAAGGAAGGATGATTTGCCAGCGCCCACGCGTCCAACGACGCACGAGAGCTCTCCCTTGTAGGCGGTGTAGTCAATGTCGTTGAGGGCATTCTTGTCCTCATGTCGGTTCCAGGAAAAGGTACCATCGCGGATAATGATGCTCTCCTCACCAAGCTGCTCAGGAGCGGGCTTGACGGTGATGGCATTAGGCTGGAGCTCCTCAGCCTTGAGGAAGTCAGTGAGACGACCTATGGCCACAGAAGCCTCGACAAGTGAAGTGATGACCATGGGAAGGATGGCCAGGGGGAAAGTCAAGAGGTTGAACAGGGCCAACGCAGGAAAGACAATATCGGTGGTAAGGGGCTTATCCTGGGTAAGGACAAAGACGGCAAAGGTCGAGCAGGACACAAAGAAGGGGGCTGTCGTCCAGGTGAAGTTGGCAAAGGCCTGAGTAGCACCGATCTTTCGCAGGTTCTTCAGCTCTTGTTCGTTTCGGACATAGTTGAGCTTGTTCATAAAGGCAGAGCCCCAGGCATACAGCTTGATGCTCTTCATGTTGTTGATGATCTCGTTGATCAGACGACTTCGGGCGTCCTTGTTCTTCATCTGCGTCTTTTGCATGTTCTTCATGATACGAGCGACGAAACCTTGCACCGGCATCATGACAATCATGACGACAATACCTGCCATCATGGACCATCCAACCAAGTTGTACAGAGAAACCATGCAAATGATGATCTGGAACGGAGCGGACCAGATCTGCTGAGCAAACTGGGTGAGGTCCTGCAGACGCTGAGCATCAACAGCCATGTAGTTGACAATATCACCGGTTGACTTGGAGGCTCTGCCTTCATTGGACAGTCGAAGTGACTTTCGGTAAATGGCCGAAGACAATCCACCCTTGATACGCATACCCGTCACAAAAGCAAGCTGGAAGTATTGGTGCTGTCGTGATGTCAGTGAAGGAGATGATGAATGCGGTGCTGAGGTCACTTACAACCATGGTTGTCTGGAAGACAGCACAAGAAAACATGGCCAGCGCAATCGCGGCACCCTGGATAACGGGCTGTTCAGTTTGCTTGGGGTCATAGTATGAATACACAAATGCAATGAGGAGACGCAGCAGTTGAGGCTGGATATACTGTGAGATGTCGTTTCCGACCTTGTAGACAGCAGCCAGCATGTAAGGTCCGCCATACGCCTTGAACAGGACAATCCACAGAGAAGGGTTCTTTCGATGCTCCAACTCGTATTGCCAGGCCTTATCGAAGCGTGATCCGGTGTTCTTGGTCTGGTCGTCCTTGGCCAATGCCCAGAGGTCATCTTCGGTAAGGAACACCTTGTAGCCATATTTCATCATTGGAGTCATCCAGGAGAAGGTCAGCTGGGAGAAGGCGTTGCAGTACTCGACGGGACACTCCTCCTCCTCCGCAATCGCTTCGTAGCCATTGGGGCCAACATTTCGCGGCCAGAGCCACTCAATGAGAAATTCGACGAGAGACAATCCAACGCCGACGCAATAGACGATAAAGTAGGGCAATTGGGATTGGTAGAGCTGCTGCGAGATCAGGGATCGCAGCTTGACGGCGAATGAGATGAGGAGCAGAAGCCAGTAGAAGAGGGCAACTCCGCTAGGATATCGAATGCGCGAGTGCTCGACCCATTGGATGGAGAAGACGACGCAAAGTGAAAGGATTGTCAGGAATGTGGTCAAGACTCTAAAGTCGCCAAACCAAATGGCTGGCATAGACTGGATCTGGATGACGAGCTGAGCAATGACGTCGACGATGATGACGGCGAGGAGGGTCTGGTAGTCACAAGCACGATTAGCTCAATTGAACCATGACGAAGCCGCATCACGGTTGTCGCAGTGGTTAATTACCTGCTTGATGTAGAAATTGGTGTTCTTGGCTTGTGCCTGCTGCTGCTGCTTCCTTACGAGAAGCCACCATACGGCGAGCGATCCGAAGACGAGGCCGAAGACGGAGACGGCAGCGATCCAGACGTCGATGAAGCATGGCGTAAAATCGTATCGATGAGGGCTCAGAGGACCCCAGCCTTCTTCATTTCCGCAAAGAGGCTGCTTGAAAGGGCTCGCGGAGAGGTAGTTGGCGCCCAGCTCGCGGAGAGGACGAAAACCCGTGAACGAGCCGGTCTCAAAGAGGACCTTCTGCTCGTCGTAAAGAGCCATTGTGTCCCGTGGCTCGTAGCTCGAGAAGGACTGCGGGGGTGCGAGTGTCTGGTGTAACTATCGCAAGCTAGAGCAAAGAGCTCTCTTGCAAGTCGGTGGCGCGTCAGAATCGGTCGGGGTCGGAACTGCAGGCCTTCAAGGCAAGACTTCGGTTCGGCGCGACGTCAGAGCGCCAGGTCGCGAACCAGCGAGAACGGACCGCGCAAGATTGGCCGGGATCTACTCGGCAACCCAAGATCTACCTACAGCGCGCACTGATTGATGCTGCCAGATCCTGCTCCTGTCAGCGCCTTGACGAGAGATGGAGGAGCAAAGATAAATTGCTTGGCGACTTCCGACTAAAAAGTCCAGTCGCACAGCAAAATCTTGTCGAAATGACCTGCTGATGGTTGGTAAGCTGGGGTCCTAAAAATCGGCAAATCCTACGCAAAGATACGCGCTAACGCAAACCCCAGGCATCTCAGCTGGGGGGCAGGTGGGGATGAACATGGAAATTACGGAGATGTCGGCGATAGTTACCCGTACTGACGTGCTTACCTAACCTTGCAGGATTTGTATGCATGCATCTAGGCCGTTGTGAACTTACCCTGGACGACACAACTCCATTCGATGGATTGATGTTTTTGGCACGACGTTTCTGGTCATTCGCTGTTTGCGGCCTCGATTTGCCTTTTCGATTAGGTTCCGCATGTGATATAGAGTTTGAATTGCTTTCATCCTGATTTCCTCCGTGCTACCTTGGCGAGTCTTTGTTAATGAGTCACCGTGCTTGTGGGTTGGAAACTCGGAACAATTACCTAACCCACAGACGCGATCCCGACTGACTCACGGAGATGCAATCGGCACTATAGCTATGCGTATGGCCTGTCTTTACAGCAAAAACATGACATGCTGACAGAGATGAATTACTTTGCCAGAGTTCCCAGGAATTCGACCACCCGCTTGGTAAGCCATTCCTGAGCTTCAGGCTGTTCAACAGTGTGACCGGCGCCAGGAATCAGCCCTGACAAGGGGCTAACGACTGAGTTCAGTTCCTGGTACTTCTTGTTCCGAGCTGCCTGGTCAACGCGCTCAGGTACAAACTCGTCATTTCCAGAGTGCAGAACAAGCACAGGCTTCTTGAATCGCGCCCAATTCGCCGCTACCCTGTCCTCGTCAAGGTCGGACGAGAAGTAATCGTCGTCACCTCTGTGCACGGCGTTAGTCTGTTGTAGCAAACATCGATCACCATTGAACGTACCCCTTGGCAGCAAGAGACTGGAATCGATAGGCCGAGATGGGTGCCCCCAAGACGGCGGGAATCATGTCAAAAGGCATACAGTCGCCTGCCTTTCCCTCGGCAATCATCTTGGCCGCAAGGTCAAGGCTTGGCTGAGGGTCGGGCATGATAAGGTCCATTGTCTCACGATCCGAGATAGGGCCTTGCATGATGAAGCCGTCGACAGGCTCATTGCTGTGCTTGGCGTAGTTGGTGTACTCGATGCAGTCCTACAACATGTCAGAAATCGCCAGGTGGGGTAATTCGTGGACATACCTGGCAACCAGTTGAAGAACCAAACAGGACGATCTTCTCCTTGCCAATGCCTCGAAGATACTTGACTAGGGAGGAGATGTCCTCCACATCGTTGGAAAGGCTTGAGATGCCAAAACCGATGAAGGAGCTTCGCATGCGGAACTCGAAAACAGAGTAACCAAGTTCCTTGGCCTCCTCCAATCGCTCAGCTAGGAGCCGGGTGTAGGGGACAGTGTGAGGGCCATCTGTGAGACCACCGATGAAGATGACAGCATTCTTAGCTGAGGCAAGTCCAATCTCGTATGCGCAAGAGGCTCGAGTCTTGGACTCGAAAGGATGAACGGTGACTGAAAAAGGGCCAGAAGGAGCCATGATTGCGTTATTTTCCGTGATGTTTCTTGTCGGAGCTGAATAAGCTTTCTGGTGGTTGTTCCTTGAGAGTAAAGGTGCGGAGAGCGTCTTGACAAACTAATGCGGTATATAAGCTTCAGTCCTGCGTTTGGAACAGTGGGTCCCTCGTTATCTTACCAAATGGTTTAGCCGGGGAGACTTTGGTTGAAATAGTCGAGTTTGTAGTTTTCCAGTGGAAACCAGCCTCTTCATGTTGGAGTTGAGAGCATTTAACTCTGGTTGTAGGTGCGAGATCGGACGGATACGATTACGACAGAGCACAGTGCACGATGACATCAGCGGGCCTGTGATGGTTGCGCAGAATTCTGCCTGCATTGAATGGTTACAGAGTAAATATGAGACAGGAGAATACATGGAAATAATGATTTGTCAATTGTGCCATTTGCTTAAATTGTTAATGCCTGAGCTATTGGTCGTGTTCTCGGCTTTGTTCAACACCTCGAGACCCTCTTTTGTACAGTTTTTAGAAATCTCACACTGTACGGGCAGCCACATCCTGAAGATCGTCAAGTGCCCCTCCACCTTTTCTGGCTTCACAAGCAACGCTTCACAGCTCATCTAAGCCACCATCCTCTGTTTTCAAGCCCAGATTCACATAAGAATTATCTTTGCACGTTTGCTAAGCAATTCGGCGCATTCTCTTTCGTATTCGCTTGTTTCCAATACTTGGCTGTGGTATGCATGTGTAGCTGGTGAGAAGCTTCTAGCTTCAACTACGATGGCATCTACACCCAGCAGCCAGGAGAGGAACGAGTTCTTTCAAAAAGTCGGCCGTCTTCTTATTTAACTCTCGAAATAATCTAACAAATGTATAGCTCAAGCCATGTTGCGTCAAGATCAGCCAGTTGGCCATACGGGAGGCCGAGAATCTGGCTTCCGCTCGTGAGTTGACCGAACTCACAGGGCGAGTGCTGGAAATTTTGAATGAGCAGATCCAGCAAAACCCGGTGGTATTGGACGAAAAGCTGTCTGAATATGTCTTCTTTCCGCTCTACCACATCTTCCGCCAGATGGATCAGTACCCCATGCCCTTGATCGAGAACTGCATCAAGGCACTCGCCATCTTGATCACTCATGGATGGAAGACCAAGATTTCCGCAGAGCTAGTGAAACAAATACTGAGTCTTCTGACATTTATACTTGACGGAACACCTGGCTCTGCCCAAAAACGACCTGTGGCCGAGGAGACTGCGCTGGAAGCGTTTCGTGGACTGACTGCCCTTTTCACCACAGCTGGCACGTCTGCCACGGCGGCATCGGGACTCTCGGAAGCAGAAACAATACCTGCGCTCGGCCATGGCGTCACTGTGATGCTGGACGGGGTTGTAAGCGGCGCAACACCCCAAATACAGCAAGAAGCATTGCGAGCCCTGCAAGCTGTGTACCGCACCGTCAAAGAGCTTGCCGCACTGGCTAGTTTCCTTCCGGGCACTGTATCTTCGCTTGCAAAGGTTGCATCCTCTCCGAATCGATACAAGGGGAACGTTCTGGCAAAGTGTCTAGAGACAGTGAGCCTGGTGTTGACGACCGTTTTGGCTGATCTTAGAACGCGGTCAATACTCGCCAAGTCCGAGACCGAACAAGAGGATGAGGATCATGACAACAAAATCCTCTCCCCTTCATGGCTCAAGGCGTCTGCCATCCAGGTGAAGAAAGCACTCTCTGCGATGATGAAGCTTCGAACCCATGATTCCGCTGATGTCAGGTCTGCCCTCAACAAACTTTGCGTCATCATCTTGGATGAATGCCACAAGACCTTGGAAAACTGCGCGAATATCTTGATCGAAACGGCGATCGTTCTCGGGGAGACGGAGGAAAAGACATCCCTGACACAAACCAGCCTACAGGATCTCGTCAACATCTACCCAGAACTTGGTGAGATCGTCAAGACTACAGCGTACAACTGGATGTCTAGTCTGTCTCGTTTGATGCAAGCAGCAGACGAACAGGCGAAACGAGACGCGATACGCAATGTTTTGAAAGCACTCGAGCTACTCAAAAGCCTGCATATACAGTCGTCGACTCTCGAGGATTCAATGTCGACCATGCTTCGGGACAGCGTCGTCTCACTTGTTCAGTTATCAAAGGCTCAGCCAACAAACGAAATCACTGATGTGAGACTGATTGCTGGGGGAGCTTCAAGCGAGTACGGGGACGCACAATATCAACCGATCCTTCTTCCTTCCGAGAGCCAGAAAGATATTCGGGGTGAGATGACGTCTCTGATTTCTTTTCTTGGCTCGTCATCCCAAAAAGTAAGGCTTGCGAGCAGTATGCTGGAGCAGGCGCAGGAGTCTGGGAACTCGGCAGGGCAAGTTTCTGCCTTTTGGCTTTGCTTCCAGCTCATCAAGGCTAGTCATAGGGCTTCGGCAGAGGAAGATATTTTCTTGAATCTGTCATCCCTGAGCGACCCGGCTGGGGATGTAGAGGGCGTCTTCAACGAGTTGTATACGACAGCAGTGCAGATCCTCGACCGCCATACCGAGGCAGAGCCTGTTGACTGGCGTCTGGAGGCTCTTGCCTTGGAGGTTACTGCCTACACAGCCCAGAGGTCAGGAGAATCGTTTCGACCAGAACTGATCGATGTGTTGTTTCCAATCGCAACATTCTTGGGATCCAATAGCCAAGGCTTACAGAAACACGCTATCGTCACGTTGAACAGCATAGCAGCTTCGTGTGGTTACGCCAGTGTTTCGGAGCTCATCATCAGCAATGTTGATTACATGGTCAATTCCGTCTCTTTACGACTGAACACATTGGATATCTCACCGGCATCGATCAATGTTTTGACTATGATGATCCGGTTAGCAGGTCCTCGGCTAGTCCCTTACCTTGACGATGTCATTGACTCCATTTTCGGTGCTTTGGACAACTATCACGGCTACCCGGTGTTTGTGGAAAACCTCTTCAGTGTGCTTAAAGAGGTAGTGGATCAAGGCGTTCGTTCGGACATGCTCTTATTAGAACACCAGACGAGCTCAAAGCCAAATCATCGAAAGACAGCACAGAAGACGGATGAAATATCATCTCTCTTGGATACCTTGGCCAAGAGGAAGGAGAAAAATTCTCGCGATGAGACGGAGACAGATCAAGTGCGTGGTCACCCAACGATACCTTGGAAGAAAGAGGACGGGAAGGAAGACGACGGCGAAGATGGGGCAAATCCTCCAGCCGAGGAAGAAAAACCTCCAAACTCTCAAACGTACCAGTTGCTGCTAAGAGTGGCAAACCTAACCCAACACTATCTGACATCCCCGACACCCACACTGCGGAGGTCACTCCTAGAGTTGCTGACGACGGCATCTGCAGCTCTGGCTCCCGATGAGGACGCATTCTTGCCACTGGTCAACTCGATCTGGCCGGTGGTGGTTGACAGGCTGCATGATCCAGAAGCTTATATCGCGGTCGAGGCGTGCCACGCTCTGGCTGGGCTCTGCACGGCAGCTGGGGACTTTCTCAGCTCTCGGTTCAAGACAGACTGGGCCGATTGGCTTCGGGGGTGGTGTCGCAAGGCTAAGCTCGAAGCTTCCGGGCGACCGGGGCAGACCAAACCCCGTGGGGAAGTCAAGATTACGCGGGGACGAGAGAGCGGCGATAGCCGAATTGTGATGCCCCTGAGGGGCGGAGGGAGCTTCGGTGGCAACCCGCAGGCGGTGACACCTTACTCTGGTGGTGACCTGGGGAGATTCGCGTCGCCGGCGCGAGTGTGGGAGGCCACGGTCGAGCTATTGACAGCAATAGTGTCGCACGTTCACGTGGACGAGGACATGTTTGATGACATTCTAGACTTGCTGTCTGACGTTTTGGAGCGCAACGTTGGAGTGCGGGAGGCATTGGAGGCTGTCAACGGGGACGCGGTGTGGCTGGTACGATATGAGCGAGGGAATGTAGAGCCTCTGCCAACACCTCAGATGGATGGCATTGTGTTTGCTGCCATGGCAATAGCTCAGTAAAGGTAGATATTGCAGAATCAAGGCTCTGGAATGATGATGCAAACCGGCACACTCTTTGCCGGCAAAGGGACTTGACCTTTCCGAGATTAGGTACCAGCAAGACATGCTATAGACGCCACCGAGCAACGAGTTTCCTAATTGGAATATTTGCAGAGAAATATTTACGTCAAGGTTTCAACGGGAACTAGTATGCAAGAGTTGGTTGGTGGTTGAATGACATTCAGGCAGAAATGCTTTGGCGTGATAGCCTCGGTGTGGACATGTAGAAGTCTGCTGACAGCTTTTCAGGAGATTTGAGTATGTTTTAGCAAGTTGGAAGCGTTAGTTAAGACGCGAATTCATTCAACCGAGTGTTTGGTATCTGTCTCGTTGATCCTGGTTTTTAGACCTTCAATAGTGGCCAACACAAGGGCAAAGGTCACTCATCTGAAGAAGGTCTTACAAGGACACCTATATTTCCCATTGTATAATACCTGCCCTAGGGTAAGAGAGGGGATCTACGGGAAGTCAAGTCACATGCGATTATGCTTAACCTACCTAGGTGTGGCGAGGATGGCACGAGTGACAGCAAGAGAGAACTTACCACCCCGCTGGGCCAGCTACCGTCGCAATGACTTAGCGAAGCGAACCCCGACAAACTAGAGAAAACAGCTGAAACCCGTACCCAGCATGGACATTTGCCAATCATGCCATAGAGCGTCTCTGGAATGGTCAGAACCGGCATCACCAGTGCCGGTGGTACGACTCAATGTCTCGCGCGGCTCATGGGACTAGCAGGCCATGCTAGGAGCGCCACCGGACAAACCGTCCGAGGCTTTGAATAGGTAGCCGCGATGCTCTGTAGTATGGATCGAGAAGTTGGACTGACAGTCAAGATGTTGACCTGATGACAGGACGTGGGGAAAAGGCCAAGGCCTAGATCTTGATGGTGGACGGTTCCGCAGTGGGCAAACTTCTCCGCACCGACCAGACCATGGGGTCTCGCAGGCTCAAGGATATGGGTCTCTATTCACACCTTCTTCAAGTGGCTAGCGTCGTGAGGCTATTATTTGGAGTAGCACGTATCGCGTCCCTCCCTCCTCCGAAATGTATTGGATCCCCCTCTGGGTCCGACCCCTTACTCTCACTATCTTACCCCAGATACACGGGTCACATCATGACTGCAGAAGGGCAAACGATTTCGTAATGGAATCTCGAGTTTGACAGTCTCGACTCTGGGGGAGGATCCATCGCGTCCCCAGATTCTGGGTCCTCGTCGTGACCACTGCGCTCAGATGGAATCTCCATTTCCCCAGAAAAGCCAAGAGATGTGCTTTTTTGGGGGGCTGAGCCTCACGCGCCTGTTTGAACGTGAGGGGAAAAAAGCAACCAGGTGAGGAGAAGAAGAGGAGGGCACACAACACACACTAGGCACGCTGCCGCCGCTGATATCGGTGGCATCGGCCAATCAAGGGGTCCCCGATGATATCAGCCATAGTGTTCGATACGCTCGTCTCGCAGAGAGATAGCACCCCTGTCTGGTGTCGCGACAGCTGAAGAGAAAACAAGAAGGAGGGGGGAGGGATGCCTCCAACTCGCTTGGTCCAAGCCTTAGATTTCGTCAATTATCCACCCCGGCCAAACCCACCGGAGACTTGGACCATTCTGGCTTGTTGAAGCGGAGAGGGATCCAATCAAAGGGGCAGGTTCAAGAAGAGTGCAGTCTAGAAGCCTTCTAGCGCTGGTGACGAGACTAGCACCGAGGCTTGCCACCCTCCATGACGAGAAAAACACGAGACGTGTGTGTGTGTGCCAAGTCGAGATTTGGCGTCGAGATGTGTCCTTGGCAATCGCCGAGACGGCTTCCCGAGATGCCAAGGTCTTGTCCTGCAAGGCACTACTTGGCATCTCAAGGTGACATCTTGGGGATGACCAAACGGTCGGTTCCTCTCAACCAGGACATGGACTCTGGTAATTTGATGACCGTCTCGTGTTGATTGAACCGGGGAGAGACAAAACAAGGAATACCCCATCATCATGACCTTCCCAAAGTAGCCCAGCTTGCTTATCGTCTGCGGACGTGGCGTATTGAAGCCAGAGAGGGGAGGATCACATCCTTGGTGGCCCCATACGGGGACCTAACGACGACTCCAGTCAAAGATGCCATGGATCTTTACCAGGGCGGCCCAACGGAAAACAACCGAGAGGTTCTTTATGGTTCAGTGGCTGCGGCGGCAGTTGAAAGAGGCGTGCAACGTCGAGAGGATCAAGGAATGTTGGACATGCATCGCATAAGCAGTGCATAACAAAAGCCCCCCAAAACAAGCCTGAGAAGAAGAAAGAAAGCCACAATGAAAAGTCAGACTTGATACCTCGAGTCATGAGTATCATAATTCAATCTCCCTCTCCCAAACAAAAAAAAGTAGAGCAAGAAAAAACACAAGCGATAAGCGCCTCCAAGCCGAACCGGGCCGGTAAACACCCATGGCATGACCGGCAGCGACTCGTCGCTCTCGCCGAACGACTTGAATCAAACTAGCAGGCTACAGCACTGTAAGCGCGGCGGGCGGCACCGAGATAGGGGCAACATTGGACAGTTTAGTGTCGCCCCCAGGTCATGGTGGGTTGAAAAATCCTGTATCCACCACGATATCGCGGTGGGGGGAAGACAGAGGACGGGGATGAGGTCTCGATGTGTCTCTGATGGGGTCCAATATGGTCGACAATGACATGGAAAGAATGTCCAAAGCCTGCTCTACAATCATATTATTTTATGCATAATTCCTTTCAAAATATTCGGGTCATCATCACATCTTTAGACCATATTCTCTCCCAACCTTTTTCTGTCCACCCACCAAAAAACCCCAAGCTTGTGCACCCTCTTTAACCCTCGAGATAAACTCTCCGGGGTTACGAGCAAGATAGGCAGCTGCTTTTCTCAACCCGGTTAGAGTCCCCGGGCCTTGCCCTGCACACCATCGCCCCAGGTGATGGGTCACCACCCTCCATCTTTTGGGGGGGACCCAAACTAACTCCCCGGCGCCACCAGAACCAGGAGGGGGAGCATCAGGATCTAGAACACGACCCCAAGGATATCACAGAAGAGAGAGTCCCTTCTGAAACGGATACAAATAGAGTCCCTTCCTCCCCTCGTTTTCGAAAGCCAAGAGCTTCATCACTCTCATCTCTCTCCCTCACATTCTTCCCTCCACCTCTCTCACTTACACGCAACCCTTCCACACCATGTCTTCCACACCCCCCGCCGACTACGGCAAGGAGGCCGTCGCCGACGTCAGATCCTCTCAGGATGTCGAGGCTGGTGAGACCGCCCAGACCGGCACTCTCCAGAGAGATCTCAAGAACCGCCACATGCAGATGATTGCCATCGGTATGACCTCAACTCCTCCATCGAAAGTCAACAACTAACCACAGCAGGTGGCGCAATCGGTGCTGGTCTCTTCGTCGGTTCTGGTGGTGCCCTCCAGAAGGGTGGCCCTGCTTCTCTCATCATCGGTTACATGATCATCGGCATCATGCTTCTGTGCACCTGCTTGGCCCTCGCCGAGATGGCCGTCCTCTACCCCATCAACGGAGCCTTCTTCACCTACATCTGCCGATTTGTTGACCCTTCCTGGGGATTCTCAATGGGTGTCCAGTACGCCCTGGCCTGGTTGACTGTTCTTCCCTTTGAGCTCATCGCCGCCTCCATCACCATCAAGTTCTGGAGAGAGGACATCAACATGGCCGTGTGGGTCTCCGTCTTCCTGGCCGCCCTCATCATCGTGCAGATCTTTGGAGTCCGCGGCTACGGAGAAGTCGAGTTCGTCCTCAGCATCATCAAGATCTGCGCCTGTGTCGGCTTCATCATCCTCGGTATCGTCATCAACTGCGGTGGTGCCGGCGACAAGGGATACATTGGCGCCAGGTACTGGCACGACCCTGGTGCTTTCACCACCTTCAAGGGTTTCTGCAGTGTCTTTGTCGTCGCCGCCTTCTCCTTCGGTGGTACTGAGATGGTTGGTCTGGCCGCTGCCGAGTCTGCCAACCCCCGCAAGTCCATCCCCATGGCTAGCAAGCAGGTCTTCTGGCGAATTGCCATCTTCTACATTCTCAATCTGTTCATCGTCGGTCTCATCCTCCCCGCCAACGACCCTCGTCTCATGGGAGCCAGCGGTGCCAACACCAAGGCCTCTCCTTTCGTGCTGGCTATCCAGGATGCCGGTATTAAGGTCCTCCCCAGCATCATGAACGCTGTCATCACCATCTCGGTTCTCAGTGTCGCCAACTCTTGCACTTTCGGCTCTACCCGAACCATCCAAGCCATGGCTGAGCGCAACATGGCACCCGCCTTCTTCAAGTACATCGACTCCAAGGGTCGTCCCCTGTACTGTGTCCTCCTCCAGATTGCCTTTGGTCTCCTGGCCTACATTGGCGCTGCCCCCAGCGGTGGTGAGATCTTCGGCTGGCTCCTGGCCCTTACTGGTCTCGGCTTCCTGTTCGTCTGGGGCAGCATCTGCCTGGCTCACATCCGCATGCGCTCTGGTATGAGGGCTCAGGGCTTCAACATGGAGCTCATCCCCTACAAGACCCCCTTCGGTGTCATTGGCAGCTACTTCGGTCTTGCCCTCAACATCATCGCCCTCATCGCCTCCTTCTACACTGCCCTCTACCCTGCTTCCGGCGCCTCCCCCAACGCCGAGGCCTTCTTCAGCTCCTACCTCGCCTTCTTCACCGTCGCCCTCTTCTACCTCGGCTACAAGATCTCCACGCGCCAGTGGCGCATGTTCATCCCCGCCTCCGAGATGGATCTGGCCACCGGTGCTGTCATGCTCGACGAGCCTGAGCCCAAGGAGCCCATTGCCTGGTCCCAGCTGCCCAAGAGGGCCCTCCGAAACCTGTTCTAAGTGGTTTGATTGCGATTGAGATGGAGAGATACCCATATATGAAAGCGGAAGAAGCAATGATTGTACATTTTGGTCTGTAATATCCTTCAACGTTTAATAGCAGCGAGGCGGGTAGCGTTCTTAGCATATTCTGCAAATAGAAACAATACGCACGTGCAATATCCAAAATATCCCGATGGTTTCTCCATGTGATGTAATTTCACGGTTTTAAGTGCTCATTCCTGCAGTATCTACTACTTGCCATCACCACTTGGCTGTTTCATGTTGAGCTTCACTACCCTTGCCTCAAGGCTCGACTTCCTACTGACTCCAGTCTGAAAGACCCTTTCCAACACCCTCACGACAGACCTTGTCAGCCTTCTGACGGGCATTCTCAAGCGCGGCGATCCCATTGAGGTATGCCTTGTCGAGGGTCGAGATGGCGGCCTCGTAGGTGCCGCAAACCTTGGTGAGCTCTTCCTCATGAGCCCTCTGAGCGTCCTCCATCTCCTTTCGGTGACTCTCGCGAACAGATCTGATGGTATCTTCAGTGTCCTTCTGGACCTTCTTGAGCTCTTCCTCGTGGGACTGGCGCAACTCGTCAACGGCCTTCTGGTGGATCTTGGTGTTGGCTTCGGCTGCCGCGCGGACTGAAGCGAGCTGCTTCTCAACAGTGGTCAAAACCTTGAACACGTCCTCTGGCTTGGAAACGAGAGGCCCATCCGTATTCCCCTCCGGGACAGATCCAACGGGAGCTTCATTGGCAGGGAGGTTGCGAGGTCTCTTGGCAGGAGGGTGAACACTCTCAGTCGGCTCGGGGGCCCAGGCGCGCTTAGAGAGCTCCGTAGCCTGTCTGAAAAACTCCCCCAGTCTCTTCTGCTTGATGAAGCGATTCTGCTTGAACGCGTCGAGGGTCGTGGGACCGCTCGTGTTGGGCTCCCACATTGCGAGGTCGGCCTGCGGGAACTTGATCTGGGCCAGGGCGGCGTATCGAGAGTAGTAGAACTCATTGGGGAAGAGGACCTTGCACGTGGTCACCTCTGCCCAGGTGTCGGGCTCAGGGAGGTCGCTCATGGTCTTGACTTTGCCCTTGCAGACAATCTCGGTGATTCCCGTCCAGGCTTGCTTCTCCTTTCGCGACAGCTTCTCTCCCGCCCAGTCGTGCCAGTGCTCTTCCATCAAGTCGAGGAACAGTTCCTTGTCCAGGGTTTTCTTGTCGTCTTTGCCTTCCCAGAGACCCATGTTGGTTGATGCTAGGGTCAGACTCGATTCTCCTATAGGTCAGTGATGAGCAAGGCCTATAGGTGGATGCCATACGAACTTAGAATGGGGGTTGCTGCAGTGCCAGCTTGTCTGACTTTACTCAAGACCCGCGAAGAAATGATGGAGGTGCCTGAGGGGTTTGAGTAGGCGGTCAAGTGCCAATGTGCTTCAGCGAGAGTTGAGACTTGAGAGTGGAAAGGGGTTGAAAGGTTGAAGGTGGTGAAGGAGGCTCAACGGCATTGATGGGAGCTTATGATGACAGAAGCGTTGGCTGCTAGTGGGAGATCGGATGATAAGTTGGGAAGAATAGAAGAGCTAAAGGACCTTGATTAAAAGGTGAAGGCCTATTTAGGGATGATAGATAGTGGAGATGACTTCACCCCAATTCGTCTGAGTGATGTGCGACAATTGGCACAGAGCTGCTCGAGAAACTCCTTGAATTCTCAGGATACCGGTGATGTATCTCGCAATTTTGCTCATATTCGGTAATGCTATTGCGACGACTCTCACCAAAGTGAGCAACTTGCAAAATCTGCACCTCCTCCGGGTTGCGAAATTAGTCATAGGCCGTGGTGTTGAAGCCTGGGAAGCTGTCCAACAACACCAATTGAAAGATGAAAGTTGGTAAATGAAAGCGGAAAAGGAGCCTTGATAGTAAATGACCTCTATGAGCCTCTTTAGGATGTTCCTGATCCTCGTCGTGGCTGGGATAGGGGCATTTTCGAACAAGTCGATGCCTCCCACCTTTAACTTCTGTCAAGGTGTAACTGCCAAGTACAACCTTCTTTGACGCCTTACCAAGAGCCACATATTATTAGGTTTATGTGCTATCAAGGCTCCGTGGGGCCTCTTTCTTGATAATCCAGTGGGGAGATATTTACCACGCCGGCTTCGCCATTTGATACGCATTCATGGCTTGTATCTTGACATAAGGGAATAAGTATTTAAATAATTCTTCAAATTCTTGTCTTGACTTGGATCTTTTACGTTGACTTTTACTATGACATTGAATTAGTAAAGATACGCACAAGAATCTGTGAAGGATGTCTCTGTTGGGATGTTCAATTTCTACCCCAGTGGGCACTTCCATTCCCTATTGAGATGATCACTGCCTCTGAAAGAGACCTTTATCCGAGGCTACTGGCGGTGCTGAAATCTGTATAAACTCAGTTTCTAAAATTCCTCGTGGTCGATCTGTACTGATGTGAAAGCCTGTAAATACAGAAGCCTCGTTCAATTTCCCTGGCTTCTCGAGTCCCCAATCTTGGCTTCCACGATGACCCCCTCCCGTGTGATTCAACCCATCACAGCTCTTGGAATGCTCAAGTCACCAGTTGTTACTCACTCCTCAGACTCGGAGTGCGGTCGCTTCTGCCCCCCTGGCACCACCTTTCGATCCGCTTCAGGGCGTTGGAGACAACGTTCCAGCAACGCAGAATCCTTCTCGTTCAGAATCTGGGGCATGTAGATGAGGAAGCCCATGTAAGCCACCAGTAGGCTCTTGGGGTCAGTCTTGTTTATCATGGCTGCCATCATGGAGAACATTTCTTCATCCACGACTCTTCGCCAAGGGTGCTTCTTGGCTAGAGCCCATCTTTGTTTCGCCTTTTCCGTGTCAAAGCAGATGCTAGGAAGCAACGTGTAATCCATCATGGGGAGTAAGACCATCCAAGTATCCACCAGGGCGGGACAGTTTGGAGTTACGAGGATGCTCGCGTCGAAAATCTGCTGCATGATTCTGACAAGGGCGCTTCTGTCATGTTCATCTCTGGGGCCCGCGAATAAAGGATTCTGGGGCCTCTGGGTGAGCGGTCGCATAGGGGAGAGTTTTGATTTCAGGCCGGTTATCAAAAATTCCACCATGTTGCTAGGGTTCGCGTTCGCGGGATACATATTCGCCTCTGCTTCCCGCATCCGAAACACGAGGCGCTCCATACAGGCTCTCAACAGGGCATCCTCAAGGATATGGACAAGACATCGCCCATGATCCAGGTGTCTTTCGAGTCTTTGAGATTCAAATCTCGCACGAATCTGTCTGGAACAGATGGCTTCGTCATACTCGTCAAATCTTCGTCGGCTTGGGCGATAAATGTTTGCCAATGAGAGTGGTGCTGAAGAGACCATGCCCAGAGTTTATCCTTGACATCCTTTGGGAGCACGCGGATGATACTCTCGCTCAGCCATTCATTTATGGGGCCTCTGAGGGCATCTTGGTCATGGTTCTCGTTCCCAAGCTTCACTAGCACCCTTTCACCTTTCTCCATCGCTTCTTCCCGGCGAGTGGTGAGCACCGTCGGGACCATGCGCTCCTGAAGCCAGTGTTCACCCCAAGTCGGACCTCTCATGTTTGCGATGCACAAACGAACGAATAGTGGGAGTGTAATGGATTGCAATGGGGAGACTGTAGGGTGGACCAGGACGTTGCCGGTGTCTATCGTCGTCTTCAGATACATGAGAGTGACGATGGTCTCATGTGGGAACGTGGAAACAATCGGACCTGGTAGTGTCGACCAAAAGTCAATGGCGCACCCAACCCAGCCCCAGAGCTTGTTCTTGTCGAAGGCGCATATGAGTCGGCCGCCATTTAGAAAGCCCATCAGTGGTAGGTTGAGCGCTGCTGCGGCGGCGACGGCGACGGGGGCATTGATCATCCAGATGGCTCCCCTGATTTCTGTTTTCTCCGCCAACTCCAGTTTGTCCAGACCAGCCTGGATTCGAGGGTTTTGCTCCCATTTCTTGAAGTCGGTGGCATGAATGACGTCTGTATCCTTCACCATCTGAACGCAGGCCTGGAAGCAACCTGCATGGTCCACTGGCTTTCTTCCGGCCATCCTGAATATTTCACGAACCATCTGCTCGTTGACAGTCTGGATCTCTTGCGCGTCAAGTTCATGAATAACCTTGATCCTTGGTCTGAAATGGGCGGGCTCGTCCTTCTCGTTTGAATTGCTCAAAGACATGGTGGAGAGTCGGTGTCGCTGAGGAAACAGCCTGTTGCCGGCTAGGCGTCCGGTTAGACACTGTTTTGAGAGCTCGATCGGGCTAGGTTCGTGTCGAAAAGCTCACCTTAAGATACTCCAACGCTCACCGTGGGATGTAGTCGAGGTAGTGTTCAGCCCTTGTTTGGTCAAGGCGAGGCCAGAGTCGGCGGGAGACGAGATGAGGGACAATCCGTGCGCGATACTCCACGGGGGGAGGATACCAGTTGGCTGATGAATGGAACGGAGCGACGTGGTGTTAATGGGGCAGAAACTGGTGGTGTTGGTAGGAGAGAAAGGGAAGAGGCAAGGAGAAGGCTGGGTTATGGTTGATGAGATTTGAGACTTTGGATTGAAGATAAGAGAAGGATAACACCAAGTGTAGGTAGTCATTTGCTAGGTCTCCGGTTTACAGTGACATGACCTCCAAACCCGGGTGATCCTCTGAAATCTTGCCTCCTTTCACCTTCTTCACAGCAGAGATATACCACTAGCCCTTTCAACCTTTGTCAGTGAATCACAGAGCTAGCAAACGACATCCACCAACCCCAAAAGCCTCGAAAAATAGCAGATAAGCCAGGAAAGGGTGGTTGCCAGCTGAGGCCAGAGACTGCAGTATCTCAAGTGGAAAACGGTAGCAAGAGTATGGGCGCTCGTGGATGTACACAGTATGGATGTCAATCATGCTTCAATGCTTCTATATTCCCCGTTCTATGCATCACCAAAACCCGCTCTTAGATCTTGGGAACTGCGCTCAAGTAGCCTTCGACAACAGCCGTAACCAACCGGTTAGCAATAGCCTGGATAGGCGGCAGTCTAAGACCTCCCTCCTTGTATCCCTCAGGGGCAGGCTCTCCCAAGGCACTCGTCCCTGTCTCGAGAGCCTTACTAACCTCCTCCATCTCAAACCACTTGGCCACTTCCAGTTCCTTGTCGTTTAGGGTGATCTTCTCGCCCTCTCCGGGGAGCGCCTGGGCAATGGCACCAATCATCAGACTCGCGGGGTACGGCCACGGCTGGCTCGAGTGAATGACAACCCGTCCAACACGGACACCACTCTCCTCCCAAACCTCTCGTCGCACAGACTCCTCGATGGATTCACCCGGCTCGAGGAAACCAGCAAGTGTGCTGTACCAGTGAGGGGGCCAGCGCTTCTGGCGTCCAAGCAAAAGTCTTTTGCCGTCTGCAGAGACAACGGCAGCGATCATGGTGGGGTCTGTCCTGGGGAAGCAAACGTTGGAGACGCCGTGGCGTGTGGGACAGTCTCCTCGAGGCTCGCCGCTAGCACCGCCTTTGCGGTCTGTGGAGGGGCAGACTCGCTTGTAGCCAGCATGGACCGAGAGGTTTGGCTGTCCACAGCCAGCGCAGAAGGGGTTCCGGGCGTTCCAGTCGACAATAGACCTTGCTTGGGCGTACAGGGCGGCTGCAGAAACGTTAGCAACTGTCTGATGGAAAAGCAAAATGGTTTCGGCTTACCAGCGTCGGGGTTATGGGTCATGGCACGGGGGTTCTTGTCAAGCGATAAACCCTTGCCTTCCTTGTCCGCCAAGAAGCTGGTCGCCTTCTCGGCATGGGTTCCCTTGGGGGTGATGTCAACGGCAAAGTAAGGGTGGCCCTTAATATCACCGTGATCTCCGGAAACGATATGATCAGTCTCATTGTCCCCTTCTAGCATACCGAGGAAAACGATGAGAGGCTGCGACTGAGCCGAGTCGAATGCTTGGATAGCCTCATCTTCAGTGAGACCAAACGGGTCCGGGCCGACCAGCGACTGAACCTCGTCAAATTTGAGATAGGCGATCTTCTTCTTGTCAACGACAAGAGGGTTCAGGTCGTCGAGAGCCAAGTATCGGGCGGTGGGGCTCACGGCAGCCCTCCGCAGGAACGCGGCGTCGGCACGGAGGAATGAGTAGCGGTTGATGCGGCCACCGGCATAGTAATTGACAATCTCCTTTCCGAAACGGCGAGTCAGCATAGAGTCGTCGTCCTGAAGAGCTGCAACGACAGGCAGCTCGGACAGCGGGGCGTCTGCTGGCATTGGACGTAGACGGATGGCTTGCGCGGAGGCGCTGGGATGGGTTTGTAATATGTGTAACGTGAGGGTATATAGACGGTTGGAGTATCCCGGCAAGAGCAGCAGGTGAAGGGTAAAGTTGATAGATGAAAATCGAATCTCAACTTGAGGTTTATGTCTCAATGAAGACAATGGCTCCTTTGTGATGGTGTTTGCAGCAAAAGAAGGCGAGATTTTAAAAACCGGTCGTCGGATTGTACTCCGAGGTACCCGTTCTCAGGGTCCGCTCGCTGTTTGGGATTGTGGGCCAGCGGTGAGGGGATGTTACAGCTCGTACCTGCTGCTTACAGACACCCACGTTGCGTTGCGGCGAAAGCGGGATGATTGCGGAGCGGGATGATGCTTGAGAGTGATGAGTCAGTTTCTTGATATGGGCTGCATTGTGATTGGTTTTTTTGTTGCTTTTGTTCCATGGAGAGTCGGAGGCTGTAACAGTCTGTAAGCCGGGGAAGCTCCTGGTGATCGTGATCGTCATGATGCCGTCCAATTGCCTCATTCACATTGTTTGATCTCACAAGCGTTATCTTTAACATGACTAATACGTCTCAGATTCAATGCAAAGAAATGTGCTTGTCCAGCCTTGGGTTTGCTGCTTCCCTTTCAATCTTTCAACAGTTTCAATTGGTCAAACTGATAACTCAAGCCTTCCTGGCACAACATGGATGCATTGGCCATTCAAAGACCCCAGGTCGGACAGGCCCAGATCTGGGTGCATCTCCCGCCCGTCGGCGGTGCCCCGGGCTCACCGAGGTCTCTAGCTCGGTCCCCTGCAAGGAAGAAAAATCCTTCTTCAGTGCATGCTCCAGGGGGTTTAGGGCACCTTCAGCCAAGTCCAGGGCACCTCATCCTGTGTCGCTAGTGCGTACTTCCCCCGCATTCTTCCCAAGTACGGTGACGTCTGCGCCGTAACCTTGGAACTATATTTGGTGGCACGTGGACCATGCGTTTTCTGGAAGGAGGCTCACAGCTGAGAAAAGAAAAAAAATTGACACCCGCGAATGAACGTGCGCAAGGTGCAAAAGTCTTTCATTCTCTTTCCGAGTCACACCCCTCGACATTCTTCTCTCCCTTTAAAACTTGCTTCGACGTCACCTTCAACTACGCCTTACAGCCATTGGACTTTTTCGAGTTTGCGACGAATGCACCGGAACGGCAGAGTACGATAGCAAACGAACCTCATCGATCGGCCCGGTTAGACGTGTCTGCTCCGCTGCAGGCTAGGGTGCTGCAGCTGCAGAGCTCTTCTGCCATCATTCGCCTGGGGTCATCATGACTTGGTTCACCACCATGACGCCGCCCACCCAGATCCTCAACCTCGATGTTGAAGCCATCTCGGGCATCTGTGGGTTCGTACATTCTATTCATCTTGTTCTCAATCTCAATCGATGCAGTAGCTGACTTTACCCTCTCCACAGCTCCATCTCCATCGCTTGTTGGGGTAAGTCTTGCGTCTCCCTTCATACCATCTCGCGCATAGCTGACTCTCTCGTCCAGTCGTCGTCTTCTCCCCTCAGATCATCCAGAATTTCCAACGCAGCAGCGCCGATGCCCTTTCCATCCAATTCATCATCGTCTGGCTCGTTGGCGATGTCTTCAACATTCTGGGCGCTGTCCTGCAGGGCGTCCTACCGACCATGGTACGATTTCACGCTCAACACCTCCCTCGCCCGAATTCCAATTGCTCACCCATCCCTTCTCTAGATCATCCTCGCCATCTACTATACGATCGCCGATCTCGTCCTCCTCGGCCAGTGCTTTTACTATCGCGGATTCACCTGGCGCGACCCTCCAGCCCACGCTCCGAAACCGGCCAACCCGGCCCCAGGCGAACCCAACGAGCGCACTGGCCTGCTGTCAAATGGGTATCATCACCACGAGCGCCGTGGCTCAGACTGGTCAGGTCTGTCGCCAGCTGTTCCGCATATCGCTGAAGATGCCGTTCCGCAAGAACCCACCGTCCTCCAAACCCTGGTCTGGAATACCATCATTGTCATGATGGTCATCGCAGCCGGTGTTCTTGGCTGGTTCCTCGGCCAAAAGGCCTCTAGCGACAAGGACAAGACTGGTGGCGAAAGGCAGGATTCCTTGGAGTTCAATCTCCTCGGCCAGATCTTTGGATATCTCTGTACTGTCGCCTACATCGCCTCTCGCCTTCCTCAGCTCATTCTCAACTGGCGGCGCAAGACGACTGATGGGCTTAGCATGCTCTTCTTCCTCTTTGCCTGCCTCGGAAACATCACATACGTCCTCTCCATCTTCGCCTACGAGCCCAAGTGCAAGCATGAGCACTGCAAGCCCGGTGAGGCCAGTCGTATTTATGGACGATACATCCTTGTCAACCTCAGCTGGCTCGCTGGCAGCCTCGTTACTCTCTTCCTCGATCTCGGTGTCTTTGCTCAGTACTTCATCTACAGCAAGCCCGAGAGTAACAACACAGACGGTCGCCAACGGCACCACAACCCCATTGAAGACGAAGATGAGTACAACGATGATGAGAGCATTGACGAGGGTCGCTGGGACCAACGCCCATTGCTCCAGAGGGATGATTCTGTCTACCCCTGACCCTTGACATTGCTCTTCAAAGTCTACGCCTCAGACGGCAGTTTCTTGTTTTGCTTCTACTTTCTTTTTATTACAATCTCTTTCTCTTAAAAATTTTCTAGGGTATGTAAAGAACGGGAATATGAAAGGCGTTCGCTACCGCGAGGTAAAATAAAAATGGGAAATATTCGCGCCGAGTTTGGGTTTGGTTACTCGGAGGAGTTTGCAAGATGTGTCTTGTTTCTTGAAAAGCATCGACCATGGGTTAGAGTTTATTATAGGTACGAAAAAAGAAGATGCCGATTATTGCGCGTGGAAACATGTTTGTTTGCGGTACTGCTTTGTCGAAGTAGATGATCACTTGTGAAGTTAGCCTGCATGGCTGGGTCGATAGACCTTGGGCGAATACGAGCATTAACATGTGAGCTCATTGCTGGAGATGTAGCAAGAACACTCGTGCTTCGTCACACATCGAGGTGGTTTCTATGGATCTTGTTTGTGAGCTATGAGAGTGGAAATTCTACTCATCCGATACCGCCCAGCAGATATTGGACATACCAAATTAGCAACCTTGTTTATGAGGGGCCTGGTAAAGTCTTCACAGAAGGATAATAAACAACTAGAAAGGACTTAGGGAGAACTATGCTTTTATTTAGATTCTTTCATCTTGCTGCATAACCTTTGTCAGACGATGAAGCATAATAGAATTAATGAACTCAGCCAAGGCCAATGGCCAGATGGATAGTTACCAATGTACTCGGAGACGCAGGGAGAGGACAACAAACATATTAATGTCTTAAAGGAGTCTTAATATCTTAAGGAAGCCTTGACGTCTGAAGGGTCTCTTTTTGTGCACTTTACCTTCTACCAAAGGTCTAGGACGTAATATCAGTCAGAACGTCGTGACCCTCCGGCCTGGTGAAGGAGCAGGACAGCTAGCCCAAGGAGCAAAGACGTCGGGGCGGCAAAAAGAGAGCAACGAATCGCTTCAAAGAGCAAAAAAACATACAACAGCGGGGATTCGCTGGTCGTCACCGACCCAACTACTAATCCGCCCCTCACTGGCTTATCTATGGGAGA